>OY757947.1:3278717-3311217 GCA_963585895.1 Sepioteuthis lessoniana | reverse complement strand
AACCACATTTAGTGAGATCAGGGAGAGATGGATTAAAACCTTTCCCATCAGCAAGATAAGATTTACTAAAAATTTTTTATGATCGTAAGAACAATAAAAGGGTGATAACTTGACTATACATTTTATTTTTTTAGTATTATCTAACTTAAATTCGCGAATTAAGATCATGTGATAATTGTTTTGAGAAAATTTTAAAAAATTTTTTTCAGTAATTCTATCTGATTTTATTTCCCAAAATTATTAATTTGATAGCTTTACCGACAGTTCAAAATAAACGAATTAAATTAGCTACAATTACATAACATTTAAATTGGTTTTCATAAAATTGGTTTAAGTAAAAAAACTGAGCCATTGGCCTAATGAGTAGAATGTTCACCAATGGTCCAGGAGACTGGGGTTCAATCCCAGGTTGAGTCATAACAAAGACTCAAAAAATGGTACTTGATGCCACCTTGCTGCACACTCAGCATTATAAGGTAAGGATCAAGGTAAAGTGGAGCAATCCAGGGAATGGAGTAGTGCCCTCCCCTTACACCTCGGTGTAGTAGCTATTGAAAAGGGAGTTTCTGGTCACTCTCAACTGAAGTCACCAACTTTTTTCTATCTATCAATCTATATATATATATATATATATATATATATATATAGTTGGTGAATCTGCTTTTGGAGGAAAAGGCTGTGGTAAGGTGGCTAGTGTTCTTGACTGCAATATCGTAGCAAGTTAGTTCTGTTTTAGGTAACTAGGAGTCTCAAATTTTTATCTTCCATTTTAATTTTAGTGTTGTGCGGAGCAAAATTTTACTAAAACAATTAAAACGCCTTTCATTGATAAAAACAAAACACACAGACAAGCATAAATAGAGTACATACCTTTTTTGAATGTGATTTCAAGTTTAACTGGTGTGTCAGGAGCCTTGTCAGGGTCCATAGTCATATTGTAAATTCCTTCCGGAGCCTCAGTTCTTGGATTTTCCAGAATGCCACTCTCGTAACTAAAAGATATTAAAAGAATTTTAAGAAAAAGAAAAAAAAAAGGAAAAAACAATTTTTGTATAAGTGGGTAATCATTTATTAATATTTTAAGGAGTTACTTCCCTTATGCATAAAGAGTTATCTCCCTCTTCGTTTAAACTCATCACAAATGAGAACCTCTCGTGGCGAATGTGCTAGATGACGGCAACATTTTAATAAGCAGGGAGAATCCTCGAAATGTTGTGGTTAACGTGCCAGACTGAAAAATTTTGTAAACCAGTTATGTTTATTGTTCAGTTGAACTATTATGCTCACTTTTGGACTAATATCCTTGGGAAAGGCACGAACCCTTTTATCTGTGTCTTTCCGCTTTGGGTTAAATAGTATCACAGCTATTTTTCTACAATTGATTTGGTTTGGTTTTATGGCGTAGCAACCGTTATAGGTTATCTAATGCCAAATCCTTTTTATAAAAATATATTAAATATGTAGGATTTGGATTGGTTGGGATTAATGGCATATCAACCATTGTTGCTTATTTAATGCCAAATCCTCTTTATACATATATATTAAATATATATGATTTAGTTTGATTGGGATTTATGGCATATCAACCCTTGTAGGTTATTTAATGCCAAATCTTCTTTATACATAGATATCAAATGTATATGATTTAGCTTAGTTGGGTTGGGTTTGATGGCATATCCAACATTATAGGTTATTTAATGCCAAATCCTGTTTATATATATATATATCAAACATATATGATTTGTAAACACATTTTGTGGATAACATTTTTAAACAGGTCTAAGATCATTCTTTTGCACAGTTAAATAGTTCCAATTATCCAATTCAGTTAAACATCAGTTATTTGTTTACACACAGTTAAATGTAGAAACAGTTCTACTTCTAACAATTCAATTTAGCATAAGTCATTTGTTTGTACTCAGTTTAAATGTCAAACAGTTCAATTTGACTCATAGATAGGACCCTGTTAGGTACTACCACTCTGAGCTAGAGTGGACCTGGGAGTGATAGCAATGAAGGGGTACTCTTGATTCTCCAAAGCTCCAGCATTACTGGAGCCTCACCATCCAATTGTTGGATGTCATTACCAGGACAATCATTAGGGGAGTCTTAACCCTCTACAAAGTTGGGCCTTGTCTCTCTACAAGGATGTCTTTGACATTAAATAACCCATGGTGGTTGATATGCCATACAAAGATGTCTTTGGCATTAAATAACCCATAAAGTTTGATCTACCATTCAGACAAAGAAACCAAATTTCACTCTCAATTAACAACGAAGATGATGATGCCTTTCCTTCGACATTGTAATGATTAGTAAGAAAATCTAATGAACCATTTGGTATAAGTTTGATTGGCACTAAGCGCTCCATACTTTTAGCCTTGAGTCAAACTTAGTAAAGACAACAAACATGAACCTAGTAGTAGTATTGTGCGGATTTCTTAGATGAAGTTATTTTTATTAATTTTTGACTAGTTTATCTTTCATCTTATTTTTCTTGCTTCTTTACATCTAGTAATAATTAAAAATAGCAAAGTAAACTGGGTTCTATAGCCTTGGTGGGCTATCAGTCTAGGAGAAGAATAGCTGAGTCACTCAGGCAGCATGAGACTTTTTTCCAACCCTGGTCTGGTGCTCCCTCAACAATACAGGTGGCAAATTGGATCAGCCTTTGTTCTTCTCTTTAAGAACATCAGTGGTGCAGAGAGGGAAGACTTGCTGTATGGGCAACTTTTATGGGAATGGTCTCTCAAAATTGCTGGATACGGCTACCCCCACCCGGACACATACCTGATATGCATAAGATTGGCATCCATACTCCAAGGATCCTTCTTTGTGGTTGGAACAGGAATGCCTTGTTTCTGAAAAAGAAGAGAAAGAAGGTGAGAAGGATGGGAAAGAAATAGGAGACGGGGGGGAGGAGAGATGAGGTTGAGGAGGAGGGGAGAAAAAGATGATACATAAGAGAGAGGAAGAGAAAGAAAGGGAAAAGATTCCAAGTTCTTTGACAGTGTCTTGTGAGAAGATATATTAACACCATTTCCATTAATAATTGGCCAAAATTAAGATCTATGAATGTCAAAGAAAGAAAATGGTTTCTCACTAAAATAGGCAAGATTACTGATGCAGACTATGTAGATGATCTAGTACTTTTTGCAAATATACCGACTCAAGCCAAATCTCTGCTGTATAGCCTGGAGCAGGCAGCAAGTGGTATTGGTCTCTGCATGAATTCGGATAGAATTCATGTGCCATCTTTTCATTGAATGGTTAGCCTATGAAATTAGTAGATCAGTTAATGCCCCTTGGTAGCAATATCTCATCTACTGAAACCAATTTTAACATACACATAGATAAAGTATGGACTGCTAGTAACGAGAAGTACTAGATTATCAATGATGATCACGCAATGTGAAATGATCAAGAAATAACAGAGGGAGAGCAAAAGAGTTGACTAACCTTTGCATATTCCATTAAATCTTCACGTCCTTTGAATCGGTTGTAAAATTCTGGCAGTCGCCAAGGTGAAATAACCTGAAGATTAAATAAATAAAACAAATAAAGAAAAATTACTCAACTGTAAATGAGATGGGATTCATTTAAAACTGAAGCAAAACATCAATAAAGTGTCATCTATATCTGCGGTTGGCTCTTCAAAGATACAAAATGAGAGTTCAAATCTTGTTAGGGAGTTTGAACTTACATGTTCTCTCCTGATGATCCTATAATGATTTTTTGGAAAAGAAAAGGATTAAGGCTAAAACTTTCATTCAACAAAGAAAATCCCATTATGTAGAGTTACTCTGTGGAATGATAATGACAAGTGAAGTTTGGTTTGGTTTGGTGGGTTTTATGGCATATCAACCTTTGTCGGTTATTTAACGCCAAATCTATTTTTATGTAAATAATCTGTTCTTTTTAAAACAATTCAGTTTAGCATAAGTACATAGTTTAATTGTCAAAAACATTTCCATTTCAAACTATTCAAGCAGTTATATGTAACAATTCAGTTAAGTGTAAATACAGTTTTAATGTTGAAAAACAGTTCTATTTGAAATAATTCAGTTAAGCATAAGCATGCAGTTTAAATGTAAGTACAGTTTAATTGTCAAAAACATTTCTATTTCAAGTGATTCAGTTTACTCAAACAATTCAGTTTAGCATAAGTATACTATTAGTTCTATTTAATCCATAGATAGGGTCCTATCAGGTGCTGCTACAATGGGCCAGAGTGGACCTGGGAGTGATGGCAATGAAGGGGTACTCCGCATTCCCCAAAGCCCCAGCACTGTTGGAACCTCACCATCAGATTGTTTAGTGTCATATCCAGGACACTCGTTGGGTGGGGGGTCTTACCCCTCTGCAGAGAAGCAGTCGGTGTATTCTACAGCCCCAGCTGACTGGGCAACTGGGCAAGAGAAGCATCTGTTTGTCCGCTCACTTTTTGGAGAGTATCAATTAATTTCCTTCTTCGTAAAGCAAGAAAATAAAGTAGTGAAGCCTTGGTGGTAAATAATCTGACACAGAAGGCAGCCATGTTGTATTCGATTAACGGTTTTGGTTGAATCTTCCATCTATTGTAATTTATTAACTATATATACATATTTGAATATCAAATTTTAATATAATGGAAGATACAGGCTTACTTCCACAACAGGGGTGACATAGATAGATAGATATGAATAGGTTTAGATAGATAGATATGAATGCATTTAGATAGATAGATGTGAACAGAATGAGATAGATAGATAGATAGATAGATATGAATACATTTAGATAGATAGATAGATAGATGTGAACAGAATGAGATAGATAGATAGATAGATAGATAGATAGATAGATATGAATGCATTTAGATAGATAGATAGATAGATAGATAGATAGATAGATGTGAACAGAATGAGATAGATTGATAGATAGATAGATAGATAGATAGATGTGAACAGAATGAGATAGATAGATAGATAGATAGATAGATAGATAGATGTGAACAGAATGAGATAGATAGATAGATAGATAGATAGATAGATAGATGTGAACAGAATGAGATAGATTGATAGATAGATAGATAGATAGATAGATGTGAACAGAATGAGATAGATAGATAGATAGATAGATAGATAGATAGATGTGAACAGAATGAGATAGATTGATAGATAGATAGATAGATAGATAGATGTGAACAGAATGAGATAGATTGATAGATAGATAGATAGATAGATAGATGTGAACAGAATGAGATAGATAGATAGATAGATAGATAGATAGATAGATGTGAACAGAATGAGATAGATAGATAGATAGATAGATAGATAGATAGATGTGAACAGAATGAGATAGATAGATAGATAGATAGATAGATAGATAGATAGATGTGAACAGAATGAGATAGATTGATAGATAGATAGATAGATAGATAGATGTGAACAGAATGAGATAGATAGATAGATAGATAGATAGATAGATAGATGTGAACAGAATGAGATAGATTGATAGATAGATAGATAGATAGATAGATGTGAACAGAATGAGATAGATAGATAGATAGATAGATAGATAGATAGATGTGAACAGAATGAGATAGATTGATAGATAGATAGATAGATAGATAGATGTGAACAGAATGAGATAGATTGATAGATAGATAGATAGATAGATAGATGTGAACAGAATGAGATAGATAGATAGATAGATAGATAGATAGATAGATGTGAACAGAATGAGATAGATAGATAGATAGATAGATAGATAGATAGATAGATGTGAACAGAATGAAATTGATAGATAGATAGATATGAACACATTAAGATAGATGTGTAAGAACAGGTTTAGATAGATAGATCGATATGAATTTATTTAGGTAGATAGATATGAACACAAATCATCCTTGTAGAAAAACAACTGTGGTACTATTAACTCATGGCTGGAGGATAAGAGGGTTCATGCCTCTCCTAAGGGTATAAGTTCAAAAGTGAACATAGTAGTGCGACTGGAGTTTGAACTCGCTTATTTCAAGGCTGCAGTCTCGCACTTTTGCCATTATTCCATTGTGACTCTCTCCAGATTGAGATCATTATGAACAGACTAAGATAGCCAGTTCGATAGATAGGAACAAATTTAGATATTTAAAATGTTTGGATGTAAATTGTAAAATTTGAAAATAATTCCTTTGACATTTTGTCTTAATGCAACATGAAAAGATGAAGCCACTTATAAAGGGGCTATGGAAAACCCTTGAAATACAGATTTTATAATTACAAAACTTCTTAAAAAAAAATGATGTGACAAGATCACATCATGTAAGGGGAGAAAAAACCCAATGAAACACACATAAGTAATCAAATCGAAGTTGATAAAAAAAGTGAGGAGCAGTAGTTTGGTTGGGTTTAAAGGCATATCAACCATTGTAGGTTATTTAATGCCAAATCCTCTTTATATATATATATTAAATATATATGATTTGCTTTGGTTTGGTTTTATGGCATATCAACCATTGTAGGTTATTTAATGCCAAATCCTTTTTATACATATATATAGGATTTAGTTTGGTTGGGTTTTATGGCATATCAACCATTGTAGGTTATTTAATGCCCAATCCTCTTTATACATATATATGAAATATATGATTTGGTTTGTTTTATATATATATATATATATATATATATATATATATATATATATATAATTAATATAGTTTGCTATATTCATAAATAAAGAGTGGTCAATATTGACCATATGTCTAAAGTCAAATTGCACAGACACAGATTCTTGGCCTGATAGCAGAGGAGAGAAACTGACAGACACCAAGCACCGTTGACTGTGTATATGTTATCCTAACTTATTTATATATTTGGGTCAAGTCATAAATGATTTTGGTTTTAGTAAAATATAATTTATTCATGAATAATTTAGCAATGACTAAATGTCATTCAGTCGTATATTTGGCATTATTTTGAATCACCTCTTGCCATTAATTAGGTAACTTGTTGATCCCTCTCAAGTAAAATACAGCTGGTTTTCAACTCAACAAGTTTTCCACAAACAATTTCACTTGATCTTTTTGGGAAAATTGTTTTGTCATTCAGAGCATTTTGTAAAGAAGAAAAAAGATAGAAAGCAATTGATTCAAAGTCTGTTGAATATGGTGGATGGGGTAGAACAGACCAGCTTAAATCTTAAATATTTTTTACTGCATGATTTTGGCCCAGATGCTCTTCTTCTTACAAAGTAGTAATGTACATACAAAAGTTACATCACTTTTGTAATACATCCTCCCCTGATGATGGTCCAAAGTCGGGCAGAAAGTACTTGGGAAATAAACAATTATGGAAAAGGTATCAATCAATTCCAGCGGAATACTATAAAAGCAATACGGCAATATGAAAGGATCAACAAGAAAATATGTAGACAGAAAATATCTGTTATATTCAACGAAATTTGTATTAATGAAGAAATGCTGCCAAAATATACATACATATATATACATATATATATATATACTGGCCTATTGGCATAATGGTCAGTGTTTGCCAATGGTCTGGGAGATTGGGTCCAATCCCTGGTTGAGTCATACCAAAAACTCAAAAAATAGTTCTTGATGCCTCCTTGCCTAACAGTAAGCATTTTAAGGCATGGATCAAGAGTAAGTGGAGCAATCCAGGCAAAAGAGAAATGCCCTTCCCTACACCTCGGTGTCGTAGCTATTGAAAAGGGAGCCTTCAAGTTGCCCTTGACTATGGTCGGTCAATTTACTTAACTTATATAAATATCTCTCGACGGGTAAGTAAAGAGATTGGTAAATAAAGATATATTGATATATTCACTTTTGTATCTATTTATCCTTTGCTATAGGTAGGATGTGACATAAGGTCAATTTTTAAGTGGAGTAAAGCTGGTTTGAATTCAGAGTTTTCCTTCTTCTTGACTGGTTGCCTTATTAAGGATAAAGAACCAAGTCTGCCCTACTATTTACCCATAGGTGAAGAAAGAAGAGATGGATTCATGCCTTTTTTTTTAGCACAAAGTGAAACACAACCTTGTCCAGGATTTGAACTTAGGTTGACAATTTCATTCTGTTTCCCACGGTGATAACCATTGCATTAAATAATTTGTGCGTGTGTGGGTGCAAGTCTCTATGGAGACAGAGTTATCATATTAATTCACATACAGGGTAGAATGTGGGTTGGAGAGACATTCAAAAAACTTAAGTATCCCATAGTTGTATAATTAACACTCTAAAAAGCCTGTAGAGATTTGAGGTTTCGTGATAAGGACTGGGGTACCAAACACAACCTCCCAACATTTTCATGATTTGAATTCACTTATAGATAATGTTTAACCTTAAAAGTATTCATTTTTAAGATAAAATCAATTCTTCTCACACTTCATACAAGTTGGATTCGACTGTTATCTTTTTCACATATCAACTTAGCTACTTATAAATTAAGTCAATTGTAAAATGCCCCTTGCTTGTCGTCTTGTGCCAAATTTGGGCAAGGATTTTTTTTAAAAGTGCACTTCATCATGGTGAAGTGGTTGACAAGCTAATCTCTCTTCCTATTATTATTAAGTGGTTACCCATTTAAGTACTGAAACAGTTCATCATTGCTTAACTTTTTCCTTTCTTTTTCTTGTTATTTACTAATTTTTGCTCAGTTTGCTTACAGAATCTCATTACAAAGTGATCACCCATTTAAGTACTGAACAGGCTTATCACTGCTTAACTTTAGTGAGCAGGTTAAATTGTGACGTTATATGTTAAGCTTTTCTTAGTCTGGCACATAAACTTTAGATTACTTGAAAATTATTTGTTTGTTTTTTTTGGGGGGTTTATGGCATATCAACCTTTGTTGGTTATTTAATGCCAAATCCATTTTTATACAAATAAACAGTTATATTTCTAACAATTCAGTTTAGCATAAGTATACAGTTTGTCAAAAACGTTTCTATTTCAAGCTATTCAGTTTAATCAAACAGTTCTAATTAAAACAATTCAGTTTTGCTAAAGTACAGTTTCAATGTGAAAACAGTTCTATTTAAAAAAAAATCCAGTTTAGAATACAAAAACAGTTCCATTTCAAATAATTCAGTTTAGCATAGTTTTACAGTTTAAACGTTAAAACAGTTCCATTTCAAGCAATTCAGTTTAGCATAAGTACGCAGTTTAGATCTATTTAAGCCATAGATAGGACCCTATCAGGTGCTACCACGCCGAGCCAGAGTGGACCTGGGAGTGATGGTAATGAAGGGGTACTCTGCATTCCCCAAAGCTCCAGCATTACTGGAACCTCACCATCATATCCAGGACACGTGTTGGTGGAGGGGGTCTTACCCCTCTGTAGAGAAGCAGTCGGTGTATTCTACAGCCCCAGCCAACTGGGCCACAGGACACTCATTTGGGAGTTTTTACCCTTCTACAGAGAAGCAGTCAGTGTATTCTACAGCCCCAATTACTTGAAGTAGTAGCAGTTACTAAGTGGTCACTCATCCATATGCTGAATTGATTCATCATGGCTCAACTTCTTCCTTTTCTTTTCTTCTTATTTACCAAGCTTTGAATGTGTGAAAATTATTTGTATTATAAATAGTTTCTTAGAATAGTTAAAATTGTTTACAAATGAATACACTTTATAGCAAATTTTTACTTGCTCTTGTTTCTGGTTAGAAAATTTTATTTCTCATTTGTTTATACCAAAAGTAAATGGAAAAGACCTATTTTTCTTGTAAAAGTTGGCTTTTGTAATCAAGAAGTATAACAAAAACATGATGCAAGACTATATTTGGGGGCTGAAATAGGAAAATAGGAAATTGCAGTCTTAAATCTTAAAAAAAAATATTTGCTTCGAAATATTTTTTTCATTTTGTATAACTTTAATTTAAGCACATTTAATTTCTAATTCATATATTGTTTTACTCGAACCTTATGTAAATAAAAATGTGCAAATTTGACAGGTTTTATGTGGTAAAATAGATTAATTTCTAAATTTCATTATCCAGGGCAGAAAAGCAAAGTTTCAAGGGAATAATGGCCATTTTCTATACTTTTACAACAGAAGCAATTAAAAAAATTAATTTAGAGTTCTATGGTATCAAGTATTCTAATCTAATACAAATAATTTGGACGCAGTTGTATGGTTTCAGTATTCCTATCTAATACAAATAATTTGCATACAGTTGTATGGTTTCAAGTATTCCTATCTAATACAAATAATTTGGACATAGTTGTATGGTATCAAGTATTCCTATCTAATACAAATAATTTGCACACAGTTGTATGGTTTCAAGTATTCTTATCTAATACAAATAATTTGCACACAGTTGTATGGTTTACCGTATTCCTATCTAATACTAATAATTGTATGGTTTCAAGTATTCCTATCTAATACAAATAATTATATGGTTTCAAGTATTCCTATCTAATAGTAATAATTATATGGTTTCAAGTATTCCTATCTAATACTAATAATTATATGGTTTCAAGTAATTATTTTTATTCAGTAACAGTCATTTTTTTTGCACATAATTATATGGTTTCAAATAACTAAACATAATAATCCTTAAATTGAGATGGGGCGATATGAAATTGTACTGACCTCGACTTTAGGGTAAAGTGCATATGAAGTCAGTTCAAAACGGATTTGGTCATTTCCTTTTCCTGTTGCCCCATGAGAGACGAACAGAGCTCCCTCTTCTTTAGCCACTTCGACCATTGCACTGAGAAAGAAAGAAAGGAAAAAGAAATCGTTGAATAAGGAGAAAAACAAAATTTTTTTTTTTAAATTGAAAAATAGAAAAATGTAAAAAGTAGGGGGAAAAAAAAAAAAGAGAAAAACTCCAGAAAACAAGGGGAGGGGGTGAAAAAAGAGGAGGAACAAACAGAGTGGGGAATAGAAAACAAAAAAAAAGGGAAAAAATAGAAAAAAGAGGAAAACAGAAAAAAAAAGAAAGAAAAAAACAAAAAGGAGAAAATAGAAAACAAAAATAGAAAAAAAATACAAAACCACAAAGAAAAAAAACAGAAAAAAGAAAGGAAGAACAGAAAACAAAAAAGAAAAAAAAAGGTAGAAAAAGCAGAAAGAAAAATAAAACAGAAAACTAAAAACAAAATGTTAAAAAAAAAACAGAAAGGGAAAAACAGAAAAGAAAAAATAAGGAAAAAACAACCAAAAACAGAAAACAAAAAAAAAAAGAAGGAAAAATCAAAAGTAGGGGAGTAGCATAAAGAAAAAAAAAACAGAAATTAAAAGGGATAATTAAAGGGAGATTGAAAAAAAAAAAACAGAAAACAAAAAACAGAAAAAAACAAAACAAAACAGAAAACAAAAAACAGAAAACAAAAAAATAGAAAACAAAAAGCAAAAACAGAAAATGAAAGGGAAAAAATAAAATAAAAATAAAAAACAAAAAACAAAAGGGGAACCCTTTTGTTTTTTGTTTTTAAATAAAATGAAAAAAGAAGGAAACAAAAGGGAAATAAAGCAGAAAAGATGGGTGGGAACACAAAAAGAAAAAACAGAAAACAAAAAGAAAAAACAGAAAACAGAAAACAAAGAGGAAAAATAGAATCAAAAAGAAAAAACAAAAAACAAAAGGGGAAAAAAAACAAAAACGAAAAACAAAAAGCAAAAGTGAAAAAAAAAAACCAGAAAGAAAAAACAAAAAATAAAAGGGAAAAACAGAAACAAAAAGAAAAAACAAAAAATAAAAAGGAAAAAAGAAAACAAAAATAAAATTAGGAAACAAAAGGAAAATAAAACGGAAAATAGGGGCAGGAACACAAAAGGAAAAAAAAAACAAACAATTAAAATATAGATTCATTTGCTAAATCGTTCCCAGCATCTGTGTGTGTGTGTGTGTGTGTGTGTGTGTGTGTGTGTGTGTATCTCTTACCTGGCAATACAAGGTCGTGCAAGTGCTGTACCCAACAAATATCTGTCTTCATAACAACCATTTGCTTGAATTGCTGGCCAAATATAATCCTGAACAAATGATTGTCTAACATCTGGAATGACAACCTGATTAAAAAAAAAAGAAAAGGCAAAACACAATGACGGCATTTTAAATGCAAGAAAAAGGAATCATTATTATGGATAATTTACAAACAATATCATTCTTCAACTTCCTAATTGCTTTTTTTTCTTTATTCCAAAACAAGATGGAAATTCTGACAGCAAAGAAAAACATGGCTGGATTAGAAACAAAAGTAAAGAATAAGTCTATAGGGAAACACAAATGCATGTCCTCATTCTACCATGAGGAATTGCTGGTTCTACATACAAGATCATGGATGGTATGAGAGAAGAATGTTACTCATCAAAATCTATATATAAAGCCGTTTATTCCATTAAGGGAAGTTTCTACTCTTTTTCTCTTAAGGGTCGAGTCATTTACTGTGGATAGATAGAGAAAAAATAAAAAGGTAAAGGTTTGAGTCCTTTGTTTAATGGCATATCAACCTTCATGAGTTATCTAATGTCAAAGCCATCCTTGTAGAAAAGAACAGCAGTGGTATTATTTAACCAATAGCTTGAGGGATAAGTGGGTTCATGCTTTTCACAAGGGTATTAGTCCAAAAGTGAACACAATAGCACAACTGGAGTTTGAACTCACTTACTCTGAGACTTCAGTTCAGTACATTGGCCACTACACTAAAAGGACTTCCCGCTTTTTAGATGAGCTGATAGCAGAAGTATGGTATACAATGTACCACAGATTCTTTAAATAACTCTCCTGAGGTTAGGACTTCAGAATTTTTATTTCTCTTCATCATTATCATGTCACACAGTTAGCATGGATTTCCCTGACTCTCTCACGCCATTCATTCCTATCTTTTATTGCTTCCAGCTGGTCTTCTAGACTACACCCTGTGTCTATACAGAGCTGTTGTAGATAACTTCTAGCTGGCTGTCCAGCACTTTCATATACATATGAAGGGGGTCTAGAAGAGAACGTCACTTATGAGTTCATCTTTACATTTCCAGCAGTGTCCCACATGTCTTGTTCATCCTCTTTGGATGGTTTTAGAGATGGGAGGTTGGTGGCCGAACAGCTGCTGTTTTGTGGAATGTTGCTTCCAGGATTTATTTATTATAGCTCGTAGCATTCTTGTGCAATTCCTGTCTAGCTTTTTCTCGATATGCTTAGTCAGCATCGATGTGGTGCATCCATATAGTAGAACTGACATGACCACTCCTTAGAAGAAATTGCATTTTATCTTATCGGATAGGTCAGATTTCCATATGATTGATAACCTATCGATAGCAGCCGATGCCTTTGCTAGTCACATATTGATGTCATTTTCAGTAGATGGGACCCTGCTACCAAGATACATGAACTTGTTCACTAATTTCAGAGAACTACCATTTAAAGTGGAGATGTCTCCTTTTTCATTAAAACACACATACTCTGTTTTGTCTGTATTCACATGGAGGCCAATGCCACCTGCTGCCTGCTCCAGACTATGCAGCAGGGATTTGGCTTGGGTAGGTGTATTGGCAAGAAGTGCTATGTCATCAAGGCTTATGAGCCCAGTTTGCTCTACTCTTTACCCATGGCTGAAATGAAAAGATATGAGTTCATGCCTTTTTCCAAGGGCATTAATATAAAATGAAATGTGAACAACATTGTCCAGGATTTGAAGTTGACTTGCCGAGTTAATTTCTTTTTAAAAATGTCATTTTCTTTATCATCAAGGTATGCCAACAGCATAGATTCCATTAATACTCTCTAACCATCCATCCCTATCAGTCATTGCTCTTGGTAGGTCTCCAAGACGGCATCTAGTTTCTGCACTGAGTGGTTATTATAAGTTTTTGCTGCTTAGCCAGCAGAGGTGTGTCCGTGTGTAGTAGTCCATGGGAGAATGTCGTTTATGAATTTGTCTTTACTTCAGTAACAGTGCCCATACAGCAGCTGTTTTGTAGGGTGCTGCTGTTTTGTAGGGTGCTGCTTCCAGGATTTGTCCAAAGAAACATATAAGATTGTTGCTTGGTTCTAATCTAGCTTTTAAAAAGCTAGATCAACACCTTAATGTACTTGTAAAATCTGAAATACCTATTGTGCATAAATATTTACACAAACTCATTGACTTTAAAGTGAAACAGAGATAAGAAAAAATTTTTTCTCATAGGAAAATGCAGATGAAAAGAAAAATCCAATAAAACAAACAAAAAAAACAAAAACAAATGAGGTATTTTCATTGTAACTATTTTGGAATTGCTAAACAGAATTTAAGACTGACATTTTAGCATTAGAAAAAGAAACAAAAAAAATTTTTTTGAAAAGGTCACCTGCACAAGAGCTCGAAAGGGGGTGGGATTCGGAAGATGATAATAAATGCAGACCCCAAAACGTCATTGAAACAAAACAAAACAAAAAAACTGCAGGCAAGTCATACTGCAGCAGCTGTCAACAAAAATCAGTGGAGATTTTAATGAGGTGTGGATTTTTGTTAATCCTTTAAATGTCGAAAGGTCAAATACTGATGTTAGCTGAATGAACAGTACAATGGTAGGTTAATTTAAGGTATATCTAGAGGAGGATTGTTACATGCCGGCACCCATCTTCTCTCTCATTAATTAGCTCATATTGGTTGGTTGGTTGGTTGGTTGGTTCCATTATGAAAATAAATATGATTGGTTGATCTCATTATCTAGATGGTCAGAATATCATTGTAGGATTTTTCATTTCATCTCTTAAATGAAGAGGGTTACATGCTGGCACCCATCTCCTTTCCATATAACATAAATTAAGGAGTACCAGCTTAAATGGTTAGTTGAACTAAGATCTAGCAGAGGGCAGAGTGGATTACCCTGATATGTCTAGGGTAAGTGGAGTTTCTCCAACTAACATAGAATTGATAGTACTAGGTTACATACATGGTACAAGTAATAAGAAAGAATCCCTGACTTGACCGCATGAAGAAGAAGTCAGGGTGTATAATGGGTCCTTCATAGTAGCTCTTTGGCAAGGAGAGTTACATGCCGGCACCCATTTCCTCTCCAGTTGCGTAGTATGAACTTGACACAGAAATGAACATCACAAATACAAATATATACTTGTACATATACACTAATGTATATAGACTGGGGTTTTTTGCCTTAGTAGGACAACAAATCTAGGAAAAGGAAAACATTGAATTCAAATTAACTATACTCCACAGAAAGATTGACCTTGTGTTGTGTTCTGCCCATAATGGAGGGGTTGGGTAAATACACTAATGTAGACAAACAGATGGATACATCCTATACGGATGGGGGAAGAGGTGTAAGAATTAACGATACAAAAACTTGTATCAGGGAACTGGGTTCAGATTTTGGCTGAGGTATAAGCTACCTCAGCCAAAATTTGAACTTGGAAAAGGCATGAACTCAACATCGTCAAATCAGGGTTTACTAATTGGTTTTGGATTATGCAGTCCACTTTAAGTTTTTCATATTACTTGGAGAAGGAAAAGGGCACTGTCATGCAACCTTCTAAGGACTCGTGAGGGTATCCCAATTAGCTATTATACTTATCTAATTTTGGCATAAGGCCAGAAATGGAGAGCACACGAGGAAGATCAAATTCCATACAGTAATAATTGGTTTGTTAAGCAAAGTTTGGCACAAGGCAATAGATATGGAGCACCTTAGAAGATAAAACTCCCTACTGTAGTAATAAAGTAAGTAAAGTTGGTAACCTTAGTCGAGGGTGACCCAAAGGCTCCCTTTTCAATAGCTACTACACCGAGGGGAGGGCACTGCTTCATTCCCTGGATTGTTCCACTTTACCCTTGATCCTTACCTTATAATGCTGGATGTTAAGCAAGGCGGCATCAAGTACCATTTTTTGAGTCTTTGGTATGACTTGACCTGGGATTTAACCCTGGTCTGCTGGATTATTGGTGAACATTCTAATCATTAGGCCAATAAGCAGGGTTTGACACAAGGCAATAGATATAGAGTGACTTGGAAAATAAAATTCACTCTAATAGTGATTGCTTTGTATCGAGTTTGGCAGTGACATATTTTTACAAATATGATGCTAAAATTTTGAGTGAGAGGTATCAATTGAAAGCAGACTTAGTGAAAAAGGTAATAGTTACACTCTTAAGCAAATCTGAGTCGCTTAAATATCATTTGGACAAAAAATCCATTTGGAAATGTAAAAGATATTATGACCTATGTGATCCTGTAACTTGAAAAAGGGGGTTATAATCAAATGAGGGCAAACAGATCAAGTGGACAGAGTTATGGTCATACTCTTGTGAACATCTAAGTTACTGGACAATGAAAACATTGGAGACCCAAAGGACACAGCTCAAGACTATGACAGAGGCCATCTGTTTGTTTATGAAAAAATTTCAGAGGTAACGGGTTGCTTGTATAATAAGGTGTCCAAGATGGAGGATCTGATAGGAAAATCTTAATTGCTTATGTTTTAATCAGACAACTGAAATTTAAAAACCAAACAATAAGGTTTGGTTTGGTTTGGTTTCTTTGTTTAATGGCATATCAACTCTTTTTAGGTTATTTAACGCCAAATTCATTCTCCTAGGAGAACAGTAGTGGTACTATTTAACCCATAGCTGGGAGGATAAGGGGGCTCATACCTTTCCCAAGGGTATTTGCCCGAAAGTGAACGTAATAGCGCGACTGGAGTACGAACTCGCTTACTACGATTCCGCAGTCCAACGCCAAACAATAAGGTTTGGACTGTCTCTGAGATTATTAAAATAGACAAAATTGGTTGCATTAGAAAAGTCTGGGTACCTACGTTCATAAGGAAATATTGGGTTAATAATCTTTGCCAATATCCCTTTGCTTGTAAGTACAGTTTCAATGTCAAAAACAGTTTCATTTCAAACAATTCATTTTAGCATAAGTACGCAGTCTAAATATCAATTGAATAAGTACGCATTTTAGTTCTATTTGACCCATAGTTGGACTCTTTTGGATGCTACCACTCAGGGTCAGAGTGGTCCTGGGAGTAATGGTAATGAAAGGATACTCTGCATTCTCCAAAGCTCCAGTATTATTTGAATCTCACCATTAGATTGTTTAGTGTCATATCCAGGACACTCGTTGGTGGGAGTCTTACCCCTCTGCAGAGATGCAGCCAGTATATTCTACAGCCACAGCCGACTGGGCCTCTCTTTGGGAGGGTCTTAGCCCTCTGCAGAGATGCAGTCAGTGTATTCTACAGCCCCAGCCGACTGGGAGATAAAAGTGATAACATCACATATATCAAGATATAAACTATCTTTTTATTTACGAAAGTCACGGGGAAACGGCTGTATGAGAGAGAGTCTATGACTGACACCATGTTGCAATACATCTCTAGAGATAGATATATTCAGAGCCTTGCTTTTTCATGCTTCTTTCACTGGAGGCTAGGGGGTTGATACAGGGTTGGCTTCTCAACCTGAGGGCCACTACCCCTGGCTAGAGCTCAAAACAGTCTGTTTTACTGATTGCCGACTCCAACTGACCACTGGGGTAGAAAACTTCCGCTAATATATATTTTCTGGATGCCCACACATTTTTCTTTTTGGCGCCCCATCTACGCAATTCTTCCTATGCAATTCATATGGTATTTCTGCTGTCCCTTGTTTACCTTAAGATACAGCTGCACATCGTGTTTTTGAAATCCACACTAACTGGCCTGTCAAAGGTCAGTATGTAACACTAAGACCCTCCTGATACCAGGTAGGGGTGAGAAATTCAAATTAATGTAGGTTAGAGTTGAGAGGGTGGATTCAGCCCTCTGACCACCAAATCAAAGAAAATTAGGATCATGAGAAATTTATATTAAGGATGAGTAAATATCCAACAAAGCCACCCCCCCCACGCTAATTGGACACTGGCTTCAATATGAGGTGGAGTTTCTGACATAGAGAATCTGAAAAGAGTCCGAAGAGGGTTGGAGTCAGAATCAGAAGAATAAGAAGAGAGATTCCATTGAGAGATGGTCTGTATTGCTCCTGAACAGAAACCTTGTGCCAGACTTACCCCTGTTGACTTTATTGTTATGTTTTTGGTGTGGACTACATGATTTTGATGTAAACCCAGAAGAGTTTGGCACAAGGCCACAAATATAGAGCACCTTTGATCAGACTCACTACAGTAGTAATCTAGTAATTGCTTTGTTTACTTGGCAGAGTTTGGCACAAGGCCATAAATGCTGAGCACCTAGGAAGATTAAACTTACTGCAGTAGTAATGTGGTTATTGCAAAGTAGAACAGACTAAATTCTTTAGTCGTGTTTAGGCAACCGGTTTAATAGAAGTAAAACTTTGAATTCAAATCAGGTTAAAAATTGACCTTGTGTCATGTCTTATTCATGGCAGATGGCAGAGTAAATACATACTTTATCAGAGTTTGGCACAAGGTCATAAATATAGAGATCACCTAAGGACGAGATGCTATATGTCTCTTTAAACTAAGTATTGTTCTGTCGTAAGACAACCCCATCTGGTAGACTCTGTTATCTTTATGTAAACTGATATTTTTTTCTCAGGACACGTTTTGTTGTCTACACACTTAGCAAGTCATTATGAAACCTAGTGACATTAATGAGATGTATAACACAAAGAGAGTGAGAAAAAAACAAAGGAGAGGGAAGAGAATCTATATAAAATACTTGCCAGATGATAATAAAAATAAAGATGACATAAGAACGCTTTACTAGTTCACAGAAAAAGGTCAAGGTGAAAAAATGAACAAAGAAAATAAAATAAAGTATAATAAAAAACACAAAAGTGACTTGCCTTCACAGCTCCAAGAGACTCTGCTTTTTTTCGAGCAGCTGAAAAATCTTCATCCTGGCCAATGTTGGCCTGTGATGAAAAAAAAAAAAATGCAAAACAAAATTTAAATTTTTGTGTATCAAGAAAATTTATAATATATAAAGTTATCAGGAAAAATGCATGCTTCAGTAAGTGAAAAAAAAAAAATCATTGCATTTTCAGTTTCTTGCTAGACGCCACCTGCCCCCATTGTTTAAAAGGGGTAAAGGTTAGGTGTATTTCTTGATGTTTGAGGTCCCCTAATAAAGTCTAGAATATTGAGAAAAGTCCTGGATAGTTGAAGAGACTTGCTGTCACCTGAGCTCCAATGAAGGTCATAAACTAATACTGGTGTAAAAACTTCAAAGAGTAAAAAAAAAATAGTAGTGATTGGTTTGGTTTGGTTTTATGGCATATCAATCATTGTGGGTTGTTAAACGTCAAATCCTTTTTTTACTGATATATCAAATATATATTATTTGTAAACACATTTTGTAGATTCACACAGTTAAATTATCAAGCAGTTCTATTTCTAACAATTCAATTTAGCATAAGCCAACAAAGTTAAATAGTTCCACATATTGCTATGTATCACTAACAATTCAATTAAACATTAGTCATTGCTTTACACACATTTAAATGATCAAACAGTTCTATTTCAAACAATTCAATTTAGTACAAGTCATTTATTTGTTCACAGTTTAAATGCTAAACAGTTCTATTTGATCCATAGATAGCTACCACTCCGTGCCAGAGTGGACCTTGGGTACTCTGCATTCCCCAAAGCTTCAGCATTACTGGAACCTCACCATCAGATAGTTTAGTGTCATATCCAGGACATTCGTAAGGGGGGATCTTACCCCTCTGCAGAAAAGCAGTTGGTGTATTCTACTGCTCCTCCCACCAGCCGACTGGGCTTGGGACAATTCCCAACAGCCTGAAAAAGAGAACTGGAGATCAGAGGAAGAACTGAAACCATCTAGACCACAGCAGTGTTAAAATCAGCTTGAATACTTAGAAGAGTCCTAGGGACTTGAGGAAACATACTGTCACTCAAATTTCAATGGAAAACCACAAGTTACACTTGGTAACTCACGGGCAGTAAAATGATTATAATATAAATAAAAAGTAAAGTTGGCAACCATAGTCGAGGGTGACCTGAAGGCTCCCTTTTCAATCACTACAACACTAAGGTTAAGGGAAGGGCACCACTCCTTTCTTTGGATTGCTCCACTTTACCCTTGATAGGTACCTTTATAATGCTGAGTGTTAAGAAAGCAGATATCAGGTACCATTTTTTGTGTCTTCAGTATGACTCAACCTGGGATTGACAAACACTCTACCCAATTGACCAATGAAAAGGATTCTAATATAAAATGAGTAAAATGATCCTAATACAAAATAGACCAAGCCATCTTTTTGGGGTTTGCCATCTTTTTGGGGTTTGCCATCTTTTTGGGGTTAGCCATTTCAGTGGACCACAAATTGAAAATAAAAGAAAATGAAAATACTTGGATCTTGCTAGAGGGCAGAAAAAGTTATGAAACATGTTAGCAAAGACCTGTAAAAGGTTAGGTTGGTTTGGTTGAAGTTAATGGCTTATCAACCTTTGTGAGTTATCAATTACCAAATCCTGTTTAAACAAATATATGATTTGTATGTGAATAGTTTGTCAGTAACTTTATTTTAAAACAAGAGCTCATTTGTTTGCACACTGTTAAAAGGATGTAAGTATTGGTATTTTAAAATAAGCAATTTTATTTATTAAGTATTTCAATCTAATTTAATATTAATCAGTTGTGTGTACAGTTAATAACTCATCATTTGTTTGCCCACAGTTAAATGGTTTCTAGTATTATTATTTATCAAAAATAATTCTAGCAAATGGTTACAAGTATTGCTATTTAACACGAATAATTCTATTAAATGGTTTTAAGTATTCTTATAGAATACTTTGACATTGTAGCAGGAGTACTACAAGGGGACACGCTAGCCCTATACCTCTTAATCATCTGTCTAGATTACGTGCTTAGAACATCAATTGATAAAATCAGAGAAAACGGCTTCGAGCTGACAAAGAAAAGAAGCAGAAAGTACCCCGCAAAAACAATTACCGATGCCGACTACGCCGATGACATAGCAATACTGACAAATACGCCCAACCAAGCCGAAACACTACTGCATAGTTTGGAATGAGCTGCCGCAGGCATTGGCCTCCATTTCAATGCACACAAAACTGAATATATGTGCTTTAATCAAACAGGTGATATTTCCACACTAGATGGAACTTCTCTGAAACTGGTAGACAAATTCACCTACCTACGAAACAGTGTCTCATCAACTGAAAAAGACATTAACACGTGGCTAACGAAGGCATGGACAACTATCGATAAGCTATCGATCATATGAAAGTCAGACCTGACCGATAAAATGAAACACAGTTTCTTCCAGGCAGCGGTCGTGTCGATACTGCTGTATGGATGCACTACTTGGATGCTAACAAAACGGATGGAGAAGAAACTAGACGGCAATTACACAAGAATGTTGCAAGCAATATTGAACAAGTCCTGGTGGCAACACCCCACAAGGCACCAACTATATGGCCATTTGCCTCCCATCATGAAAACTATCCAAGGTAGACGAACCAGACATGCAGGACACTGCTGGAGAAGTAGGGATGAGCTCATAAGTGATGTACTCCTATGGACCCCCACATATGGCCGCGCAAAAGCAGGACAACCAGCTCGAACATACATATAGCAGCTATGTGAGGATACGGGATGTAGCCCTGAAAACCTGCCAGAAGCGATGAACGATAGGGAGGAGTGGCGAGAGAGGGTCAAGGATATCCATGCTAGCGGCACGACATGATGATGATGATCTAATACTAAGAATACTATTAATCATTTGTTTGCACACAGTTAAATGGTTTTAAGTATTGCTATATAACAGTAACAATTTAACATCAGTCATTCACTTGTGCACATTTAAATAGATATACATATATGATTTGTAAGTGAATAGTTTGTAGGTAATTTTATTTTTAAATGACTGCCCAATCAGTTGTGGCTGTAGAATACACCGACTGTACCTCTGCAGAGGGGTAAGGCCCCCACCAACAAGTGTCCTGGATATGACACTAAACAATCTGATGGTGAGGTTCCAGTAATGCTGGAACTTTGGGGAATGCAGAGTATTGCTATTTACCACCAGTAATTCTATTTTATATTATTCTTTTGTTTGCACACAGTTAAATGGTTTCCAGTATTATCATTTAACACAAATAATTCTAGTAAATGGTATCAAGTATTGATATTTAATACTAATAATTCTATTTGATATTAATCATTTGTTTGCACACAGTTAAATGGTTTCAAGTATTTTTATCTAACACTAATAATTTTGTTTAATTTTGTTTGTTTGCACACAGTTAAATGGTTTCAATTATTGTTATTTAACATTAGAATTCTTATTAATCAATTATTCCTATCTAATATGCATAACTTGCATACAGCTGAATGATTTCAAATAACTAATTATAATAAACCCTAGTAAATCATTGAACAGTTTTATTTGACCCACAGATGGGACCCTATCAGGTGCTACCACTCTGGGTCAGTGAACCTGGGAGTAATGGCAATGAAAGAGTATTCCACATTCCCTAAAAGCTCTCAGACTGAAGCCTCGCCATCAGATACAGTTGAGTGTCATACCCAGGATATTAGTTCTATTTGACCTGTTGATGGGATCCTAACACTTACTACCACTCCAGGCCGGAGTGGACCTGGGAGTAATGGCAATGAAAGAGTATTCCACATTCCCTAAAAGCTCTAGGACTGAAGCCTCACCATCAGATGCAGTTGAGTGTCAAACCCTGGACAATAGTTCTATTTGACCCATAGATGGGATCTTAACAGTTACTACCATTGCAGATCTGAGTGGACCTGGGAGTAAGGGCAATGAACAAGTAACTCCATATTCCCGAATCTCCAGGATTTGAGCCTCACCATCAAATGCAATCTAGTGTCATACTCAAGACATACATGAGATAGAGAGAACTGGAGACTTGAAGAGACTTGTTGTCACTTGACTTCAGTTAAAAGTCGTGTGAAAAACTTGTTTAGAGTGAAAATAATAATAATAATCTGAAATGAAGAGTTATTTCCACAACTGTGTGTCAAAAACAAACAAACAAAAAAAAAACTCTAAAGAAACATTTAAATAAAAAATGTAAGAATAAATGTACACTGAATGCAATTCTCTAACCTCTGGGCATAAACTAAATGTAGACAGATTGATACACCATTAAAATCAATCATTATGTATATGATTCCAAGTTGTTTTGCTTGTTATCTACGCTATGTTTCAGCCACTGTTCCCTTTAAGATTCTCCAGATATTCAATCCTTAAGCCGAGCAGAAAGAGAAATATCAGTAAAAGTAAAGTTGGCGACCCTAGTCGAAGGTAACCCGAAGGCTCCCTTTTCAATAGCTACTACACCAAGATGTAAGGGGAAGACACTACTCCATTCCCTGGATTGCTCCACTTTATCCTTGATCCTTACCTTATAATGCTGAGTGTTAAGCAAGGAGACCGTAGGATAGAAATATTTGCTCCGTCTTAACTGTGTATAGAGTCAAATGCATTGGACAAATCTACAGATAATTGTATCACCTCGAGGTGTTTTGCATGAGCACCTAAAATTCGACGGATTGTCAAATTTTGTGATGTCGTGGATCAATTCATCCAAAAGCCATGTATATAAATATTCCCACATCCCACACCATTTTGTGAGCCTTCTTTGTATATAAATTCAGATAAAAATTGGAGTAATTTTTTTTAGATTTATAAGAAGTGGAAGTAGGTCTCCACAACATAAATATTCGGCGATATCTCTTCTTTATGCGTGAAACTTTCATCTTTTTGAACGACCTTTGTATATACTCTCACTATCCCTTTATCTGAATATATATATGTACTGATAAAGGGATATATACGCATATATGTGTATGTGTGTGTGTATGTGTTAAGGGGATACAAAGAGTTATAATGAAAAAATATTGTTCAGTAATACCAATTGGAATTAGTGCATTTGTAATATAATGGTCGAGGGATTTCGTTTTGTATATCTTGCCTTTGGGTTTAGTTAGGCTGAGAACCTTTCGGCTCAGCACATGGGTTAGTTAGGTGCAAACTTGAGTACAGGTGTCAACGCGCACGCGGGGAGGATGTGTTGTTCACAGATGTCAAAATAAAAATCCCTGATAGAAAGGTTGACCAGTGGATGTGAATGACATCATGCACTGGAAGCGCGCGCACGGAGGATTTTGGGGATTTTGAAAAAGTCAGTTAGTTGAGTCTTGCGGTCCGAAGAAGAAGAGTGACTTTTGCTAGCTCGCAGTGGCCTTGTGGCTGTCATGACATGAGTTATCTTATCCATGTCTTATATGTTTGTATGGGTTACTTGCCCTTGCTTCGACAATAAAATATGGTCTTACTACTAAATACTTCTTGCTACATTTCTCTGTTACTTATTATTAATTATACTAACAAATAGTACCAGTAAAAGGTACAACGTGGTGGCAGCGGTAAAAACATGTGTTGGGGGGTTTGCAAATGGAAAAGCCAGAATAGAAAGAATGTGTATCTCTCTTCCTAATGTCGAAACCTTTAACTCAAAGGTAATAAAAGGTTTCGTACCTGAACTAAGAAGTCGTAAGTGTTTTTCGTGTTTCGGGATTCCTATGTTCTATGTATATATATATATGAACATTCTATCTACATTTCACATATCCATATCATGGGTATGGTACACCCTTGGAATGGTCTCAAACTTTGGATGAGGACTGGAACAATTGTAAAACAGAGGATGATTCACGACCATCCAGGCCACACCATTATTAAGACTGGCTAGAATACTCAGAAAAGTCCTGGAAATTTGACGAGACTTGCTGTCATTCAGACTCCAGTGAAAGGCCACCAGCTAATGCTGGTAAGGAAAAACTAAATAACAATAATAATGATTCAGACTACAGCATTGTTAAAATCAGCTAGAATACTGGGAAGAGTCCTGGAGACCATGAAAAGGCTTAGACTTCGGTAGAAACCTGCAAGGAGTATAATAATAATAATCATATTTACCAACCTCTCTGCTCGGGCAGGATATAACACAAGGTCAGTTTTTAAGCGGAGTTTAACAGGTTTGAACTCAGAGTTTTCCTTCTCCTAGACTAGTTGCCTCACCAAGGCTGAAGAACCTAGTCTGCCCTACTATTTACCCATAGCTGAAGGGAGAATAATTGGATTCATACCTTTCCCAAGGGTATTAGTGCTATGTGAAATGCAATCAGTCTCGTCCAGGATTTGAACTTGTGTCGCCGTGTCCGTTTCCTACGACAATAACCATTACACCACCATTATAATAATAATAATACTCACCAAAAATGCAATGACATCATATCCTTGTTCCTTTAGCCATACAAGAATGCAAGATGTATCAAGCCCGCCACTGTATGCAAGGACAACTTTCTTCTTTCCTGTTGTATCACCCATTTCAAGTCCAAATTAGAAAATCTAAAAAAAAAAAAGAAAAAGAAAAAAATTAGACAGATAGAATTAAAATTGATTGGTTTGGTTTGGTTTCTTTGTTTAATGGCATATCAACCTTTGTGGGTTATCTAATGCCAACGCTATTCTCCTAGAAGAACAGTAGTGGTACTATTTAACCCATAGCTGGGAGGATAAGGGGGTTCATACCTTTCCCAAGAGTATTTGCCAGAAAGTGAACGTAATAGCGCGACTGGAGTACGAACTCGCGTACTATGATTCCGCAGTCCATCGCTTTAACCATTACACCACGAAGACACCCCCCCACAAAAATTGATAAATAAATGAATATTAACATAAAGGTGTTGTCGTATAGCCATATAATACATATTCAACTATACATGTATACATGCAGAAACATCACGACGCAATAATGATGAGCGGACACAGTTCTTTAGAAAAATATACCTCTCACTTTATTGAAAGTGTTGTGTGTGTGGGGTGAGTTGGAGACGGAACAAAGACTGCAACATATTGACCCCCCTAGCTCCTCCGGCCATTGCAGTGTGTCTTTTTCGTTCTCCTGGGCTGCTCAACCGGGGGCCTGGGGGTCCAGCCTCTCTGTGGAGAGCTGGTTCCCACAGCTCGATCTGGAACACTGATTTCAAGCTCTGAATTCCAACTGACTCGAACTTTCTGTGCACCGAGTTATATTATTGTTTTACGCCAACTCAATTCAAACCGTCGACAGTCAAGGTTATCCCCTGAAATCCTCGACTGGATGCACCTGTTATTTACACAGGTGCATTTCTTATTTTGACAGCTTGGCTGGGTCGGAGGTCAATATGCAATAGTATTTCTTACCTATATATCTTTGTTATAGGCACTGCTTGAGGGATAAAGTTTAGAATACACTGACTGTATCCCTTGCAGAGGGGATAAGACCCCTTCCCTAAAAAAAAAAATTTGGGTGTGCTGGGGATGCATCTAAAAGTGATCAAATTTCCATATGTTTGTTAACCTGTCAATAGTAATCCATTCATTACCAATGTATATGTTGGCATAGCTTTCAGTAGAGGAGATATTGTTACCAAGGTTATAAACTGGTTGCTTTTTCACTATTAAGGGCTAAAAATACATTTTTGCTATAAGATTTGCACACACACTCACACAAAAAAAAAAACATCACACACACACACACACAAAAACGCTTACATTCTTACCGCTCACATTCTTTCCTTTCTTTATTATTATTATACGTATGTATTTACCCAGCCCCTCCGCCATTGGGAAATATGTTTCAGACTGAGTATAGATGATTTGAATTCAAAGTTTTTCTCCTCCTTGACTGGTTGCCTAACCAAGGATAAAGAAACCAGTCTGCCCTACTATTTATTAGAAGGAGAATATTTGGATTTTTGACTTTTCCAAGGTCCTTTGCTTGGAGTGAAATTTAGTAGGTTGAGGGTTGATGGTTTAAGGGATATCAACCCTTGAAGGTTATTTAATGCCAAATTCTGCTTATATATATATATATGTGTGTGTGTGTGTGTGAGTGATTTGTAGGTAACTTTAATTTTCAACAAGCCAGAGCTCATTTATTTCCACACAGTTAAATGGTTTCAAGTATTCCTATCTAACACTAATAATTCTATTTGATATTGATTGTTTGTTTGCACACAGTTAAATGATTTCAAGTATTCCTTTCTAACACTAATAATTTGTGGAGGTGCCCGTAGTGAAGTGGAGGTGCCCATGGTGTAATGGTTATCGTCGTAGGAAATGAACACAGCGACACAAGTTCAAATCCTGGACGAGACTGATTGCATTTCACATTGCACTAATACCCTTGGGAAAGGTATGAATCCAATTATGGGTAAATAGTAGGACAGACTGGGTTCTTCAGCCTTGGTGAGGCAACTAGTCCAGGAGAAGGAAAACTCTGAGTTCAAACCTGTTAAACTCCGCTTAAAAATTGACCTTGTGTCATATCCTGCTCGAGCGGAGGGGTTGGGTAAATAGGATCTAACATTAATAATTCTATTTAATATTAATTGTTTGCTTGCACACAGTTAAATAGTTTAAAGTATTCCTATTTAACTCTAATAATTCTATTTATCAAGTATTCCTGATTAATATAACTAATTTGAATACAACTATATGGTTTCAAATAACTGATTGTAATAAGTATAGTTGTTTCTCTTTAGTCAAGGGCGACCAGAAGGCTCCCTTTTCAATAGCTACTACACCGAGGTGTAGGGGAGGGCGCTACTCCATTCCCTGGATTGCTCCACTTTACCCTTGAAACATACCTTATAATGCTGAGTGTTAAGCAAGGAGGCATCAAGTACCACTTTTTGAGTCTTTGGCATGACTCGACCTGAGACTGAACATCGGTCTCCTGGGCCATTGGCAAACACTCTACCATGATTGAACAATTCTACTTGATTCATAGATAGGACCCAAACAGGTACTACCACTCTTGGTCTGAGTGGACCTGGGTGTAATAGCGATGAAGGGGTACTCCACATTCCCCATCCTCAAGGACTGGAGCCTCACTATCTAGGACAGAAGTGAAATGCAAATAGCCTTATCCAGGATTTGAACTTGGATTGTCATTTCCTATAAGGATAACCGTTAAAATATTTACACGTCCTTATAAAAAGATAGACAGACAAAATTATTAGAATGCATATTGACTTTTTGTTTGTTTACTTTGGTTTAGTAACAGCTCATTGTGTTCGCCAATGGTCTGGGAGACCTGGGTTTAATTCCAGGTTGTGACATACGAAAGACTTTAAAAATGGTACTTGTGTTATATACTCACATAATAAATATGCTTATATACACATATACATGTTCATGCAGAAATATACGTATATATGCTGGATACATACCGACACAATGAACAACAGATGCATGATAAAGACGCAGTGACAATGATAAACACAGTAATAAACGATGCAAGAAGACTTCTTTACAAATATATTTACCTCTCACTTTATTGCAAGGGTTCAAAAGGGTTGTTCAAGGGTTGCATGTGAGAGGGAGCTGGAGATCGAACATAACTGCCATATTTTGACCCCACTGTTATGACCGTCACGTTGTGTCTTTCTTGTTCTATAGGGCTGCCCAACTGGAGGCCTAGGGCCCACTGCTGGATGCTGGCTTTCTTTATTGCATCTTATCAGCATCTTCTCTGGACCCCAAACTCCATCGGGGTATCTGAGGGCCCCCTTGGTCGGGTGTGGCTTTCCCTACCACATCTCGTCTCAAGCTGTCTGGAACCCTACTGGCAACTACTCTGGCTCGTCGAACTCAACTGAATTATATAATCGTTCGACGCCCACTCGATCTTTGAAATCAAATGTTTAATCGTCATCAAGCGGAAATAACTGTCATGCAGTTCAGAGGTCACTCTCTTCTGGTGCATCACTCTGTAGTGTACCATGGGAATTTTTTTTAGCTCATCTCATTTCATCAGCCGATTTCCGCCTACGCGATTTCCTCTCATAACTGCCATTAGAATGTATCACTTCCTTCCGGTGCATCACCTTGAATGGCATTTTTGGCCGGGTCAAAAGGCCAAAACATAACACTTGATACCTCCTTGCTTAACACTCAGCATTATAAAGTACGTATCAAGAGTAAAGTGGAGCAATCCAGGGAAAGGAGTAGCGCCCTCCCCTACACCTCGATGTAGTAGCTATTGAAAAGTGAGCATTCTGGTTGCCCTCGACTATGGTCGACAACTTTACTTTTACTTTAGTCTACACTATAAATATGGTCTGTATGGGTAATTGTCCTTATCAAGCCCATGAGATCTAGTTAATATCTCAATCTGACTCACAAAGATAAACAAGTTTTGACTATCCTGCTGTAGAATTTGGCAATAAATAGTACCTAATATATCTATTTCAATTGTATAAGGTTTCACCAGAAATAATAACATTTTGGTTTAGAAAAAATTAATTTTTTTATTTATTTACTGTCAATACTATAGGAAATATTACCAACGATAAATGATTGCTTGATTGATTTTAATGGCATGTCAACCTGTCTAGTGTTATTCTATGACTAGAGGTTAGGAAATCTTATTCATATATATATTTTTTGTGTACTATCTTAAGGTATTTATTCAGCATAAGGTTCAGTTTAATGCAAATAATTTTTAGATAGATCTAGTTGACCCCTAGATGGGTCCCTAACAGGTACTACTGCAATGAGCTCCAGAGTGGACCTGGGAGTAATTGCAATGAAAAGTTACTCCACACTCCCCAGATTATAAGAACTAAAGTGTCTCTGTCAGATGCAGTTTTGTGCCATATCCAGGACATCCCCAACCTTTTTTTAGTGGGGATCTCTACCCCTCTGCAGGGGACACAGAGCATATTCTAAGCCATGGTGACAGAGGGAGGAGCAGGGTCAGTGTCTCTCACTGACTGTGTTTTCCAGTCTCACAAACAATACAACCATCTCAATAGCTTACTCAGGTGAATGACATATCTCCTCTGACCTTCCCTTGACCTTTGGGAGGGAGGGGGTGAGTCATTCACTCAGTCTATTATCAATAAAATTAAAAGCAATGAGATCAGCTTGTTAACCATTGTATGATGGTAAGTCCCCTTGAAGGTTTAAGTGTGTCTATCAGTATACTGTCTACCTACAACCCTCAGGCGAGAAAATAAGCTGTGGCAGATTATATACTACCCTAAGGGTGATATTCTGACAATATCATTAATGTTTAGAATTTTGGAGTCAATGCAATCATATGAAAATATCCAAAATACTCAATCATCATCAAGTCATATTGACAGCACGGATTTCCTTGACTCTCTCTTACCATCCATCCCTATTGGCCGTTGCTCATAGAGCCTCTATATGGTCCCTAATGTCTGCATAGATCGTATTCATGTAACTTAATACTGGTCTGATAACACTGGTGTGTCCATACATAGTAGTTCACTGGAGAATGTTACTTGTGACTTTGTCCTCACTTCTCCAGCATGTATTGTTTGTCTTACTTAGTGGGTGTTTAATGGCATATCAACCGTTGTAGGTTATTTAATGACAAATCTTTTTTTATATATATGAGTTGTAAGTGAATAGTTTGTAAGTAACTTCATTTTTAAATAAGTCGTTAAAGGTCATTTGTTTGCACACAGTTAAATAGCTTTAAGCTATTTAGCATTAGAAATTCTATTCATCAAGTATTCCTATCTAATACAAACAATTTGCCTACAGCTGCATGGCTTCAAATAATTAATAAGAATAATCCTCAGTAAATGCTTGAACAGTTTTATTTGACCTCTTGATGGGACCCTAATAGGTCAGAGTGGACCTGGAAGTGATGGTTTTGAAGGGGTCCTCTAACATTCGCCAAAACCCAAGACTGGAGCCCCACCATCAGATGGTTTAGTGTTATATCAAGGACATAGTCTTACAAGATGGGAAGTGGCTATCTTGCTGCTTTTTTTGTGGGGTGCTGCTTTCAGGGTTTGTTCAGATCAGCACACAGCATCAATGAGTAATTCCTATTTAGCTTTTTCTCCATGTATTTCGTTAAAGTCCAAGTAGTGCAATTGTACAGTAGTACTTACATGGCTACAGCTTGGAAGAGAGATCAGATTTCCATATGATCAAAAATCTATCAGTAGCAGAAAAGGAACAAGAAGTAGATGATATCTTGCAGAAACAATCAGACTACGCAGATGATCTAGCACTTCTCATAAATACATCAGGCTAAGCCAAATCTCTGCTGCATAGTCTGGAGCAAGCAGAATGAGAAGTTAATCTTTAGGTGAACTGAGATGAAATAGAATTCATGTGTTTTATTCATGACGGTGGCATCTCATTAAATAACAACCCACTGAAATTACTAGACCAATTCATATACCTTGGTAGCAATATCTCATCTACAGAAAATATTTGTCAATACATGCATAGGAAGGACATAGACTGCTATTGACAGGCTATATCCAAAATACTCAAACTTTTTTTAAATTTTTTGCTCCCCCCCATTTCTAGCCATGGTGTTTTTTTACTAAGCTTGGTTTGGCATCAGGGCACCTACTGAGAACCATAGTTACTAATAATGGTCTGTTTATCTAGCTTGCTAAACATTATATCATGTGAGGTCCCAGGTTCCTGTATCTTAGCTTAGTTATTCACTAAGCTTAATTTAGGAGTGGCACAAGGCCAGAAGTATGGGGCACTTAGTGAGAATCATATTCATTAAAAATGGTCTGCTAATCAAGCTTGTAAACCATTTCACCATGTGAAGTGCCCAGTCATAGAATATAGTTATCTACTAGGCTTAGCTTCAATATAGCACAAGGCCAGTCGTGTTGGGCACCCAGTGAGAATCAAACTCTCTAACAATGGTCTACAAGCCTTGCACACAAACAATTACATCATAATGTAGCACCTGTTTAAAACTGATCATCGTAGGAAATGGCATTAGCAACCAAAGTTCTAGCCCTAGACAAGGCTGTTTGCATTTCATTTTGTGCTAATGCCCTTGGAAGAGACATCAATTAATTCTCATTCCAACTATGGGTGAATAAATAGTAGGGCAGAATGGGTTCTTTAGTCCTAGGTTTAGGCTTGGTTTAGGTTTCTTTGTTCAATGGCATATCAACCTTCATAGGTTATTTAATGCCAAAGCCATCCTTCTGAGGAACAGCAGTGATGCTATTTGTCCCATAGCTGGGAGGATAAGGAGGTTCATATCTTTCCAAAGGTTTGGTCTGGTTTGGTTTGGTGGGTTTTATGGCATATCAACCTTTGTAGGTTATTTAACGCCAAATCCATTTTTATGAAAATAATCTGTTCTATTTCAAACAATTCAGTTTAGCATAAGTACACTGTTTAATTGTCAAAAACATTTCCATTTCAAACTATTCAAGAAGTTATATGTAACAATTCAGTTAAGTGTAAATACAGTTTTAATATCTAAAAACAGTTCTATTTCAAATAATTCAGTTAAGCATAAGCATGCAGTTTAAATGCAAGTACGGTTTAATTGTCAAAAACATTTCTATTTCAAGCTATTCTGTTTACTCAAACAATTCATTTTAGCATAAGTATGCTGTTAGTTCTATTTAACCCATAGATAAGGCCTTATCAGGTGCTACTACTCCAGGCCAGAGTGGACCTGGGAGTGATGGCAATGAAGGGGTACTCCGC
>OY757947.1:3213717-3276217 GCA_963585895.1 Sepioteuthis lessoniana | reverse complement strand
ACCCCCCAGATAAATATATTCAATTTTGTTTTTAATTAACATAATTTAGATCATCATATAATTTTTGAGTTTTAAAAGCGTTTATGAGTTAGAATTCCTCTCCTTCTCAGACTGTCATGTGACGACAACAGACATCTCATCTATTGGCACCATTCTTGTAATTGTAATTGGCTGTTATTTCGGTATGTAATCTACAAAAGTCAAATTCTACTTTGACTTGGTTTCTTTGTTTAATGGCATATTCACTTTTGTGGCTTATTTAATACCCAAGCCATCCTTGTAGAAGAACATCAGTGATACTATTTAAACCTATAGCTGGGGGGGATAAGGGGGTTCATACATTTTCCAAGGGTATCTACGGGCGTGTCCTTGTGGTGTAATGGTTAAAGCGTTGGACTGCGGAATCGTAGTAAGCGAGTTCGTACTCCAGTCGCGCTATTACATTCACTTTCGGGCAAATACCCTTGGGAAAGGTATGAGCCCCCTTATCCTCCCAGCTATAGGTTAAATAGCACCACTACTGTTCTTCTAGAAGAATGGCTTTGGCATTAAATAACCTAAAATGAGTTGATATGGCATTAAACAAAGAAACCCAAACCAAACCGAAGGGTATGTACTTTGGTACTTTGCAATCTACACATTTCATTTCTTTTTTATGGTTTAAATAAAACATTCAATATATATATTTATTTACAAAATATTTATATATAAATTTTTATTTTAAATAATAAAAAATTTTGTACATTTATCAACATAAAAATGAAAACATTTAGATGAAGCAAATTTTAACCAAAGGCATTGATTTCATTTGTGGATTAAATGAACATCACCTAAAAAAAAAAAAAAAAAAAAAAAAAAGATCAAGAAATGGAAGTTTGAAAACTAATCTGTCTGTTATTCATCTCGGTAAAATCGAAAAATGCATTATCACTGTGGATCAAGCCAAATATTTGGCAGCCTCTATCTTTAAAACGTAGGGTCGGCTGGATTTTGCCAATTCTTTTAATTTTTCTACTTTTCTTCATTTCTCCACCCTAACAATGAAACAGTGCTAAATCTTTTGTATTTAAAAGGGCCGTTTCTTTGCAGAAATGGAACTGCTTTTGTCTCGTCTATAGTCTCAATGTAAAACTCTTTAGCTAGCATCTTAAGGGTCCTTTGAATATTCAGATTTCAGATTTGACTATCGAGACTGGAGTCTATGCAGGAACAAAGTATGCAGTTGCTACATGTACCTTGTTGAGTCCGAGGAGCTTCTGACACTTAATCAGACATTCATCCATCTTTCAGAGTCTCTAACCAGACATTCTCTAAAATACAAAGACAAGTATTAATGTATTGTCTGGCATTTGTCAGTTGTAATATACGTCCAAATAAGGAGGCTATTGCTTTCAACTCTTTCTTCAGGATGAGAAGCAGAAATGGTTGAGACAGAAGTTTCCTTTCTTTTTTCTTTTTTTGATATGGAGTTGATCTCGGATTATTCTATGTCCTGTTGGCAAAGGATTAGAATTTGCTGACTCCCCAAATGGCGTGTCTTAAATATAACACTAAACTGCATTTGGTGGTGAAGCTGCCGCTCTAGAACTCTGGGGAGTCAGTAGTATCTTTTCATTGCCATTACTCCCAGGTCCACTCTGACCTGAAGTGGTAGTACCTGTCAAGGTCTTATCTATGGATAAAATAGATCTGTTTGTTTAATGGAATATCATCCTTCATGGGTTATTTAATGTCAAAGCCATCCTTGTATAAGGATAGTAGCAGTATTTAATCCACAGCAAGGGGAATAAGGGAGTTAATTTTTTCTCAAGGGCATTAGCTCAAAAATGAATACAACTGTGCTACTGGAGCTTGAATTTACTTACTCCTACTACTTTGCAGTGTAGCACATGCTATGAGGATCTCCACATGTTAGTATTTGATAGGAATACTTGAAACCATACATCTGTGTGCAAATTATTTGTATTAGATAGGAATACTTGAAACCATACAACTGTGTGCAAATTATTTGTATTAGATAGGAATACTTGATATATATAACAACTACACAAAAAATGTAAATACAAATGTACAATACATGCAAATCCCTAGCCTCTAGGTAAAAAATAACCCTTGACTATTTGACATGTCATTAAAATAAGATTATTCTCAAAGAAGTTGTTAAAAAGAAAGGCACTATGAGTCAGTTTAGAGATCTGAAAATTTTACCTCATTGGGTTAAAAAAGAAAAAGAAAAGAAAAGGACTGTCTAAATATGAGATGAAAAAACAAACCAAAACAAAAAAATATGAATAATGCGTTTGACAAAAAATGAGATTAGGATTTTATGCTCTTGTAACAGGGCAAGTCAAGACCCCACCCCTGCTGCAGATGACTCATTGATCCCCAAGGACCTCACTGAATAGTTAGACAAAAAAAAAAATGAGATTAGATTTAAGGCCCCTGTGATGGGTGGATGAAAGTCTCACACTAGTTGCAGATGACACATTAGTCCCCAGAGAGGCTTGACAATGGATCTCATTGAATAGTTAGACAAAAAAAAATGAGATTCAATTTAAGGCTCCAGTAATGGATGGATGACCCCTGAACACCTGCGACAGATAACTCATTGATCCCCAGAGAGGCTTGACAATGGACCTCAAGTTAGACAAAAAAAAAATGAGATTAGATTTAAGGCTTCTGTGATGGGTGGATGACTCCTGAACACCTGCTACAGATAACTCATTGATCCCCAGAGAGGCTTGACAATGGACCTCATTGAATAGTTAGACAAAAAAAATGAGATTAGATTTAAGGCTCTTAAAAATGATATCTTAATTGCTACACAATAGAAAAGAAGCTTTGGTAAAAGCTTCTAATTGGAGTCATAAGTTCAATCCATGGATTCAGCAAAACAAAGCAATTTTACAAGGGCAAAAGTTATGAAGGAGAACAATCTATATTTGGAGATTGAATTAAAAATATGGTTTGAATTTTCTTGAAAAAGGCAGGAGTGTGTAATGACGGAAATATTGAAAGTTAAACAACCAAAATGAAGATAACAATTTGAATCCTGCAAATAAAATTTAGATGATCAAAATTTTTCAATAGCAACCAAAATATTTTTGTTTTTTTTATCACAACAGTTTTGGTTTAGACACTCTTCATTATAACCGGGCCATTGGCCTAATGAGTAGAGTGTTTGTCAATAGTCTGGTCTATTGAAAAAGGGAACTTTGGATCACTCTCCGGGGTTCAATCCCAGGTTGAGTTATACCAAAGACTCAAAAAATGGTACTTGATACAGCCTTGCTTAACACTCAGCCCAATAAGGTAAGGATCAAGGGTAACATGGAGCGATCCAGGGAATGGAGTAATGCCCTCGAACACACTTTGGTGTAGTAGCTATTGAAAAGGGAGCCTTCGGGTCACCTGCGACTAAGGTCGCCAACTTTACTATATATCTACATCTTTAAAAACGATATTTTGTTTACTCCTTCCAAATATCGGGGGTGGGGTGGGTAGGAGGAGTCCCCGTATTGCAGTGGCTAACATGTTGGACTGCTGCATTGTAGTTTGTGAGTCATGCTATTATGTTCCCTTTCAGACTAATACCTCTTGGGAAAGGTATCGACTCCCTAATCTCCACTCCAGCTCTGGGTTAGATAACACCACAACTTTTAGGTTTGGCATTGAATAACCCAGGAAAGTTGATGTGCTATTAAGCAAAGAAATCAAACCAGACCATCAAAATGAACCAACTGTAGGTACCCAAAACCATGGTAGTTGAGGTTTTCCCAATTTTGAAATTCTCTCTCTCTCTCTCTCTCTCTCTATATATATATATATATATATATACACACACACACACACACATATATATTCTTTCTCTCTCTCTGAATATATATATATATATATATATATATATATATATATACCCAACTCCTCTGGACGAGCATGATGCGTCACAAGGTTAATTTTAAACAAAGCTAAACAGGCTTAAATTCAGAGTTTTCCTTCTGTTAGACTGGTTGTCATACTGAAGTTAAAGAGCCAGTCTGCCCTACTATTTACTGGATGGAGAATAGTTGGATTCATGCCTTTTCTTAGGGTATTTGTGAAATGTCAACAGCTTCGTCCAGGTTTTGAACTCATATCACTGTGTATAAGACACACTATTCTTTTCACATTTTTTTGTTCAAAAGTTAGAGGTGTGTATCATACATGAAAACGAAATAATTAACTTTTATTCCGACCATGTGTCTCACCATATTCAGGACAGGATGACCAAAAGTAAATTTATATCAATAGTCCAAGTAATGTGTTTTACGCCATTCCAAAGAGATACCTACTGAGATCTATGTTTGTTAATAAGTGTTTTCTCTTCACATGAACTTATTTTCGCAGCTAAATTATTGCATTTTTGTGGGAATATGCCCATGTTCTTTGTTCTAAATAGTATGTATATTTTGTGTTTTAACACATCATATAAACTATATGAATTTTTATTTTTAGTTGGTACGAACTGTTAGCAAGTTAAATTTAGCTTTACCATGGTATTTCACTGACTTTGCTCCAAGTCAAAATGTGGCACTGGGCCATTTCAAATGAGAGTTTAAATCTAGTTAACAGAAATTCTAAAACGTCTGTGCATCTTATATATGAGGATTCCTCTCCCCAGAATTTTGTAGGCCAAAGTTACAGATGCGTGTTATACATAAATATTTACGATATCTTTTAACAAAGAATTTATCTCATTTCTATTTTGTTTTAAAACATTTCTGGACTCGTTTTTAGTTTAATAAAAGTTTCGGATACAGAAGTTCTGGTGGGTCAATTGCGTATAACTGTGAGGTGGAGAGGGGTCATGCTATTCAAGATTGGGTTATTTCTGTGATCCTTCATGTCAACTAGCAAACTTCTAAGAGTGAGTTTGAGTCTCATTAAGTGCCCCATTCTTTCGGCCTTGTGCCAAATCTAAGCAAAACGCTTAGTAAATAATTACTTCATGTCGGCGACTTTTTAAACAGGTAGAACCCCCCTACTCCCCCTATGCACACTGAAGCGAAAACTTCAGGTCACGCAACACTTGTAGTTGAAAGTCACTCAAGTCAACCACTTGTTCCGTTAAGAGCTGAGTCGATAGAGGAGGAAGGGGAGGAAAACTTAGTTAATCAGATTAATCACCAAGTACACTGAACAAGAGGAAAAGGAAGAGGAGTGTGTAGGGGGGGTGAGGGTAGCGCCCATCTAACATTGTTATACAGCAAAGCACGTTGGGACAGACACGTGTTGTTGGTATCTATTTGCATCAGACAAAAGCTCTTTGCTTTTTTTTTTTTTTTTACCGAGTCTCATATTGCAAACATGTCTTCTATTTGACACTAACACTTTGAATTTCTTTTTGAGTGGGTCTAATTTTAAAGCTCTATCTAAAAGAAAAATAACGTAAATTGGAATTAATTATTTTGTGAGGTTTCAATTCAGACGAAAAGGGAAGCAATAAAATGGTTGATTGGTTGTTTGGGTTTTATGGCATATCAACCTTTGTAGGCTATTTAATACCAAATCCATTTTTATGCAAATAGTCAGTTCTATTTCAGTTCAGTATGAGTACACAGTTTAATTGTCAAAAACATTTCTATTTAAAGCCATTTGGTTTAGTCTAACAGTTCTATTTCAAACACTTCAGTTTAGTATAAGTACAGATTTTGTTTACACACAGTTAATGTCAAAACAGTTCTACATTAAACAATTCAGTTTAATGTAAGTACAGTTTCAATGTTAAAAAACTGTTCTATTTTGAATAATTCAGTTTAGCATAAGCATGCAGTTTAAATGTAAGTATGGTTTAATTGTCAAAAACATTTCTATTTCAAGTTATTCAGTTTTGTCAAACAATTCAGTTTAGCATAAATATGCCATTAGTTCTATTTAACCCATAGATAGGGCCCTATCAGGTGTTACTATTCCAGGCCAGAGTGGACCTGGGAGCAATGGCAATGAAGGGGTGCTTCATATTCCCCAAAGCTCCATCATTGCTGGAACCTCACCATCAGATTGTTTAGTGTCATATCAGGACACTCGTTGGGGGTGGGGTCTTACCCCGCTGCAGAGAAGCAGTTAGGGTTAGGGTGTATTCTACAGACCCAGTCGACCGGGCAATCTAAACCTTGTAAATAACAATCCAAATTTATATATATATATATATATATATATATATATATATATATAATTGCACTGTAGAATACACCGACTGCACCTCTGCAGAGGGGTAAGACCGCCATCCCCATAAGTGTCCTGGATATGACACTAAACAGTCTGATGGTGAGGTTCCAGTAGTGCTGGGGCTTTGTGGAATACAGAGCACCCCTTCATTGCCATTGCTCCCAGGTCCACTTTGGCCTGGGGTGGTGGCACCTGATAGGGCCCTATCTATGGGTTGAATAGAACTAACGGCATACTTATGCTAAACTGAATTGTTTGATTAAACTGAATAGCTTGAAATAGGAATATTTTTCACAATTAAACTGTACTTACATTTAAACTGCGTACTTTTTGCTAAACTGAATAATTTGAAATGGAACTGTTTTGACATTGAAACTGTACTTACACTAAACGGAATTGTTATATATAACTGCTTGAATAGTTTGAAATAGAAATGTTTTTGACAATTAAACTGTGTAGTCATTCTAAACTGAATTGTTTGAAATAGAACTGATTATTTACATAAAAATGGATTTGGCGTTAAAATAACCTACAAAGGTTGAAGCGCCATAAAAACCAACCAACCAACCAACTATGATGTTGCAATCTAGGATGTTAATCACTGCATCATGGAGATCCCCCTTGTCTCATATAGAAATGTGATCTTTACTCTTGATAAGAGTAAGGTTCAATCATTTGTCACATTCTTTTTTTTTACTGGACAAAGTTGTCTTATGCCTCGAGGTTAGGGAATTGTACATTATACAGCCCAAACAGATATTATAAGGTATTATTAGTTACCAAACTCTGAAAATAAAAATATGAATGTGCAGCAGTCCAAAGATGAATGCAGCTCTTATTTGATTGATTGATTAATTTTAATAGCATGTCAGCCTGTCTTGGATTATCTTATTCCTTGTGTTGTATACTACATAAAGATATCAATCACAACAGTAAAAAATACATTTACGAATACAGGCAGACTCTTTCATTTCAGATATGAACGGTTTTATTAATTTCTGGTTTTGGTCTATGGCGACACGAGGAGAGAGACACAATTCTTAAAAGCCTATGCTAACCATACTATGCTGACCCACCCCAACGCACGGCACATCTTGTGAGGTTTAAGATCTCAATTCATCTCTACTGGTCAAGATCCAAAAAACTCAACCGCACACCTCAATGGTAGAAAACTCAACTACTGTCTTTTCAAAATCCTTAAATTCTCAGGACCATCTCTTCTGGGCATGATATCATCCACATTTCCTGTCTGAGGGTTTATCGTGACAAATGATGATTGTGATATCCTTTCTATGTTGGCGTAAGACAGTACCATCTGACTATGCACCTGGACTAAGAGACCCGAGTAGTTCAAAGCCTTACCAAAATAAATAATAAAATATAATTAATGAAAAATGATTAATATAAAAAATCATCACCTTAATTATATAACACTTGTAGTTAGGGAATTGCATTCATTGTACACTTATATTTATATTTTTGTGTAGTTGTTTCTTATGAGGTTTTGCCCACAGGTACATGATATGAAATATTCCTATCTAATATAAATAATTTGCATACAGTTTTATGATATCAAGCAAGTATTTACCTACCCCTTTACATGAGCAGGACATGACACAATGTCAATTTTTAAGGGTTGTTTGAAGTCAGTCTTCCTTCTCCTAGACTGGCTGCCATACCAAGGTTAAAGAACTCAGTTTGTCCTATTTACTCATACCTGGAGAGAGAATAGTTGGATTCATACCTTTCCCAAGGGTTTTAGTACTATGTGAAATGCGAACAGCCTTGTCCAGGATTAAAACTCATATCGCCATGTCTATTTCCAAAGACAATAACCACTTCACCATACATATTTCCTAAATTCATATATACTGCAAATAATTGGCAAACAGCTGTAGGGTTTCAAGTATTCCTATTTAAAGCAATAATTTGCAAGCAGTTAGAAGGTTTCAAGTAACTAATAATAATCCTTAGTAAACAATTATAGCTTCACATAACTATTCCAAATATAAATAATTTACAGTTATATGGTTTCAAGTATTCCTATCTAATTCTAATAATTATATGGTTTCAAGTAATTATTTCTATTTAATAATAGTAATTTGTTTGCACATAGTTATATGGTTTTAAGTAACTAAACATAATCCTTAGTAAACAATTCTAGCTTCAAGTAACAATTCTTAATACAAATAATTTGCACTGTTATATGGAATCAAGTATTCTTATTGAATGCAATTGATTTTTAAACCTATCTGTCAGATTCAGAAATGAGACCTTAACAGTTACCACCTCTCCAAGTCAGATTAGGCCTGGGAGTAATGGTAATGAAGGGGGTACTCCTCATTCCTGTGATCTCCAGAACTGGAGCCTCAACATGTGATTGCCCAGTTGGCTGGGGCTGTAGAATACACCGACTGCATCTCTGGAGAGGGGTAAGACCTCCCCAATAAGTGTCCGAGATATAACACTAAACAGTCTGATGGTGAGGTTCCAGTGATGCTGGAGCTTTGTGGAATGCGGAGCACCCCTTCATTGCCATTGCTCCCAGGAATGGTAGCACCTATCTATGGTTTAATTAGAACTTCATACTTATGATAAACTGAATTGTTTGAATTAGAACTGTTTGACTAAACTGAATAGGTTGAAATAGAAATGTTTTTGACAATTAAATGTGTACTAAAACTAGAAATGGTTTTGACAATTAAACTGTGTACTTACATTTAAACTGTGTACTTATGCTAAACTGAATTGCTTGAAATGGAACTGATTTGACATTGAAACTCTACTTACACTAAACTGAATTGTTTAATATAGAACTGTTTTGATGTTTAACTGTGTGTAAGCGTAAACAATATGTACTTATATTAAACTGAATTAGCTGAATTAAAACTGTTTGACTAAACTGAATAGCTTGAAATAGAAATGTTTTTAATAATTAAATTGTGTACTAAGCTAAACTTAATTGTTTGATATAGAACTGATTATTTGCATAAAAATGGATTTGACACTAAATAACCTATAAGTGTTGATGTGCTATAAAACCAAACCAACCAACCAATCAACATCAGATGTAGCTTAGTGGCATACCAGGGACCCCCTTTTTTGGGGGGGGAGTCTTACTCCTCGGCAGTCGGTCTAATCTAGACTCTACAAACAGGATGGTGAAATACATGACATACTTATTTGAATGGTTAATTGAAGTATTACATTCCTATTTAGATTTTTGCTACGATTGACCGACCTGCTATATCTTTTTAGTCTTACCCTCCTTCAACCTCAAAAAAAAAAAAAAAAAAAAAAAAATGGAGACTCATGGATTTTGGCAATATTGAATTTTGGATATTAAAAAATGATCAGAAAGAAAAAAAAAGAAATGAAGGAAATGTTTGAAACTTATTCTTATTGGAGTGACTGATTTTAATGGCATGTCAACTCGTGTGGGGTTATGGTATGCCGAGATGTCAAGGAAGTACATACATTGCACATTTATATTTTAAACATGCTTACATTATATCAGGAATTCCTATCAAATTTTTAAACAGATCTATTTGACCCACAGATCAGACCCTAACTGTTATGGTACCCAACCTGCGGACTGTAATGAACTCTTCCTGTTGGTATTAATATCAGGAGAATATTCCTTGTGATAGTGAAGTTTATCCCAGCCTAACACTTTGGCAGTCAGACTGACATTCAACACCTTTTTACCTATGTTGTATTATACTTTTGTTAATATGCTTTGTTCTACGTAAACCCAATTTTGTGTCTTTCTTCTGGACCCTTTACTAGTTCACAATACTAACAGAGAGAACCTGAGTCAGAGTGAACCTGGGAGTAATGTTAATGAAGGGATTATTCACACCAGAGTCACAAGTTTTTATTCTGTTTTATTCTTTTTTTTATAGTTGAAATACTGTGATAATGTTCTGCTTTTTGTGCATTGACCACTATATTTTACTAATTAGAAATACCTCTTGTATTAAAACTTAATTATTATATATATATATATTTACCAACCCCTCTACACAGGTGGGATGTGATACAAAGTCAATTTTTTAAAGGGAGTTTAACAGGTTTGAATTCAGAGTTTTCCTTCGAAATTGGTTGCCTAATCAAGGCTGAAGAACCCATTCTGCCCTACTATTTACCCATAGCTGGAGGGAGAATAGTTGTATTCATACGTTTTTCAAAGGTATTAGTGCAATGTGAAATGCAAACAGCCTTGTCCAGGCATTGAACTCGTGTCACCTTGTCCATTCCTATGGTAATAACCATTACACCACAGATTTTATATATATATATATATATATATATGCATGCAAATTTCATTAAACATGATAGACATTTTATGCCTACATATTTTCTTCTGGATCCGTTTGAATTCCTGTATTACTTTTATCGTATTCGGGGGAATTGATTTAGGTATTGTCCATAGTTGTATGTATCCCTAGTACTTTCTGCCCGACTTTGGGCCATCATCAGGGGAGGATCTACTACAAAAGTGATATAACTTTTGTTTTAGCAAATTACTACTGTGTAAGGACGTCTTTGCCGTTGGAGATTATGGCGTTTGCTTTTAAATGTAATTCTGTAAATAGAAAACAGAACAAAAAAGTACTAGGGATACATACTACTATGGACAATACATAAATCAATTCCCCCGAATACGATAAAAGTAATACGGGAATTCGAACGGATCCAGAAGAAAATATGTAGGCATAAAATGTCTATTATGTTTAATGAAATTTGCATTAACGAAGAAATGCTGCCTAAATATATATATATATATATATATATATATATATCCAGTCAGCATCTGAAGACAGTGGGTGTGGATTAAAAGAAATTTTTTTTCCCCAAAATTCAAATTTGCTGTTTTTCAACCTCAAATTAAGCATGCATACTCATTTGATGAGGCGGAGAGTATAATGATATTCTTTGCCAAAATAAATTTATAATGACAATTTAACCAGGTTTGAGTTTCCTTCTAATTGCACTATATATATATATATATATATATATATAGTGCAATTATATACATATATATATATAAATTTGGATAGTTATTTACAAGGCTTCGATTGCCCAGTTGGCTGGGCTGTAGAATACACTGACTACACCTCTGCAGAGGGGTAAGACCCCACCCTAACGAGTGTCCTGATATGACACTAAACAACCTGAGGGTGAGGTTCGTGATGCTGAGGCTTTGGGGAATTCAGATCACCCCTTCATTGCCATTGCTCCCAGGTCCACTCTGGCCCGGCATTGTAGCACCTGATAGGGCCCTATCTATGGGTTAAATAGAACTAACAGCATACTTATGCTAAACTGAATTGTTTGACTAAACTGAATGGCTTAGAATAGAAATGTTTTTGACAATTAAACCGTACTTACATTTATACTGCATGCTTATGCTAAACTGAAACCATACTTACATTTAAACTGTGTGCTTTTGCATTTTGAATTATTTGAAATAGAACTGTTTTTTTGACATTGAAACTGTACTTACACTAAACTGAATTTTTATATATAACTGCTTGAATAGTTTGAAAAAGAAATGCTTAGACAATTAAACTGTGTACTCATTCTAAACTGAATTGTTTGAAATAGAACTGATTATTTACATAAAAATGGATTTGGTATTAAATAACCTACAAAGGTTGATATGCCATAAAACCCAACAAACAAACAAACAAACATACAAAGCTTAGATGTGGCACAAGGCCAGAATATGTGACATCCAGTGGGAACTGAACTCACTAACAATGGTCTGCCAATCTAGCTTGTAAAACCGTAATGACACACCAGGTCAGAAGTTTGGTCTGATGAATGTATCGGTGAGAAACTAACAGTCACCAACAGGTACTGAACATCTATATATAATTAAAGTTGGTGACTGTAGTTGAGGGCAACCCAAAGGCTCCTTTTTCAATAGCTATTACACCAAGGTGTAGGGAAGGGCAAAACTCTTTTCCCTTGATACGTACCTTACAATGCTGAGTGTTAAGCAAGGAAGTATCAAGTACCATTTTTTGAGTCTTTTGTATGACTCCACCTGGGATTGAACTCTGGCTTCATTGGCAAACACTGTAGTAATTTACTAAGCTTTTTGCTTAGATGTGGCACAAGGCCATATGAAAGGGGCACCCAATGAGACTCGAACTCACTCGTGTCATTGGCAAACACTGTAACCACTATTCCAATGAGCCTACATATATATATATATAGTTTGCTATATTTATAAATAAAGAGTGCTCAATATTATTAATAGAGCATATATATTTAAGCGAGGTTTGCTTAGACACAAAGTCAGTGGTGCTTGGTAACAGTCAGTTTCTCATCAACAATGGATATGCTGTCTAAAAAGCTTGTTTCCCCACAAAAAACATTTGATGACCTTTGGTCGAAACTAGTTGAGAACAATAAAAAAAATAACGACTTGAAAGAAATATTCCAATCAGTCTTATTACTTTTGTTCGTCTTTTATATAAAAGTTGGTGGTGTAATGGTTAGTGTTATAGGAAATGGATTGAGAAATATGATTTCAAATCCTGGATAAGGCTGTTATCATTTCACATAGTGTTAATATTTTTAGGAAAAATCTATGAATCCAATTATCCTCCCTCCAGCTATGGATAAATAGTAGGGCAGACTGGACTTGATATGGCCACCAGTCTAGGAGAAGGAAAACTATTAATTCAAATCAGGAATCTACCATTGGCACACATTTATAAGGATGATGGTGTGTGCATTTGAATATATATATATATTTATATATCAGATTGAAGGATAGCATAGAGACCAAGTCAAAAGGCATTTGGTGACAGTCAATTTCTCGACAAGGCAATTGTCAAAGATGATCTTGGCAAGAAACTGACAGTCACTAGTCTATGATAAATTGAATTAGATCTAGATATGGTCAGTTATTTGGCATAAATACCAGACATTGGCATAATGGTTAGAGTGTTTGCCAATGGCTTGGGAGACCTGGGTTCGATCTCAGGTCAAGTCATACCAAAGACTCAAAAAATGGTACTTGATGCCTCCTTGCTTAACACTCAGCATTATAAGGTATGGATCAAGGGTAAAGTAGAGCAATCCAGGGAAAGGAGAAGCTATTGAAAAGAGAGCTTTCGAGTCACACTTGACTATGGTTGGTCAACTTATATATGGCCAACTTATATGTGGTGTTTGGAGGTGCCCATGGTGTAATGGTTGTCGTCTTAGGAAATGGACACGGCGACATGAGTTCAAATCGTGGACGAGACTGATTGCATTTCACAGAGCACTAATACCCTTGGGAAAGGTATGAATCCAATTATTCTCCCTCCAGCTATAGGTAAATAGTAGGGCAGACTAGGTTCTTCAGCTTTGGTGAGGCAACTAGTCTAGGAGAAGGAAAACTCTGAATTCAAACCTGTTAAACTCCGCTTAAAAATTGACCTTGTGTCATATCCTGCCCATTTGGAGGGGTTTGTAAATATATATATATAAGTGTGTGAGTGATAGTTGGTAACCTTGGAATTCCAAAGTGAACTCTTTGTTTAATCCACATTCTATTGTCAATGCTTGGAGATTATCTTGGAGATTATCTTAGATCCGTTAATTCTTTCTACTTAATTCATCCTGATGTTACCGCTTGTTTATCTCTTCCACTGAACCTGACTATATGACATTTTTTGTACTATCAGACCCAGAGATTGAACTCTGGATTCATCTTAACCAATACTTTTACCCATTAGGCCATATAGCCAGCTGGACCATCTGATGCTATTTAACTAATGCTGTTTGTCACCCACTTTGACTGAACCAGAATGTACACTGAACGACTCATAATTGAATGGTGCAATGGAATTTTTAAGTTATGTACTTTCTTAATTAAAGGCTTCAATAAGGTATTCAGTTCAATGCTAGGTCGACTGAGCAGGTTATTAGAGCTGAACATGTGTGCTGTTTCTATTAATTGACATTTTTCAGTTTTGTTCTTTGCCTTAATATATATTGCCTTCATTTCATATAGTCACTTTCAGATCTTATTTTAATTTTATAACAAATTTTTTAGGGAGTGTCCTCGTGGTGTAACGGTTAAAGTGATGGTCTGAGGAATCATAGTAAGCGAGTTCAAACTTCAGTCGTGCTATTATGTTCACTTTTGGATAAATACCCTCAGGAAAGGTGTGAACCCTACTTATCCTCCCAGCTATGGGTTAAATAATAGTACCACAATTGTTCTTTTAAGAAAATGGTTTGGCATTAAATAACCTACGAAGGTTGATATGCCATTAAACAAAGAAACCAAACCAAGAAGCCAAATTTTTTAATGATGTTTAACTTGCACACATGCTAAATATACAAAGAAGAAATTATATGTATAAGTAGGGGTTGGTAAACACTATATATATAAGTAAAGTTGGCAACTGTAGTCAAGGGCAACCCAAAGACTCCCTTTTCATTAGCTACTTCACTGAGGTGTAAGGGAGGGCACTACTCCTTTCCCTGGATTGCTCCACTTTACCCTTGATCCTTACCTTATAATAATGAGAGTTAATCAAGGCAGTATCAAGCACGATTTCTTTTTTAGTTTTTGACTCGATCAGGGATTGAACCTCGGTCTCTTGGGCCATTGGCAAACACGCTGGGATTTACCTATTTGTTGGCCCTAACTCAAACCCAAGCAGCAGTCCCCATGGTCCACCAGTTGAAGAATATTGACGGCCTATATTTATTGTAGAAGCGCCCTATACTCTTGAACCTATATTTATTGTACAGGGACACTTATGGTTTCGGATATGTTATGTAATGAAATACTTTGTGTATACTGGAAACAAGGTTATAATTGTGCATGTTGTGTGACAAATTAATTTTAGTGGGTCTCCTGATACTTTGGGACATTGGCTAATGGCTCACTATGTATGTATGTATGTATGTATGTGTGTCGGTGTGTATATATATATCTATATATACACCCACACACTAGAGTTAGGGTAGCACAGACACAGAATCTTTCACTAAGTGTTGTTTTCTGAGTCTAGACTACTTTAACTTATATATATATATAATAATAAGAAATAGATGTATATTAGATATATATATTTAATTCCATGGAATTTAGATTGTGACCCCTGGGTTTCATGGCGTTTTTTTACAAAACAATAATCATCAGGCAGTTAACAAAATGAACTGAATCGAAAATTGAAAAAATATGGTCAAAAACCATTGGGATTTAGTAGGAATCTTTACGTGTGATTGTAAGTATATGAGTGACAATGAACACTGTTATAATATATATATATATATATATATATATATACACACCTACTCTCTTGGTAATCTTTATTAGAAGCAGATATGGCTCTCTTTCTCTCTTCCCATATGCAGGTAGGTCCTCTCTGTCATGACCAGGTGCCATGCTGCTAAGGGGATATCCAATTTATCTCATTTGTCCAGGTGAAATAAAAACTTAGAAACCCTAATTTTTAAGTCAACATTTACTTTTCAAATAAAAAAAATTATAAAAAAAAATTTGTGCTTTTTTAAAAATAGTATCCAAAGTTTCCAAATTAATCCAAAGATGTCTTCCAAACCTCATGCTCCATGTAAACTAGGCAATAACCCATAAAACAAATAAAACATCTTTTAAATATGATAATTCTCTTAAACTTTAATAAATTGACCGGGCCATTGGTATAATGGTTTGAGAGTTTGCCAATGGTCTGGGAGACTGGGGTTCAATCACAGGTCCCTACACCTTAGTGTACTAGTTATTGAAAGGGGGAGCCTTCGGGTTTCCCTCGGCTATGGTTGCCAACTTTTATTTTTTACTAACGGATGGTCCATTGGCCATGTGGGTAGAGTTTTCTCCAATGGTCCGGAAGATTGGGGTTCAATCTCAAGTCAAGTCATACGAAAAACTAAAAAAAAACTCAGTACTTCATGCCTCCTTGCTTAACAATTAGCATCATAAGGTATGGATCAAGGTTAAAGTGTAGCAATCCAGGGAAAGGAGTAGCGCCCTCCCCTATACCTTGGTGTAGTAGCCTAACAAATGGGGGCCTTCAGGTCACTTTATTTTTACTAATAATCATCTTATAATCCATATGTAAAATGGATGAATACTTCCTGTTTGACTCGTTTAAATATGAACAATCATCCTAAACTTTAATACGAGGTTTATTTAAATAATAAGAGAAATTTTAATGAAAAAAAGCAAAATAATTTCTTCTCGAAATTTTATTTAGTATGAATAAAGCAAATAATATTTAATTTGTTCTTTTAGAAAAATATACTAATGTACATATTTTTAACTATTGTAATTCCAGGTAACCTTACCAATATAGAGATACATATTTTTCTACTAGTAAGCAGAAGTTTTATTGGCTCATGGCCTTGTGCCAGACTAAAATAAGTTTGATTAATTGTAAGAAATGAAATTAGCATCCCAAGTTCAAATCTTGGAGAAGGCTGTTTGTGGTTTACTTGTAAGAAAAAATTTATCAATATATATATATATATATATATATATATATATATATATATATATATATTAAGTTTGGTTTAGTTTGGTTTGTTCGGTTTTATAGCATATCAACCTTTGTAGGTTATTTAACACCAAATTCATTTTTATGTAAATAATCAATTCTATTTCAAACAATTCAGTTGAGCATGAGTACACAGTTTGTCAAAAACATTTCTATTTCAAACTATTCAAGCAGTTATATATAACTATTCAGTTTAGTGTAAGTACAGTTTTAATGTTGAAGTACGGTTTAATTGTTAAAAACATTTCTATTTCAAGCTATTCAGTTTAATCAAACAATTCAGTTTAGCATAAGTATGCTGTTAGTTCTATTTAACCCATAGATAGGACCCTATCAGGTGCTACCACTCCGGGCCAGAGTGGACCTGGGAGTGATAGTAATGAAGGGCTACTCTGCATTCCCGAAAGCTCTAGCACTGCTGGAACCTCACCATCAGATTGTTTAGTGTCATAACCATGACACTCGTTTTTTTTTCCCCTTCTGCAGAGGTGCAGTCAGTATATTCTACAGCCCCAGCTGACTGGGCAATACACAGAGTTAATGTCAAACAGTTTTATTTCAGATAATTCAGTTCAGTATAAGTACACAGTTTAGATGTCAAAACAGTTCTATTTTGAGTAATTCAGTTCAGCTCTAGTATGCAGTTCCAATGTCAAAACAGTTCTATTTTAAACAATTCATGTTAGCATAAATACACAGTTTAAATGCAAAAATTAGTATAGTGAAAGAATCACAGTTTAGTTCTATTTAACCCATAGATAGGGCCCTATCAGGTGCTACCACTCCAGACCAGAGTGGACCTGGGAGCGATGGCAATGAAGGGGTACTCTGTATTCCCCAAAGCTCCAGCATTGCTGGAACCTCACCATCAGATTGTTTATTGTCATAACCAGGACACTCGTCTTACCCCTCTGCAGAGAAGCAGTCAGTGTATTCTACAGCCCCAGCTGACTGGGCAACATATCTTAAGTATTTTTTTCCTCGAGGTAAACCAAGATATCCTAACAAATATAAGAGGATGCCCGCGGCATAATGACTGAAATATTGGACTGCGGCCTTGAAGTAAGCAAGTTCAAACTCCAGTCATGCGATTACATTCACTCTTGGGCTAGTACCCTTGGGAAAATGTTTTGGATCACCTTACCCCCCCAGCTATGAGTTAGATAGCATCACTGCTGTTCTTCTACAAGGATGGCTTTGGTATTTAATTATCCACAAAAGTTGATTTGCCATTAAACAAAGAAACCAAACCAAATCCAGTCATGCCATTATGTTCCCTTTTGGACTAATACTCTTGAGAAAGGCATGAACCCTCTTCTGAGCAATGGCTTAAAAAGTACTACTACTATTCTTCTATAAGGATGGCTTCGGCATTAGATAACCCAGAAAGGTTGATATGCCATAAAACAAAGAAACCAAACTAAATAAAATCCAGTCATGGCATTATGTTCATTTTTGGACTAATACTCTTGAGAAAGGCATGAACTCTCTTCCAAGCTATCGGTTAAATAGTGCTACTACTGTCCTTCTATAAGGATAGCTTTGGCATTAAATAACCCACAAAGGTTGATATGCCATTAAACAAAGAAACCAAAATCTATCTATCAATTACTGTTCCTATCTATTCTTTCTGGGTGAGGCTTAGAACATTTTGAATGAACATTATAGTACCACTACTGTTCTACAAGGATGATTTTGGCATTAAATAACCCACAAAGGTTGATATGCCATTAAACAAAGAACTCAAACCAAACCAACTTTACCAATTTAGAGATTATTTTTTTTAAATTTTCACTTTCTAGCAACGCATCAAAAGTTTTCTCATGAGTTTTGTGGCATTTTTTTTCACACTCCAAATTTATACCCGGATCTGCCATAGAAAGGGTATGTGTCTTATTATTCTCAGCCTTTGTCTTCAGTGCGTGGGAACACAAAAGAGAAAATGGGTCAAGTCATTTTGTAAAAAAGACATTTGGCACCATGTCATTGTGTTGTGGTCAATGAGCAAGCTACGAATTATGAATATTAGTGAATTTGATCCTTACTAAGTGCTGTTGCAGCCTTGCGCCAAAATTTAGTTGCCTCTTCACAGTGAGTAGTAAATAGCAAGATAATCTTTCAAGCCGAGTATGAGTGAATTTAAGCCTTTTAGTCTTAGTGGCTCATGGCCTAATGCCAGACTAAAATAAATTCACTATTGTAACTGTGTACCTAGGTACTTATTATTCGTGCTTAGCATAATAATTATTGGAAAGAGAATTGGAAAATTTGAGTTCAGATCCTGGATGAGGCTGTCTACATTTCACTTTGCACTAATTCCTTTCAGAAAGGCATGAATCTATTCTTTCTTCCTTTAACTATGAGTAAGTAGTATGGCCGACTGGGTTCTTTCGCCTTGGTTAGGCAACCAGTCTAGGAGAAAGAAAACTCTGAATTCAAGCCAGTAGTACTCCACTAAAAAATTGACCTTGTGTCACATCCCACTTGTGTCGGGGGTGGGTAATACATACTTATTTTATGTGCATGTTACACTTTCAGTTAAGCTTAGAGAAAGAGAGAGAGAGAGTTTTTTTAAATATGCTGGAGTAGAGAAGAAGAAGAAGGTGAAGAGAAAAGAAGAGAAGGAAGGCGAGAGTGGGTGGAAAGAAAATATATATATATATATCATTAGCTGTAAATAAGTAGACTCCGAATAATATTTTCAATAAAAAAAGTAATTTTCTTGTAAATGAAATATATCACAGTTTTACTATTTCTAGTGGAATAGTGTATATTAATAACAGATGCTATTAGGCATTACTTATGACCAAACTCTACAGTATTTCTCTTTGACATTCTTCCAACACTGCCTTGTTAGATTATTGTCTTCTTAAAACTAGTTTTGCATTATTCAGTCACAATTATTTTTCAAAGAATTTCATTTGTCCCTGTTTTTGGTTATTTCAAGCTAATTCTCTCTCTTGGAGTAGTTCTTTAGATATAATGACTAAAGTACTGGATCAGGCCCACAAAGTAAGCAAGTTTTAACTCCAGTGGCATTATTACATTCACTTTTGGACTAATGCCCTTGGGAAAGGTATGAACCCCCTTATCCTCCCAGCTATGAGTTTAGCAGTATCACCATTGTTCTTTTACAAAGATGTTTTTGGCATTAAATAATCCACAAAGGTTCATAAGCCATTACACAAAAGAAACCAAATCAAACAATATATATATATATATATATATATATATAAACATATATATATATATATATACACTCCCTTGCTAGGGGTTGAGCACTCTCGTGAAGCAATTACTCGTTGCCACTCACATAATGTAAAGAAAGATGATACATATATGTTAAATCCCTTCACTCAGACTAAGGTTGTTGATGGCTGTATGGTAAGATATCTGACTGGCATAAAATCAACCAGGTTTTGATTCCAGCTTGAAGCATCTTGCATGTGTAGCCACACTGATGAGTTGTGATACAACAAGACAGATTGTTTGGGAGTGACAATCTCCCAGAGGTTGAGCAGTTTGGACTGAGTGGTAAGATACCAAGTTCAGCATAAAGTTAGGCAGATTTCGATCTCAACTTGTGTGTCTAGCCACACTAAAGAGTTGTGATATAACGAAACAGTCTGTCGGTGGATGACAATACATACGCTCCCCTCCCAAGTGTTGAGCACTCTGGTGAAAGAAATTAATAGCTGTCATCCATGTAATGTAGAGCTCTTCTATTGAATTGAGCACTCAGGCATCTGATAGTGCAAAATATAAACAAATGAAACCTAATACAAAAATTTGTTAAAATTCCCAAGCTGACATATATCACCAAAATGGCTGAGCGGCAAGATACCAATTCTAGCTTAAAGTTAGGCAGGTTTCAATCCCAGCTTGAAGCGTCCTGCATGTCTAGCCACACTGAAGATACAATGAAACAGTCAGGTGTACCACTGGTTTCATGCCTTTATACAACAATCATCAGCCTGATGATTGTTATATAAAGAAGTTGTACTGAAAAAGGCATGAACCCCCAGCAAGGGGTTAAATAATACCACAACTGTCCTTTTACAAGAATGGCTTTGGGATTAAATGACCCACAAAGGTTCATATGCCATTAAATGAAAGAAACCAAACCAAACAATAACAACCATATAGAAATCAGATCTTTCTGGTCAAATAAATTTGGAATTCTTCCAAGCTGCAGTTGTGTCAGTACTATTATATGACTGCACCACTTGGACTCTAATGAAATGCTTGGAGAAAAAGTTAGATGGGAACTAAACAAGGATGCTACATGCTGTGTTGAACAAATCCTGGAAGCAGCACTCCACAAAACAACAGCTGTATGGCCACTTCCCTCCCATCATACAAACCATCCAAGTAAGATGAGCAAGGCATGCTTGGTAATGCTGGGAGATAAGGACAAACCCAGAAGCAATGTTCTTTTATGGACTCCAACATTGAAATGGGAAGTTACCATGACATAGTGGCTAATGTGCTGGACAGTGACAATTTAATACTCTTAGGAAAGGCATGAACTCCCTTATCCCCTCACTGCTATGAGTTTTATAGTACTCTTACTGTTCTTCTACAGTGCCTAGCCAGCTGGAGCTGTAGAATGCACCAACTGCATCTCTGCAGAAGGGTAAGACTTCCACCCCCGTCAACAAGTGTCCTGGATATGACATTAAACCATCTGATGGTGAAGCTCCAGTCCTGGAACTTTGGAGAATGAGCGGTAGTACCTGTTAGAGGTCCTATCTATGAGTCAAATAGAACTGTAGGGAATTGAAAAATAAAAAAAATTAAATTAAATTAAAAATAATTATTACAAATATGTAGAAACTTCCAGAAGCTCCTGACAGGAAGAGAGGCGATGCATGCACAAAGAAAAAGAACCGTCCCGACAAAAGAAAGAATCTTGTTCTCTTTCCGCAGTGACCAGCAGAGTAACAACACCTAAATCTTTCTTGCTAATGGTGGAAGGCACCATGCATCTTTCTCTAGACAATGTGCTGGCTAACCTTTCCTCTAGTAGCAGCCGCCTCTTTTACTAACGACCCACGACAAAAAACACCAAATAATGAACTCATCAGAATCACAATTAAGACTCCATACAACGGACTTAATGACTACAACTGAAAACACCGGATTTAGACATATTTCCCCAAAGTGTCTAACACGTTGTTAACGCTTTAGATACCAAATTTGGACATATATACCCAAGAATGACAAAGACATTTTAACACCTTGACTAGGAGATTCAACCATTTCATTTGTATTTGGGAAGAATTTCCTCACCCACTGAATGGTTGTTGGACCCAGAAATAAAGGCAAAATATAAAAGATATCACTATCTCCTATCTTCTACTGTCTTCTTCTTTCATATAATTCCTTTACAGCTTTCATATCCAAGAAGTTAAACCCGCAAGATAACGTGGGGTAAGAATAGAATAACCCAGAATGGAGTCAGATAGCAAACAACAACAATATAAATCACCTTGAAACCCCAAAGAACTATTTAACCATTTACTCTATTTGAAACCATTTAACTGCAGGCAAACAAATGATTAATGGTTGGTTGGTTGTTTTGGTTTTATGGCATATCAACTTTTGTAGGTTATTTAACGCCAAATCCATTTTATGAAAATAGTTCTATTCCAAACAATTCAGTTTAGCATAAGTACACAGTTTAAATGTAAGTACAGTATAATTGTCAAAAACATATCTATTTCAAGCTATTCAGTTTAGTCAAGCTGTTCTAATTCAGCTAATTCAGTTTAGTATAAGTACAGATTTTGTTTACACACAGTTAAATGTCAAAACAGTTCTATATTAAACAATTCAATTTAGTGTAAGTACAGTTTCAATGTCAAAAAACAGTTCCATTTTTAATAATTCAGTTTAACGTAAGCATGCAGTTTAAATGTAAGTATGGTTTAATTGTCAAAAACATTTCTATTTCAAGCTATTCAGATTAGTTAGACAATTCAGTTTAGCATAAGTATGCAGTTAGTTCTATTTAACCCATAGATAGGGCTCTATCAGGTGCTACCATTCGGAAACAGAGTGGATCTGGAAGCAATGGCAATGAAGGGGTGCTCCATATTCCCCAAAGCCCCAACATTATTGGAACCTCATCATCAGATTGTTTAGTGTCATATATACAGGACACTCATTGGTGGTGGGGGGTCTTACCCCTCTGCATAGGTGCAGTCAGTGTATTCTACAGCCCCAGTTGACCGGGTAACAAATGATTAATGTTAAATTGAACTATTAATTAGTATTAAATAGCAACGTTAAAAATAATTTAACTGCATGCCAGTAAAACTATCAGTGTTTGATTGAAATACTTGAAACCATTTAACTACACAAACAAATGAGCCCTGATACATTTGAAAAATGTTACTTCCAAACAATTCATTAACAAATTATATATATATATATGTATATATAAATGAACAAGATATATAATTAACTTACAAGAGTTGATATGCCATAAAACACAGCCAACCAACCATGTTCTTCTACAAGGATGACTTTAGTATTAAATAACCCATGAAGGTTGATATGCCATTAAACCAAACCAAACAAATCTATGTATCAGCACACTAGTGTTAGTTGGCATGCAAAAACTAACTTTCATCGGATGTGTGGATACTGGATGTTGTCTAGAGGACCTACTAAAATCCATTAGTTGATAAATCAGTCTAAAATCAATACTAAAAAGAAATGAAAACTAAATTTTTAGTTTTTTTGCTTGTTAGGCAGGAATGATCGAGAAGCCTGAACATTACCCACACATAGACTTATCTCATAATATGGTTTTGGTCAGGAGGTGCTATTTATGCTGTGGGTTTTGGATAGGAATAGCCTGATCTGGTTTGAATTCAGAGTTTTCCTTCTCTTAGACTGGTTGCCATAGCAAGGTTGAAGAGTTCAGGCTGCCCAACTATTTATTCATAGCTGGGGTTAGAATCCTTTTATGAGAGTATTAACACAATGTGAAATGCAAATTGCCTTGTTCAGGATTTGAACTCAGTCCATTTCCTACATTAATGACCTTTGCATCATGAGCGCCTCCTCATTTCTGACCCACAGCTTAACCCCTGCCCAATATTTTATACTATTGTCTGCTTGTATGGAGACGTTTTTTTTTTAGCCTTTTTAACACGGAAATTTAATTATTATCATTCGTTTGTTATGCATCCTTGAGCATCTCCACTTTTAAACATCTTTTTACATTAATCTATTTTACTAAAAAGAAAACCAAAACAAAAAGAGAACCCAAAAGTTCCCTAAAAATGCCATCTTCAATCCTTTTTCTTTCCATTATTTCTGAAACCATCCAATTTAATCTTAAAATTTTTAATGCGATTGCTGTTTTTGATTTGATCAGGCAATTTTTTCAAAAAATATATTACTCTATTTGCAAAATATCCTCAAGTTTAAAAGACTTAGTTTTTTAAATCTATCTTTGAATTAAATTTCCAGTTTGAGGAGAAATGATAAAAGAAAGTCTATAGTTGGTGACTGTAGTCAAGAGTGACCTAAAGGCTCCCTTTTCAATAGCTACCACACTGAGGTGTAGGGGAGGGTGCTACTCCATTCCCTGGATTGCTTCATTGTATCCTTGATCCTTACCTTATAATGCTGAGTGTTAAGCAAGGCGGCATCAAGTACTATTTTCTGAGTCTTTGGTATGACTAGACCTGGGATTGAACCCCGGTCTCCTGGACCATTGGTGAACACTTTACTCATTAGACCATTGGCCCGGTAAAAGAAAGTCTCAGATAACCTCTCATTCTTCTTTCTAGTAAAGAAATTAATCCTAATTAACTTCACTCTCTTTTAGTAACTGTAATCTTTGACTCATTTTATTATTTTTATCACTCTTCTTTGTAAGCCCTCCAATCTCAATATTACTCTCCGATTTCCATGCCTAGACTCTGGAACCCATGTCTGTTTACACTATTCTATATATGATCTTATTAGGGTTTTCTATATTTTTAAAATAATATTTGCCTCCTTTGAAATAAGATTTTCGACCATCCAGCCAATCATTCTATTTACCCTCGATACAATAGACAAAATATGATTGTCAGCTTTAAACGCATCACTAAAGCCAATCCTTAGATCATATTCCTCATTTATGTTTTCTTATCTTCCTGTTGTTTAATTTATATTCAACTTAAAATGTTTTTGGTTGGTTTAGTTTCGTTTGTTTAATGGCATATCAACCTTTGTGGGTTGTTTAATGCCAAAGTCATTCTCCAAGAACAGAAGTGGTATTATTTAACCTGTAGCTGGGAGAAATGTTTTTGGGATACAATATGTTATATTTCACCTTTTTCTAGGTTAAATTTTAATTTCCAAATATCTTCCTAACATGACAATATCTTCCTAACAAAGAAATAATACCGGCGGATCATAAATTGTCAAATTTATGATCCACCGGTATTATTTCTTTTGATAATAGTTTAACAACTAGTTTAGTTTGTTTGTTATTTAATGGCATATCAACCTTCTCAGGTCATTTAATGCCAAATCCATCCTTTTTTTAAAAGGACAGTAGTGATACTATTTAACCCATAGCTGGGAGGATAAGAGGGTTCATGCCTTTCCCTAGGGTATTTGTCCAAAAGGGAACGTAATAGTACAACAGGAGTTCGAACTCACATACTACGATTCTGCAGTCTGTTGCTTTAACCATTACACCACGAGGACCCCCTGACAAGTAGTTTAGCATCAGTACATTGTCCTATTTTTGATTTTAATATCCGAAATTAAAAAACAAACCGTTTTTTAAAGTTCTTGAATATGTTTGTTGATGTTCAGTTTTTGGAGAGGTCATTCTCTAGTTTTAGATTTCTGGTTGATAAGTGATTTCAAAGACAAGATGTTTCAGGGATTTGTACCTTCCTGGTGTAGATGCACTTAAACATTTGCTTATTAAGACAGACAATACAGCGAGAAGTCTGATAGGGAGGAGTTGAGGTCATAATATGCCAAACTTTAAATAGATCAGATCTCTTTCTTCTCTAGTGTAAAGTTTCTAGGTGTTGCTTTATTTTTTTTAGCCTGGCAGAATAAATCAGATTATTAAATGATGTTTGTATTTAGATATGAAAATAGAATATGAGTTCTTCCAAGCTGTAACTATGTCAGTACTACTATATCATTGCACCTCTTGGATTTTAACAAAACATTGGAAGGAAAAGCTGAATTAGAACTATACAAAATTCTGGTGTTAGTGCTTTATGGCATATTAACCCTTGTGGGTTATTTAATGCCAAATCCTGTTTTTATTTATACATATGATTTGTAAGTGAATAGTTTATGGGGAACTTTGTTTTTATATGAGTTGTTAGAGCTCATTTGTTTGCACACAGTTAAATGATTTCAAGTATTCCTATCCAACACTAATAATTCTAATATTAATCCTTTATCAACAGTTAAATAGTTTCAAGTATTCATATTTAATGGTTTGGTTTGGTTTTATGGCATATCAACCATTGTAGGTTATTTAATGCCAAATCTATCTTTATGTATATAATCAGTTCTATTTCAAACAATTTAGTTTAGCATAAGTATGCAATCTAAATGTCAAAAACAGTTCTATTGCAAACAATTCAGTTTAGCATAAGTACACAGTTTAGTTCTATTTGACTCACAGATAGGACCCTATCAGGTGCTACCACTCCAGGTCAGAGTAGATCTGGGAGCGATGGCAATGAAGGAGTACTCCACATTCCCCAAAGCTCCAGCATTACTGGAGCCTCACCATTAAATTGTTTAGTGTCATATCAGGACACTTGTTGAGGGACTCTTACCCCTCTGCAGCCCCAGCCGACTGGACCATGGTTTTAATATTAGTAATTCTGTTTATCAAGAATTTCTACACAATATAAATAATTTGCACATAGTCGTACATTTTCAAATAAGTAATAACCCTTATTAAATAATTCAACAATTCTATTTGACCCATTGATGGAGCTCTAACAGGTACTAAAACTCCATATCAAAGTGGACCTGGAAGTAATGGCAATGAAGAGGTATTCCACAAACCATAGATCTCCAGGACTACTGCCTCACTATCAGATGCAGCTTTGTTTCCTACTCAGGACACTGATGGGGGGGGTCTTACTCCTCTGCTGAGGTGCAGTTGCTGCATTCTTCGGTACATGTGCTATTTTGAACAAATGCTGAAAGCAGCAACCTACAAAATAGTAGCTTTGTGGGCCACTTACCTCCCATCTTATAAAGCATCAAAGAGGAACAAGATACGCTGGGCACATGTAAGTGAAATTCTAAGGACTCCGATTTATGGACACACCAGTGTCAGCCAACTAGCAAAGACTTATATTCATCAGGTTTGTGCAGACACTGGATGCTGTCGAGAGGACTTGCCAAGAGCAATGACAGATAGGGATGGGTTGTGAGAGAGAGGAAGAGAGAGCCAAGAAATTCCATGTTGTTGGAATGCCTTCATGATTATGATACCAAATTGTATCCAGTTGTGGGATTCTAGTTTGAAATCTGTGACCAGAGTTCAAATCCTGGAGGTGGCTGTAAGAATTTCGCTTTGCGCTAATGCCCTGGGAATAGGCATGAATCCATCTGCGGGTAAGCAGTAGTGCAAACTTGGTTCTTTAGTCTTGTTTTGGCAACCAGCCTTGGAGAAGGAAAACTCTGATATCAAACCAGCTGAACTCTACCTAAAAATAACTTTGTCAAATTCTGATGGTGACTGTAGAATATACTGACTGCATCTCAGCAGAAGAGTAAGACTTCCCCATCAATGTATGTCCTGGATATGACACTAAACAATCTGATGGTGAGGCTCCAGTAATGCTGGAGCTTTTGGGAATGTGGAGTGCCCCTTCATTGCCATTACTCCCAGTTCATTCTGGTCTGGTGTGGTAGCACCTGATAGGATCCTATCTATGGGTCAAATACAACTGTTTGGCATATAAACTGAATGTGAACAAATGACTTCTGCTAAATTGAACTGTTTGAAATAGAACTGTTTGATCCTTTAACTGTGTGTAAGCAAATGATGACAGATGTTTAATTGAGTTGTTAGTGATATTTAGTAACACTTGAAAACATTTAACTATGTGCAAACAAATGATTAATTGTAAATAGAATTATTCGTATTAGAAAGAAATAAGTATAATCATTTAATTGTGTACAAAAATGAGCTTAGGCTCATTTAAAAATGTTATTAACAAAATGGGTTTAAAAATCATATATTTATTATAAATGTATAAAAAAGATTTGGCATTAAATAACCTACAATGGTCGATATGCCATAAAACCCAACCAAACCAAATCCTATATATCTAATATATATATGTATAAAGAGGATTTGGCATTAAATAACCTACAATGGTTGATATGCCATAAAACCCAACCCAACCAAATCATATATATTTAATATATATGAATAAGAGAGGATTTGGCATTAAATAACCTACAATGGTTGATATGCCATAAAACCCAACCCAACCAAATCATATATATTTAATATATATGAATAAGAGAGGATTTGGCATTAAATAACCTCCAATGGTTGATATGGCATAAAAGCCAACCAAACCAAATCCTATATATCTAATATATATATGTATAAAGAGGATTTGGCATTAAATAACCTACAATGGTTGATATGCCATAAAAGCCAACCAAACCAAATCATATATATTTAATATATATGTATAAAGAGGATTTGGCATTAAATAACCTCCAGTGGTTGATATGCCATAAAACCAAACCCAACCAAATCATATATATTTAATATATATGTATAAAGAGGATTTGGCATTAAATAACCTACAATGGTTGATATGCCATAAAAGCCAACCAAACCAAATCCAATATATTTAATATATATATATAAAGAGGATTTGGCATTTAATAACCTCTAATGGTTGATATGGCATAAAAGCCAACCAAACCAAATCATATATACTTAATATATATGTATAAAGAGGATTTGGCATTAAATAACCTACAATGGTTGTTATCCCATAAAACCAAACCAATAAGGGTTCCATCTGGGTGTCAATAAGATCTTTGTGATAATGTTTAAAATAACTTTGAACTACTTTAATGCATTGGCTCTTAAAACACTGATATTGTCACTAAGTATCAAGCATTTACTTTTTTACAATAATTTTTCAGCTACAATATATAATTGTATATAATTATGGACCATAATTTTTGAATTGATTTCAGCATAAAATAAACCAACAAGGTCTGACATGACATAAAACCAACCAACCATGTAATTATTTGGAAATTATTAGGATTAGATTGAAATACTTGAAACCAAATAGCAATGTATAAATTATTTTAATTAGACAAAAATACTTGGAACCATATAACTAAATTATTTTTATTAAAGGTTTGGTTTGGTTTGTTTAATGGCTTATCAACTCTTTTTAGGTAATCTAATGCCAAAGCCATTCTCCTAGAAGAACAGTACTATTTAACCCATAGCTGGGAGGATAAGGGGTTTCATACCTTTCCCAAGGGTATTTGCCCGAAAGTGAACATAATAGCACGACTGGAGTACGAACTCGCTTACTATGATTCCGCTGTCCATCGCTATAACCATTACACCACAAGGACACCCCCCATTTGTATTAAAGAATAGTTATTTGAAGCTATAACTGTTGAATAAAAAAATAAATAAATAAAAATTATTAGTAGTTGTAGTGACTGTATAAATTATCAGTATTGGAAAGAAATACTTGATATTATATAGTAAGTAAAGTTGGCGACCGTAGTCGAGGGCGACTAGAAGGCTCTCTTTTCAATAGCTACTACATTGAGGTGTAGTGGAGGGTGCTACTCCTTTCCTTGGATTGCTCCACTTTACCCTTGATATGTACCTTATATTGCTGAGTGCTTAGCAAAGAGGTATCAAGTACCATTTTTAAAGTCTTTAGTATGACGTGACCTGGGATTGAATCCAGGTCTTCCAGACCATTAATGGACACTGCCCACTAGGCAAATGAGCCGGTGATATTACATAACCGTGTATAAATTATTTGTATTAAGTATTGTTCCTTGAAACAATGATTTGTTTTTAAGGATTGTTAATATCAAATTGAAATTGAAGCAATATAATTGTTTTCGAAAAAAAAAAGGCTTACTTCAGTATTTAATAACCCACCAAATATTGACATTTCATAAACCCAACCAACCAACCAATCATGTAATTACTTGCAAATTATTAGGATTAGTTAGGAATACTTAAAACCATATCATTGCTTGCAAAAAATAAAAAAAACAAACAAACAAAAAACAGACTTCAATATTAAATAACCCACCAACTGTTGTCATATCATCAAACCAATAATGATGTAACAGGCATTATAGATTTGCAATGAATCCACTCAACTTATAAATAGTTTATTTGATGGGGCGAGAAATTGGAGTAGAAACTATGATCCACATGGTGCTATAACAACAGCAATATCTTTTTCTTTTATATATTTAGATAAATTAATGACCCATATATGTTTCATTAAAAAAACAAACAAACAAAACTAACACAAACCAGAAAACAAATTAATAGAATACAAAAAATTGCTTTGTTTTCTATTTTGGTTAAGTTTTTTGGTTTAATGGCATATCAACTCTTGTTGGTTATTTAATGCCAAATCCTATTCATGCATATATGATTTGTAATCAAATAGTTTGTAGGTAGCTTTGTTTTTGGATGTGTTAGAGCTTATTTGCTTGCACACAGTTTAATGGTTTCAGTATTCCTATCTAACACTAATAATTCTATTTAATATTAATCATTTGTTTGCACACAGTTAAATGGTTTCAGTATTCCTATCAAACACTAATAATTCTATTTAATATTAATCATTTGTTTGCACACAGTTAAATGGTTTCAAGTAATTCTATTTAACATTAATCATTTTTTTGTGCAAAGTTAGTTATTAAACTTTTCTATTTGACCCATTGATCAGATTCTAACAGGTACTACCACTCCAAGACAGAGTGGACCAGGGAGTAATGGTAATGAAGAAGTACTCAACATTCCCCAAAGCTCCAGGACTAGAGGCTTACCATCAGATGGTTTAGTGTCATACTTAGGATATGCATGGAGTGTTCAGGGTGTCTTACACCTTTGCAGAATCGTAGTTGACATATTCTGCAGCCTCAGCTGATAGGTTTTTTTTTTATTTTGTAAATGTTTTTATTTGCAAAGTTTAACAGATTTAACATATCTTTTTTTTTTTGTTTTCATGAACATAACTTTTTAAAATCAATCATGGGAAACCTATATAAATAAAGAAAAACAGCACTAGTACGCAGTTCCAATGTCAAAACAGTTCTATTTTAAACAATTCAGTTTAGCATAAATACACAGTTTAAATACAAAAATCAGTATAGTGAAAGAAGCACGGGTTAGTTCTATTTAACCCATAGATAGGACCCTTATCAGGTGCTACCACTCCAGTCCAGAGTGGACCTGGGAGCGATGGCAATGAAGGGGTACTCCGCATTCCCCAAAGCTCCAGCACTGCTGGAGCCTCATCATCAGATTGTTTAGTGTCATATCCAGGACACTCGTTGGGGGGGGGGTATTACCCCTCTGCAGAGAAGCAGTCGGTGTATTCTACAGCCCCAGCTGGGCAATCTTTTTTTCTCCCAACAACATTAGCACCTCTCACTCTTGGGCAGGTGGCCTTTTTAAATAGCCTCACTCTTACAACGACACCTTTGAAAACATTATATCAGAATATTAGCATCTAAAATAAAATAATTTTTTGATTTTATTGGTATTATTGTAATATGTTAACTAACATTATGAACATTTAGAGAGAATTAAAATGAAAGAAAGATTTCCACTACTTTATACAAAAACTGATCCCAATAGTGTCGAAATTAGAAAGATAAATAATGTTAATCGATTGATATGGAGGTATTTTTCCTCCACATTCATTCATATACTTATATATTGTGAGAATAAAGTTTGACGCATTCCGTATTTATTTTTGTTGCAGCTGTCTCCTTCAATAAATCTTTTCTTTTCTTTCGTTTCCGATTAATCTTCTCTCTTTACTTCTTCTTACTCTCTTAAATTTTAAGAGGACACAGTATAGCACAATGGTTAGCATATTTTGATTTCAATGGCATGTCAACACGTGTAGGGTTATTATATGCCTAGAGATTAGGGAATCACATTTATTGAATCTTTATATTTGTATTTTTTCAGTAGTTGCTACTTAAAACTTTTGTTTGCACACAGTCCTATCAAATAAGAATAATTTTTGAATTGATCTATTTGATCCACAGATAGGACCCAAAGAGGTACTATCACTCTGGTTAAGAGTGGACATGGGAGTAATGGCAATAAATAAGTACTCCACACTTCTCAGATCTCCAGAACTAGAGCCTCACCATCAGAAGCAGTTTAGTGTCATACACAGGGCATCCCTCTTTTTTGAGGAGGAAGGGTCATACCCTGCTCTGTAAGGGGATACAGTCAATATATTCTAAGCCCTGTTGGCAACGGGGTAAGCTATTCTAGAATAATTACCATTGGATAGTGAGTTCAATCCTCACTAGGTACCCCATACTGTCATGTACAAAGCTATATTTAATTTGGGCATTTCATATAAGCTAAGCTAGCAGACTATTAATAATGAGATTGATTCTTACTGGGAGCTCTATTTTTTTACCTTGTGCCAAACTAACCTAAGATTTGTAAATAGGAAGTACTGTGAAAGCAGTATGTATGTTTATTACTGAAAAATGTGACACATTTGAATAATAGATAGGTAGTTAGGTAAGGATTTGGGTAATTTGTTTCATGACATAATAACACCAATATGGGTTATTTAATGTCAAAGGTTATCACTATATAAATACCAGCTCATTGGTCTATGGGGTAGAGTGTTCGGCAATAGTCTGCTGGACTGGAGTTTAATCTCAGGGCGAGTCATATAAAAAACTCAAAAACAGTACTTGATGCTCCTGGCTTAACACTCAGCATTATAAAGTACGAATCAAGGGTAAGTGGAGCATTCGAAGGAAAGGAGAAGCGCCCTCCACTACACCTCGCTGTAGTAGCTATTGAAAAAGGAGCCTTGGGGTCGCCTTTGACTTCGGTGGGCCAAATTATTATTGCTGATGATGATGATGATACTACTACTACTTCTACTACTACTACGAATGCAAATATATTGATTATAATGCAAATATTCAATCTTATTTTTGGTTGTTTTTTTTCTTTCTTGTTTTTTCTTTTTAAATTGCAAAATATTTGGACCTTTATCTTTAAAAAAAAAAGAGGATGGGAATTTGATTCTCACCGGGAGATGGTCTTTAATTGTTATTCACACAACGCACTGTTTCACGGGGTTCGAGCGAGTAGGGATTTAAATAAAAATTTAAATGAAGAAAATTATCAGTTAAAAAAGTTATACTGGGACAACGATAATTGTGTGTGTGTGTGTGAGAGAGAGAGAGAGAGAGAGAGAGATTGAATTATTTTAAATTTGATTGCAATGAAATAGATGTTAAAATTTATAATATTTTATATATTTGAGGGCTAATTATTTTTTTTATAACTTGTCTGGTAAATTATTTAAGGCTAAATTCAAACTTTGATTATTGCTTTTAAAAATTTAATAAAATCCGATAAATTTACCGAAATTTTTTTCTTTTAAATATTCAAAGATTTAAATTTATCATCTTTTTTTTTTTTTTTTTTTTAAATTCTTGACAGTTTTGACTGTTGAAATTTAAAACCTTTCGGATGTGGCAAAATAACGGACTGATTTTAGCTAAGTAATTCACTACAGAACATTATTTATTTATCAATAAATAAATAGATAAATAAATTTCAATAAAATACTTTTTTGAAGTTTTAGTTTTGTCAAGATTTTAAATCGTTGCAATTTTAAAAGAAATGACGGAAGTTGCTAAAAGAGTTTTTTTTTTTTTTTTTTTTTTTTTTTTTGTGCCAAAAAGTTTTTCTCGGAAAAATTATTGCATCATCTTGTTTTCTAAAAGGGCATAACAATTTTTCAAAATATCTACAGTTCTGCTAATTGTCCAGAAAAGCCCGCTGAGAAAATGTCCCAAAACTTATAGAGAAATATAATACTTCCATTCACCATCCAGATAAGAGTAAATTTCAGTTTAATTGTTTTTTGTTTTTTTTTTAAATTTAATTTCAATTTTATTTTTAACTGAAGATTTACATTTAAAAACCACGTTTTCAACTCGCTACAATTCACACCCACTCGTCTTATTTGTTTTGTCCTTTCTTTCTATCACCAAGGACTCAGGGTTTTTTTTTTTTACCGATATTTGATTTTAGAGACTTTAATATAACTGTTTAACACGGTAAATAAAATGAATAAATAAAATGAAGCAAATGACTCAATAATTGAATACAATTAATATATATATATATATATCAACCCCTCCGCTCGGGTAGGACATGACACAAGGTCAATTTTAAAGCGGAGTTTAACAGGTTTGAATTCAGAGTTTTCCTTCTTCCAGACTAGTTGCCTCACCAAGGCTGAAGAACCCAGTCTGCCCTAGTCTGGAGGGAGAATGATTGGATTCATACCTTTCCCAAGGGTATTAGTACTATGTGAAATGCAATGTCTCGTCTAGGATATATATATATATATAGTAGTTGGTAACCGTAGTCGAGGGTGACCAAATGGGTCCCTTACTGAGCTGTAGAGGAGGGTGCTACTCCTTTCCCTGGATTGCTTCACTTTACCTTATAGTGCTGAGTGTTAAGCAAAGAGGTATCAAGTACCATTTTTGAGTCTTTTGTATGACTCGACCTGGGATCGAACCCCGGTCTCCCTGGCCATTGGCGAACACTCTACCCAATAGGCTAATGGGCCGTTATCAATAACATTTCCTCGGACAGTTGTTCTTGACAGGTACCATGAAAATTCATTTACTCTCTCTCTCTCTTTCTCTCTCTCTCTCTCTCATTCACTCACTCTCTCTCTCTCTCTCTCTCTCTCACACACACACACACACTACATTAAAAAGAATAAAGAAACACTGAAACTAGATTGATCACCTCTGATTAAAAATAAAAAAAAGAAAGAAAAAGAAAGGAGAAAGTTAAAGTGGGAGAGAAAGAATAAAGAAATATGGCAGATGGATGAATTAATTATAGCGAGTTAAAGGACATGTTTTTTTAATGTAAATGTTTCGCAAAAAAATTGAAAAAAAACAACAAAAAACAAATGAGTGAAACTTACTTTTAACTTTACACACACACACACACACACACACACACACACACACACACACACACACACACACACATATATATATATATATATATATATATATATATATATATTACTGCAGAGATTTCTTTGGCGGGGTATTCTGGACGAGTACGAACCCTTTCTTCTTTAATGACACAATCAAAGAAGATTATGTTGATGAAATTAACTTTTTTTTTTATTTACAGAATTTTGGGACGATTTTCAGTCAGTGTTGGAATTCGTCAGATTTTAGGATTTCTGTTTTGTAATTATCTTCAGCATTGAAATTCTAGAAATTCTCTGTAAATTGGGGAAAGACAGACAGATCGATAGACAAACACTGGTTGTCTAACTTTATTGATTCCACACTTTGACTTTCACGGCTTATCAATACTTAACTCTTTTAAATAATGATTATCAAGGGACCCACCCCTAAGGCAATCCCCCCAATTTATTTACCCGAAAACTACACCAAATACAGAGAGCACAATCACATTTTTGGAACTGAGAAAGTTTTTAGCAATAAAGAAAATTTTTTTTTTTATTGTAAATGCTGAGTTAATAGCGTTGAGTATTGTTAAGAAAAAGTATTTGATAGTCGAAATCTTGCACTATCTATGGGGTTATTGTGTTCTATGTGTGATGTAGTTTTGTGTGATGAGGCGCGCGGTGGGGGGGTCATTGTATTTTCGAAGTGTGCATTATAGGGAGGCCATTCAAGGGCTCCGAAATAACGTGCTTTCGTTTTTCCGCGAAACATTTGGAAGATAACAGCAGCCGTCTGTTGCCGCTCATAAGTTAAATTCCACTGGATAGATAGATAGATCGATCTTATTTTCCGTCTGGAATCCCAATAGTGATTGATTGTTCGATAAGTAGAACTCCTGGCACAAGGTTATGTTGATGAGTTTTTATTTATTTTTGCGTTAATGTTTCAAATAAATTAAAACTTTAAATTTTATATACAATATTCAGAATCGTTTTTTGTTTCAACTAACGACTACACGAAACATTTTGACAAGTTGTTAACAGTTTGGAAATTAAAAAAAAAATACCTCGTTAGGTTATAAGAGAGAGAGAGAGAGAGAGAGAGAGAGAGAGAGAGAGAGAGAGAGAGAGAGAGATTATGAAATTGTTTAAACGATAAGGTTTGCATTCGTGGTAATTTTTTTTACAATTGTCATGATAACATTGAACGTAAATCAATAAAAATACTCTTTTGTATTTGAAATTTAAAAAAAAGTGTATCATGTGATGATATGAAAAAAAAAAAAAATGAACGAAAGAAAAAGAAAAAAGTAACAAAATAAATAAAAGTGAATTATTCCTTTTTTTTCATCTAAAAAAAACAAAAATCAACAAATAAAGAAACAAAAAAAAAAAAAAAAGATAAAAGGCTTTTACATATGTAGGTGTATATGATTTTAATTTTGCGGCCTTGAAAATGGACAAATATAGAGATGATGTTGAATAAAAGGTAAAAAAAAAAAAAGAAAAGAAAAAAAAAAAAAAAAAAAAGAAAAAGAAAAGAAAAAAATAAATAAAAGAAAAATCAGAAATTTATTGCTTTTAAAGTCATCTAATTTTTATTTGTAAATGAATGATAGTATTTAGATTGTTTTAAAATTTTTCCTCTCGATAAAACTCCAGTGGAAAAAAGAAAGACGGGAAAAAAGCGCTTTTTAAGGAACAATGAGCGTGAAGAAAAAAAAATCCGACCCAAAACTGATGTAATTTCAATAAATAGTTACGGCATATTATATATATATATATATATATATAATTATACATGTGTGTGTGTGTGTGTATGTGTGTGTATACGATCATTCTCTCTGCCTCTCTTTCATTTTCTTATTTACTGACCTGAGAAAAAAGCGGGGTTGGTCGGCCACAAGGTTTTCCGCAAGACGAGGGAATACAGATCTCACTCGATTGACTGCAGCTGCAACTTTTGTCGAAAAAAGTCGGTGCTCGCCTGTGACGTCAGAGAAACAAGGGCAGATAATTAGCACACCACCACCATCATCATCATCATTGCTATTTGATTTCGTTTACATTAAAAAGCCATCCGGGTCCCACACGGTGACCTCGGCCGAGTGATTATGTAATACGTGTGATATAATCAATATGATTGATTTTAACGGCATTTCAGTCTGTGTAGGGTTATTTTATGCCTAATGTTTCATTGTACATTTCATAGTCACATCTTTTGAATAGTTGTTTCTCAAGAATTTTTTCACACAGTTTTAGGATCCAGTCGACTAGGGACTGTAGAATATGCCGACTGCATCTTTGCAAAGAGGTAAGACCTCCACCTTAACGAGTGTCCTTGGTATGAAATTAAATGGCATCTGGTGGTGCACCTCCAATCCTGGAGATTTGGGGAATGTGGAGTACCTTTTTATTTCCATTACTCCCAGGTCTACTCTGTTAGGGTCACATCTCTGAGTCAAATAAAAATATGAAATCATTTTCTAAACATGAAAACATCTAACTGCATAATTTTGAACAGAATTACTAGTGTTAAATAACAATACTTGAAACCATTTAACTGTGTGCAAATAAAACTATTTGTCCTAGATAGCAATTCTTGAAACCATTTAACTGTGTGCAAATATAACTATTTGTGTGCAATCAAATAAGCTCTGGCTACTTTTAGAATTGTTACCTAAAAACTACTCGTTTAAAAATCATATATATCTAATACATATGTATAATCAGGATTTGGGATTAAATAACCTATAATGGTTGATATGCCGTAAAAGACAACCAACCAGCTAACTAACCTATCTAATACAAACAATATGCACACAGTAGTATGGTTTCAAGTATCCTATGTAATACAAATAATTTGCACACAGTTGTATGGTTTCAAGTATTCTTATCTAATACAAATAATTTGCACCCAGTTGTATGGTTTCAAGTATTCCTATCTAATACAAATAATTTGCAAACAGTTGTATGGTTTCAAGTATTCCTGTCTTATCCAAATAATTTGGACACAGTTGTATGGTTTCAAGTATTCCTATCTAATACAAATAATTTGGATACAGTTGTATGGTTTCAAGTATTCCTGTCTAATGCAAATAATTTGCACCCAGTTGTATGGTTTCAAGTATTCCTATCTAATACAAATAATTTGCAAACAGTTGTATGGTTTCAAGTATTCCTGTCTTATCCAAATAATTTGGATACAGTTGTATGGTTTCAAGTATTCCTGTCTAATGCAAATAATTTGCACACAGTTGTATGGTTTCAAGTATTCCTATCTAATACAAATAATTTGCACACAGTTGTATGGTTTCAAGTATTCCTGTCTTATCCAAATAATTTGGACACAGTTGTATGGTTTCAAGTATTCCTGTCTCATACAAATAATTTGGACACAGTTGTATGGTTTCAAGTATTCCTATCTAATACAAATAATTTGGATACAGTTGTATGGTTTCAAGTATTCTTATATACTACAAATAATTTGCAAACAGTTGTATGGTTTCAAGTATTCCTATCTAATACAAATAATTTGGATACAGTTGTATGGTTTCAAGTATTCTTATATAATACAAATAATTTGCACACAGTTGTATGGTTTCAAGTATTCCTGTCTTATCCAAATAATTTGGACACAGTTATATGGTTTCAAGTATTCCTATCTAATACAAATAATTTGCACACAGTTGTATGGTTTCAAGTATTCCTATCTAATACAAATAATTTGCACACAGTTGTATGGTTTCAAGTATTCCTGTCTTATCCAAATAATTTGGACACAGTTGTATGGTTTCAAGTATTCCTATCTAATACAAATAATTTGGACACAGTTGTATAGTTTCAAGTATTCCTATCTAATACAAATAATTTGGATACAGTTGTATGGTTTCAAGTATTCCTATCTAATACAAATAATTATATGATTTCCAGTAATTATTCCTATCTAATACTTAACCTTTGGAAATGTATGAACGACTTTATTCCTCCCGCGGGGGTAGTCTCTGTTGTATAATGATTAAAATGCAGGACTGCAGTCTTGAAGTAAGCGAGTTCAAATTCCAGTTGTGTCTGTTACGTTCACACTGGGATTAAATAACCTTGGGAAAGGGTTAAACGCCTTTAACCCTCTATCGATTCGTTAAATACTACCATTACTGTCCTTCTACAGTGGTAACTTTGGCATTAAAGAACCCTGAAGGTTGATATGCCATTAAAAAAAACACAACGCAACATTTTCTGAGGAAAAAACCGTTGACGTAAAGTCTGAAAAAAAAATGTTACAAAAACAAAAAGCCACTTTCCAATATTCTATAAAATGTCACTGCTTTCTTTATACGATTGCAGGATACGGAGATCTTAAAAAAGTCTTGCCCAGTCGGCTGGGGCTGTAGAATACACTGACTGCACCTCTGCAGAGGGGTAAGACCCAACAAGTATCCTGGATATGACACTAAACAATCTGATGGTTAGGTCCCAGTAATGCTGGGGCCTTGGGGAATACGGAGCACCTCTTTATTGCCATTGCGCCCAGGTCCACTCTGGCCCGGCGTGGTAGCACCTGATAGGGCCCTATCTATAGGTTAAATAGAACTAACAGCATACTTATGCTAAACTGAATATCTTGAAATAGAAATGTTTTTTGACAATTGCACCGTGTTTACATTTGAACTGCGTGCTTATGCTAAACTGAATAATTTCAAATAGAACTGGGTTTTTTTTACATTGAAACTGTATTTACACTAAACTGAATTGTTTAACATAGAACTGTTCTGACATGTAACTGTGTGTAAACAAAATCTGTACTTTTACTAAACTGAATTAGCTGAATTAGAATTGCTTGACTAAACTGAATAGCTCGAAATAGAAATGTTTTTTTACAATTAAACTGTACTTACATTTAAACTGCGTGCTTATGCTAAACTGAATTGTTTTAAATTGAACTATTTTTGACATTGAAACTGTACTTACACTAAACTGAATTAATATATATAACTGGTTGAATAGTTTGAAATAGAAATGTTTTTGACAATTAAACTGTGTACTCATGCTAAACTGAATTGTTTGAAATAGAACTGATTATTTACATAAAAATGGATTTGGCATTAAATAACCTACAATGGTTGATATGCCATAAAACCAAACAAACCAAACTAAACCTTTAAAAAGCCACTCTCCAATATTCTATAAAATGTCACCTCTTTCTTTAAATGATAACAGGATACAGAGATGTTATCAAGGCCACTCCTCAATATTCTATAAAATGTCACAGTTTTCTTTATATGATTGCAGGATACGGAGATTTTTAAAAAGCCACTCTAATATTTTATGAAATTTCACTGCTTTCTTTAAATGCTTCCAGGACATGTATATGATTTACACTCCTATATTTTCTTAATGGACAACGATAAGCAGAAAAAGTCTTGAAAATAGGATCTAAAACTCACTTGTTCCCGAAAAAAAATGTAGTCAGGCGTCGATAAATTAAATAGTTTCGGGACTCTGATTGGACAGAGTAGTCACGTGCCGTTGCTTGTAGCTATGTATGTGCATTTTTAATTTGTTCCGCACAAAAATAAATGTTGTATTTGGAGCCGGTCACGAGACATGGTTACTTATATAGTCTACGCTTTCGAAAGCTTTCTCTTTTTTTCACATCTGACTCCCAGCTAGACACTCTCTAACTCTCAGTTTTTCCGAGCGAGCGACCCATAGCTCCAGACGACTTGACCCGTCGGACACACAGACGCAAAATGGGAGAAGATACAGCCAGCAAAATGACAAAAATACACCTTTTTCTTTATAGGATGACAGTATACAGAGATGTTAAAAAAAACTCTCTCCAATATTCTATAAGATGTCACTTCTTTCCTTATATGATTGCGGAATACGGAGATCTTAAAAAGGGCACTCTCCAATATTCTATAGAATGTGACTTCTTTCTGTAAATGATGGCAGGATACAAACATGTGAAAAAGGCCATTCGCCCATATTCTATGAAATGTAACTACTTTCTTACATGATGGCAGGATACAAAGATGTTAAAATAGCAACTCTCCAATATTCTATGAAATGTCACCAATTTCATTATATGATGACAAGAGACGGAGATGTTAAAAAGTCCACTTTCCAATATTCTATAAAATGTCACTTTTTTCTTTAAATGATGGCACGATACAAAGATATTAAGGCCACTCTCCAATATTCTATAAAATGTCACTTTTTTCTTTAAATGATGGCACGATACAAAGATATTAAGGCCATTCTCCAATATTCTATAAAATGTCACTGCTTTCCTTATGTGATTGCAGGATATGGAGATCTTAAAAAGTCCACTTTCCAATATTCTATAAAATGTCACTTTTTTCTTTAAATGATGGCACGATACAAAGATATTAAGGCCATTCTCCAATATTCTATAAAATGTCACTGCTTTCCTTATGTGATTGCAGGATATGGAGATCTTAAAAAGTCCACTCTCCAATATTCTATAAAGTGTCACTCCTTTTTTGTTGGATATTAATTTATTATTGATATTATTATTATAAGTTATTAAGGTCACTTTCCTATTTTCTATTCAATATGTTCTTTTGGAAAAAAATATAACATTATAACTGCGTCCAAAAAGAGAGCCTTTCTTTCAAAAATTCAAATTTATTGCTTCATATACATCTTCACATGTAGCATCTGTGGCGTAACGGTTATCTTCACGGGAAGTGGATTCAGCTTCCAGAGTTCAAACCCTGAACGAAGTTGTTAGGATTTCATACAACGCTACTACCTTTGCGAAAGGTATGAATTCAACTATTCTCTCTCCAACTATAGTAAAATAGTAGGGTAGACTGGGCTCTTTAACCTTGGTAACAGTATCATGAGAACTATTTCCCAACGCTAATTGATGTGTATAAACCGTTAGCATAGTGATACTATAAAACACTTCACTTCGAGTCCTGGCACGTGATACAGCGCATCAGATAACGCACCGACTGTAAACTGTTGTTATTAGATGTTATAGGACTTACATCCCTATAATTTAAAATGGTCGGTATGCCACTTGTTCCCGAAACAAAGATGGCGGACGCACGCAAATATTCAGTCTCTGGAAACCATTGGCCAGGAGAACCACGTGATCAGTGTTTAAAACAACGTCCTCATTTGAATTACGTCCCGCGTTTTTTGGAGCCGACTCCAAGACACGTATTTTCTATAAATACTTCGTCTTCAAACACTCTTCCTCTTTTTCCACATTTTCACTTGCAGGGCTAACACACTCTCCAGTGTGACATCCAGAGAGAATACTATCACTCTCTCATATTTACCAACAGCAGTCAAACGCCACAAAATGTATAGGCCATGCTAACATTCCTTTCCTCAGTATACCTTGTCGGTGAGACTTTTTCCAGCCTCGAAAACAGCAATTACACCGAATCACAGAAAGAAACGAACATTTAGAAATACGTCGTCAACATGCATAGGACACCTTTATTATTTAGTCCTTTTTTGTAGTTTTAGTTGTGTTAGTCACATACACACACACACACACACTCACAAAAATTATTTCACGAACTGTAATAGAACCATAGCAATGTTTTAAATGTTTCATTGTATGTATTGTTAAGATATAAATTTGTTTTATGCCGCCTTGTTTTAAATGTTCCTTTTGTCCGCGCCGTTTCATATCGTTTACACATCTTTCATATCATTACATCTTTACTACATTTGTAGTCATGTGCCTTTTTCCAAGTATAAACAAAAATAATATACCACTAAACATATACCAAAACAGCAACATAAATTTTGGGGGACCAAACATATATACCTAAATAACATATCCCCCTACAATGTATCATAAGAAACATCAAATTTTTATGAGGGTGAGTCAAAAAGTAAAGGCTTTTTTTTCTTTAGTACAGGAATAATTACCAACACAGGAACATGTATCATACATCAAAATGAAGCTGGTCCTCTGTGGATCACATCCTTACCCAGATCGCTTGGATAAAATCGGCTCTAAGCCAAGATCTGTGAATCTATGTTAACGAGAACATGAAACCACATATTGATCCAACAAAGAAAATTCCAGTCACATTACAAGACACCATAAAACAGGAGCTTGATAACATAGAAAAGAAAACAACTTTATGAGAAAAGTAATAGGATTAACAGACCAAGTTTCAAACCAAGCTTTTTTTTCCCCCCAAAACGGATGGAATCTAAAAATCCGCCAAGACCCAAGATGCTTAAACACAGCCTTCAAAAGATCCAATCACAAAATCCCTACAATAAAAGTGCAATATTCCATTCGCAATATGGAAGTTATCGCCTCCAGAAATTACTATTTGGACATCTTCCAAATAATGATGGACTAAACCCAGAAACAAGTGCAGCTCAGTTGGCTGGGGTTGTAGAATACGCCGACTGTATCTTTCTAAAGGGGTTGTAGGGCATAAATAAATAAATAAAATTAAAAAAAAAAGAAAATTATCAAAATATGCTGAAAGTCTCAGAGGCCTCTGACAGGAAAAAGGGGCGATGCAAGCGTAAAGAAAAAGGGACCTCCGGACAGGCAGAGGGAGATCATTCTGTTTCAGCAGTGCTAATCTTTCACTTGTAGCACCCGTGTCGGTTAATAGTATGCCAAAATACAAAAAGCTACGAAGTGGACCTATCGAACTGCGAACTAAAACACTGGACTTGGTCAAACTCCCAAAAGCGACTAATACAATGTTAAAGCTTTAAAATACCAAATGAGGACACATATATACCAAGAAACGATTAACGTATTTTTAAACACCTTAACTGGGGGATTCAATCATTTCGATTGTATTCAGGGAAAATTCCCTCACCCATTGAATGGTTGTTGAACCCAGGAAATAAAGGAAAAAAACCAAAAAATAAAAACGTCTTCGTCTCCTATCTGTTGCTGTCTTTCTACGTATAAATCTTTTTCGGCCTTTCTCGTTCAAGGAGTTACATCAACAAGCCAACGTGGGGTAAAAATAGAATAACCTCAGAATGGAGTCAGATAAAAAAAAACGATAACACAGCTTGCTCTGGCCTCAGTCTGACCCCATAGGGTAAGATCTCCCAACGAGTGTCCTGAATATGACGCTAAATCATATGATGGTGAGGCTCCACTCCTTGAGCTTTGGAGAATGTAGAGTACCCCTTCATTATCTTTACCCCATTTTAGCCTGGAATGATTGTACCTGTTCGGGTCCCATATATGAATCAAATGTACTATCGCCACAATTAACGCCATGTGCGAAATGGACATATAATGTTCATAACGCTAGAACATATAAAGAACATAGGAATCTCGAAATTCGAAAACACGTAACGACTCCTTGTTCAGGTACGAAACCTTTTTATCAACTTTGAGTTAAAGGTTTCGACATAAGGAGAAAGACACAATCTTTTTATGTTGGCTTCTTCATCTGGCCCCTATCTCGTGCGGCACCCATGGCCCGCAAATTCGTCTCGCCTCAGCGAGCCCCAAAAGTCGAACCTCCTCGTTCGGCGTCTAGTCTCCAGCTTCTTAACTTTCTTCAAATCTCCCACAAACCTCCGCGCGCTTCCGGTGCGTGACGTCACCCGCACCCTCATCTCGGGCTATTGTGACATCTCTGAGTGGCACGTCCGCCCCGCGTGTGCGTTACTACGTACATCAAGGTTTGCACCTAACTAACCCATGTGCTGAGCCGAAGGGTTCTCAGCCTAACTAAACTCAAAGGCATGAACCGAAATCCCTTGGCCAATACGTTACACAAATATAACTGTTTAATCATTTTCTATACTTGAAACCATTTAACTGTGTGTAAACAAATTGCTGATGTTTAATTGAACAATTAGTGTAATATAGCAATATTTGTGGTGTGCTGTTAGATATGTTGCACCCAGAATTTGTGATGGCTCATTATTGAAAGGCAAATGATATAAACGACGCAGACAAAAGAACATTCACAACAAAGCAGTAAAAAAATACATTTATATGTCAACAAGTACATTGTAAAAAAATATCACGAATATTCAAAATATAGATCGTCAAATATTCGTGTGTGTGTATGTGTGTGTGTGTGTGTGAGAGAGAGAGAGAGAGAGAGAGAGAGAGAGCGGTTATTATCTAGGTATATGTAAGTAGATTAAATAGGAACAGTGTCCTAGATGTGCGTGTTAATCAAGTATTTTACACAAAAGTATTAATGCACCGGCCTTTTATCTCTTTCTGGTTTTGCCGAAGAGTCTGAGGTTGTATGAAAGCTTTCAGCGGATAGGCAGAACATAAGAAAGAACCCGCATACTATACACACACCCATTTTATGCTACTGGAGCTAAGAGGTTCATAAGATAAATTTCCAGACTTTTTTTTTGTATGGTGCATTTAAAATTGTCGTAGATTCTTGAAAATTCAGTAAGTTATTGCTATACATCTTATGAGATGACTGACCAATTTTTATGATTTCAGCTTCAAATGAATATGGTTTCAAGTATTCTGATTTAATACTAATAATTTTTTAAAATTTTATTAATTATCTAATACTCTTAATAATATTACTAATAATACTAATATTAAAAGTAACTGAAAATTCTAAGTTTAATATTTTAATCCCTTTTCTTTTCAAGGGAATGACATTTCTATATATGAAAAGAGAAAAAACATTAAATATTAGATAGGGACGATTGGCGAGAGAGAATCAGGAAAATCAGTGCAGATAGCACGAGTTGATAATAATGACGACATATGCATCCATATATATATAGGTCCAAATGGCTGTGAGGGCTGAAAAATACACCAATTGCAACTATGCAGAGGGGCATGTCCCCCTCCCCAAACAAGTATCCTGAATATGACACAAAACAATCTGATGGCGAAACTCCAGTAATGCAGGAGCTTTGGGGAATGCAGAGTGCCCCTTCATTCCCATCGCTACCAGGTCCACTCTGACCCGGAACCTGATAGGGTCTCATCTATAGATTAAATAGAACAAAACAGTGTACTTACACTAAACTGAATTGTTTGAAATAAAATTGTTATATGGATGAACATGGATTTGGTATTAAATAACCTGCAATGGTTGATATGCCATAAAACCAAACCAACCATATATATATATATATATATATATATATATATACCAACCCCTCCGCTCGGGTAGGATATGACACAAGGTCAATTTTTTTAAGCGGAGTTTAACATGTTTGAATTTAGAGTTTTCCTTCTCCTTGACTAGTTGCCTCACCAAGGCTGAAGAACCTAGTCTGCCCTACTATTTACCCATAGCTGGAGGGAGAATAATTGGATTCATACCTTTCCCAAGGGTATTAGTGCTATGTGAAATGCAATCAGTCAGGTCCAGGATTTGAACTCGTGTCGCCGTGTCCATATCCTGCGACGATAACCATTACACCACGGGCACCTCCATTTTTTCCCCAATCCCTCCGCTCAGGCAGGATATGACACAAGGTCAATTTTTAAGCGGAGTTTAACCGGTTTGAATTCAGAGTTTTCCTTCTCCTAGACTAGTTGCCTCACCAAGGCTGAAGAACCTAGTCTGCCCTACTATTTACCCATAGCTGGAGGGAGATTATTTGGATTCATACCTTTCCCAAGGGTATTAGTGCTATGTGAAATGCAATCAGTCAGGTCCAGGATTTGAACTCGTATCGCCGTGTCCATATCCTGCGACGATAACCATTGCAACACGGGCACCTCCTAATACGACATATGCATCCATATATATATTGGTCCAAATGGCTGTGAGGACTGAAAAATACACCAACAAAATATTCTATGTTGTTTCTTCGCATGCTGTTAAAATGTGAGATCATTTAAATGAGGATGGGTCAAATTATATTAAAAATTACGTGGTGTATTCAATAAGTTCTCAGACTTTTTTGTACAGGCATTTAAAATTGTCGTAGACTCTTGAAAATTCAGTATGTTATTGCTATACATCTTATGAGATAACAGACCAATCTTTATGATTTCAGCTTCAAATGAACAGGTACAGCAGCAATTGGAATACACCCTACTAAAGCCTGATTGTCACAGCTGGTAAATTTCAAAAATGCAATCTGACACTTTAGAAGAACGATATGCAATAAAATTCTGTTTTAAACTTGGAAAAAATGCCACAGAAACCTATGGAATACTTCAGACTGCTTTTGGAGCATCTTGCATGAATCAAGCATCAGTTTTTGAGTGGCATAAGAGATTCAAGGAATGCAGGGAGTCTGTTAGGGATGATGAGAGGTGTGGGAGGAGTAAGGAAGTCAGAACACCAGAGTTGATTGGCCAAATAAAGAATTTCATGGATAAGGACTGTCGTGTGTCTATAGAGACAATAAGTTCACAGTTTGATGTCAGTGTGGGAACTGTACACAGAATTATTCGCGAGGAACTGAAGATGCGGAAGATTTGCGCGAAGTTTGTCCCAAGGGTGCTCATCCTTGTCACAGACTATTTGACCAATATGGGCATCAAGACAGTTCCTCACCCTCCCTATAGTTCAGACCTTGCTCCCTTTGACTTTTGGTTATTCCCTAAGCTGAAGGAAAAACTTAGAGGCTGTTGTTATGAGACAATTAAGGAGATGAAAGAGGTTGTGACGAAGGTCATTGACACGCTCACACAAGAGGACTTCCAGAAGTTGTTGGAACGGTACAAGTGCATTGCAGCCGGAGGAGATTACTTCGAAGGGGACAAGAGTTTCATGTCTGTACTATCAATAAAAGTGCCCATACGAAAAAAGGTCTGGAAACTTATCGTATGCACCTCGTACGTGTCGCTAGTTGGGATTCAGAATGTAAAACAGAATGACACCTGTCTCTGGCAGTCAAAATATAAGAGAGCGAGTTATTGAAACTCTAGTTAAACCTTTTGTCATGTGATCGTTTATTTTGCACGGGACAAAATCAAAGATGCAGACGTAGTTAGGAGCATAAATCACATGACTTCTCTGACCAATAGGTTCCCGAAACTAATTAGTTTACCGAAGTACACCATCTTTCTTTCGGGAACAAGTGTATCAGATTCCTATTTTCTAGAATTTTCTTGTATCACGGCCATTCAAAAAATATAGGAGTTTAAATCCTTCGTGCTTTAAACCATTTTGCTGTGCGCAAACGAATAATGTTGAATAAAATTACTAAATAGCAATAGTTGAAACCATTTACCTGTGAGTAAATAAAATAATTAGTGTTAGATAGCAATACTTGAAACTATTTAACTGTATGTAAACAATAAACAACAATACTGGAAACCATTTTACTGAGTGTGAACAAATGAGCACTGGATGGTTTAAAAATTGTAACCAACAAACTATTCGTTTACAAATCACACACACACACACACACACACACACACACACACACACACACATATATATATATAAACAGGATTTGGCATCAAATTACCTGTAAGGGTTAATCCTATTTACCCAACCCCTCCACTCGGGCAGGATATGACACAAGGTCAATTTTTTTAAGCGGAGTTTAGCAGGTTTGAATTTAGAGTTTTCCTTCTCCTAGACTAGTTGCCTCACCAAGGCTGAAGAACCTAGTCTGCCCTACTATTTACCCATAGCTGGAGGGAGAATAATTGGATTCATACCTTTCCCAAGGGTATTAGTGCTATGTGGAATGCAATCAGTCTTGCCCAGGAATAGAACTCGTATCGCCGTGTCCATATCCTGTGACGATAACCATTACACCACGGGCACCTGTAAGGGTTAATATGCTGTAAAATACAACCAACCAGTCACGGAACAACTTCTTGGTATTATAGAAATCGCTAATGATGGTATTAAAGGAATCGCTAATGAGGTATTATAGAAATCGCTTATGATGGTATTATAGAAATCGCTAATGTTGGTATTATAGAAATCGCTTATGATGGTATTATAGAAATCGCTAATGTTGGTATTATAGAAATCGCTTATGTTGGTATTATAGAAATCGCTTATGATGGTATTATAGAAATCGCTAATGTTGGTATTATAGAAATCGCTTATGATGGTATTATAGAAATCGCTTATGATGGTATTATAGAAATCACTTATGTTGGTATTATAGAAATCGCTTATGATGGTATTATAGAAATCGCTTATGATGGTATTATAGAAATCGCTAATGTTGGTATTATAGAAATCGCTTATGATGGTATTAAAGAAATCGCTTATGATGGTATTATAGAAATCGCTAATGTTGGTATTATAGAAATCGCTTATGATGGTATTATAGAAATCGCTTATGATGGTATTATAGAAACCGCTAATGTTGGTATTATAGAAATCGCTTATGTTGGTATTATAGAAATCGCTTATGATGGTATTATAGAAATCGCTAATGTTGGTATTATAGAAATCACTTATGTTGGTATTATAGAAATCGCTTATGATGGTATTATAGAAATCGCTTATGATGGTATTATAGAAATCGCTAATGTTGGTATTATAGAAATCGCTTATGATGGTATTATAGAAATCGCTAATGTTGGTATTATAGAAATCGCTTATGATGGTATTATAGAAATCGCTTATGATGGTATTATAGAAATCGCTAATGTTGGTATTATAGAAATCGCTTATGATGGTATTATAGAAATCGCTAATGTTGGTATTATAGAAATCGCTAATGTTGGTATTATAGTAATCACTTGTGTTGGTATTATAGAAATCGCTTATGATGGTATTATAGAAATCGCTTATGATGGTATTATAGAAATCGCTAATATTGGTATTATAGAAATCGCTTATTATGGTATTATAGAAATCGCTTATGATGGTATTATAGAAATCGCTAATGTTGGTATTATAGAAATCGCTTATGATGGTATTATAGAAATCGCTAATGTTGGTATTATAGAAATCGCTTATGATGGTATTAGAGAAATCGCTAATGTTGGTATTATAGAAATCGCTTATGATGGTATTATAGAAATCGCTAATGTTGGTATTATAGAAATCGCTTATGATGGTATTATAGAAATCGCTTATGATGGTATTATAGAAATCGCTAATGTTGGTATTATAGAAATCGCTTATGATGGTATTATAGAAATCGCTAATGTTGGTATTATAGAAATCACTTATGATGGTATTATAGAAATCGCTTATGATGGTATTATAGAAATCGCTTTTGATGGTATTATAGAAATCGCTAATGTTGGTATTATAGAAATCACTTATGATGGTATTATAGAAATCGCTTATGATGGTATTATAGAAATCGCTTATGATGGTATTATAGAAATCGCTAATGTTGGTATTATAGAAATCGCTTATGATGGTATTATAGAAATCGCTTATGATGGTATTATAGAAATCGCTAATGTTGGTATTATAGAAATCGCTTATGATGGTATTATAGAAATCGCTAATGTTGGTATTATAGAAATCGCTTATGATGGTATTATAGAAATCGCTAATGTTGGTATTATAGAAATCGCTTATGTTGGTATTATAGAAATCGCTTATGATGGTATTATAGAAATCGCTAATGTTGGTATTATAGAAATCGCTTATGATGGTATTATAGAAATCGCTTATGATGGTATTATAGAAATCACTTATGTTGGTATTATAGAAATCGCTTATGATGGTATTATAGAAATCGCTTATGATGGTATTATAGAAATCGCTAATGTTGGTATTATAGAAATCGCTTATGATGGTATTAAAGAAATCGCTTATGATGGTATTATAGAAATCGCTAATGTTGGTATTATAGAAATCGCTTATGATGGTATTATAGAAATCGCTTATGATGGTATTATAGAAACCGCTAATGTTGGTATTATAGAAATCGCTTATGTTGGTATTATAGAAATCGCTTATGATGGTATTATAGAAATCGCTAATGTTGGTATTATAGAAATCACTTATGTTGGTATTATAGAAATCGCTTATGATGGTATTATAGAAATCGCTTATGATGGTATTATAGAAATCGCTAATGTTGGTATTATAGAAATCGCTTATGATGGTATTATAGAAATCGCTAATGTTGGTATTATAGAAATCGCTTATGATGGTATTATAGAAATCGCTTATGATGGTATTATAGAAATCGCTAATGTTGGTATTATAGAAATCGCTTATGATGGTATTATAGAAATCGCTAATGTTGGTATTATAGAAATCGCTAATGTTGGTATTATAGTAATCACTTGTGTTGGTATTATAGAAATCGCTTATGATGGTATTATAGAAATCGCTTATGATGGTATTATAGAAATCGCTAATATTGGTATTATAGAAATCGCTTATTATGGTATTATAGAAATCGCTTATGATGGTATTATAGAAATCGCTAATGTTGGTATTATAGAAATCGCTTATGATGGTATTATAGAAATCGCTAATGTTGGTATTATAGAAATCGCTTATGATGGTATTAGAGAAATCGCTAATGTTGGTATTATAGAAATCGCTTATGATGGTATTATAGAAATCGCTAATGTTGGTATTATAGAAATCGCTTATGATGGTATTATAGAAATCGCTTATGATGGTATTATAGAAATCGCTAATGTTGGTATTATAGAAATCGCTTATGATGGTATTATAGAAATCGCTAATGTTGGTATTATAGAAATCACTTATGATGGTATTATAGAAATCGCTTATGATGGTATTATAGAAATCGCTTTTGATGGTATTATAGAAATCGCTAATGTTGGTATTATAGAAATCACTTATGATGGTATTATAGAAATCGCTTATGATGGTATTATAGAAATCGCTTATGATGGTATTATAGAAATCGCTAATGTTGGTATTATAGAAATCGCTTATGATGGTATTATAGAAATCGCTTATGATGGTATTATAGAAATCGCTAATGTTGGTATTATAGAAATCGCTTATGATGGTATTATAGAAATCGCTAATGTTGGTATTATAGAAATCGCTTATGATGGTATTATAGAAATCGCTAATGTTGGTATTATAGAAATCGCTTATGTTGGTATTATAGAAATCGCTTATGATGGTATTATAGAAATCGCTAATGTTGGTATTATAGAAATCGCTTATGATGGTATTATAGAAATCGCTTATGATGGTATTATAGAAATCACTTATGTTGGTATTATAGAAATCGCTTATGATGGTATTATAGAAATCGCTTATGATGGTATTATAGAAATCGCTAATGTTGGTATTATAGAAATCGCTTATGATGGTATTAAAGAAATCGCTTATGATGGTATTATAGAAATCGCTAATGTTGGTATTATAGAAATCGCTTATGATGGTATTATAGAAATCGCTTATGATGGTATTATAGAAACCGCTAATGTTGGTATTATAGAAATCGCTTATGTTGGTATTATAGAAATCGCTTATGATGGTATTATAGAAATCGCTAATGTTGGTATTATAGAAATCACTTATGTTGGTATTATAGAAATCGCTTATGATGGTATTATAGAAATCGCTTATGATGGTATTATAGAAATCGATAATGTTGGTATTATAGAAATCGCTTATGATGGTATTATAGAAATCGCTAATGTTGGTATTATAGAAATCGCTTATGATGGTATTATAGAAATCGCTTATGATGGTATTATAGAAATCGCTAATGTTGGTATTATAGAAATCGCTTATGATGGTATTATAGAAATCGCTAATGTTGGTATTATAGAAATCGCTAATGTTGGTATTATAGTAATCACTTGTGTTGGTATTATAGAAATCGCTTATGATGGTATTATAGAAATCGCTTATGATGGTATTATAGAAATCGCTAATATTGGTATTATAGAAATCGCTTATTATGGTATTATAGAAATCGCTTATGATGGTATTATAGAAATCGCTAATGTTGGTATTATAGAAATCGCTTATGATGGTATTATAGAAATCGCTAATGTTGGTATTATAGAAATCGCTTATGATGGTATTAGAGAAATCGCTAATGTTGGTATTATAGAAATCGCTTATGATGGTATTATAGAAATCGCTAATGTTGGTATTATAGAAATCGCTTATGATGGTATTATAGAAATCGCTTATGATGGTATTATAGAAATCGCTAATGTTGGTATTATAGAAATCGCTTATGATGGTATTATAGAAATCGCTAATGTTGGTATTATAGAAATCGCTTATGATGGTATTATAGAAATCGCTTATGATGGTATTATAGAAATCGCTAATGTTGGTATTATAGAAATCGCTTATGATGGTATTATAGAAATCGCTTTTGATGGTATTATAGAAATCGCTAATGTTGGTATTATAGAAATCACTTATGATGGTATTATAGAAATCGCTTATGATGGTATTATAGAAATCGCTAATGTTGGTATTATAGAAATCGCTTATGATGGTATTATAGAAATCGCTAATGTTGGTATTATAGAAATCGCTTATGATGGTATTATAGAAATCGCTTATGATGGTATTATAGAAATCGCTAATGTTGGTATTATAGAAATCGCTTATGATGGTATTATAGAAATCGCTTATGATGGTATTATAGAAATCGCTTTTGATGGTATTATAGAAATCGCTAATGTTGGTATTATAGAAATCACTTATGATGGTATTATAGAAATCGCTTATGATGGTATTATAGAAATCGCTAATGTTGGTATTATAGAAATCGCTAATGTTGGTATTATAGAAATCGCTTATGATGGTATTATAGAAATCGCTAATGTTGGTATTATAGAAATCGCTTATGATGGTATTATAGAAATCGCTTATGATGGTATTATAGAAATCGCTAATGTTGGTATTATAGAAATCGCTTATGATGGTATTATAGAAATCGCTTATGATGGTATTATAGAAATCGCTAATGTTGGTATTATAGAAATCGCTTATGATGGTATTATAGAAATCGCTTATGATGGTATTATAGAAATCGCTAATGTTGGTATTATAGAAATCGCTTATGATGGTATTATAGAAATCGCTTATGATGGTATTATAGAAATCGCTAATGTTGGTATTATAGAAATCGCTTATGATGGTATTATAGAAATCGCTTATGATGGTATTATAGAAATCGCTAATCGGTGACTATATTAAATAAAAAAAAAGAGCGTGACAAAATCTTTACATTAATTCGTATAAATAGCTGGAATGAATGATCTCGTGTTCATCTCACTAAAGTACACAATCAGGTCCAAGAGTATATATATGTTTTTTGGCAAGATATACATTGAAAATGGCGTTAGTCCAGAGGCTGCGAAGATCAATGACCTAGATACTTTGCTACACCTAGCATGCAAGAAAGAATTACAAGAAATCTTAAGTCTTCTAACTAATATGTCACCCTTTTATTTTAGACGTGGCGAACAAGAGTATGTCTTCGCCTGAGAAGCCTATTAAAGAAAGAAGCAAAGGTTTTTTTTATGGAAAGACCATCACAAACAACGTTTTAAAAACTTCAACGCAAAGATTAGACAAAAGTAAATTCTTACTTATTTCGGCACAAACAAGACGTTAACTTTACAAACAGGTGCAAGTCTATAACATCATCCCCAAAGGTTCCCAAAATAGAATGGTTTTGTGGAGGTGACTGTTGAGTTTAGTTTTATGGCATATCAACCATTGTAGGTTATTTAATGCCAAATCCTCTTTATACATATATATTAAATATATATGATTTGTTTTGGTTGGGTTTTATGGCATATCAACCATTGTAGGTTATTTAATGCCAAATCCTCTTTATACATATATATACTAAATATATATGATTTGGTTTGGTTGGGTTTTATGGCATATCAACCATTGTAGGTTATTTAATGCAAAATTCTCTTTATACATAATATATAAGATTTGTAGACGCATATTTTTGGCACACAGTCAAATGGTTATACATATTATTTGTAAGTTAAATTTTGTTGGTAATCTTATTTTTAAATGAGTCAGAGCTAATTAATTTATACACAAGTATTACTATTGTTTGCACACAGTTAAATTCTTCGAAATATTCTAACATGAATAGTTCAATTTAGTAATAATCATTTGTTTGCACTCATTTGAATAGTTTCAAATATTGTAATCTGACATAAATAGTTTTATTTGCACACAGTTAAATGGTTTCAAGCATCGCTATGTGATTATAACAATTCAATTTAGGAATACAGTTAAAGAGTTTCAAGCATTGCTAAAAGTTGGTGACTGTAGTCAAGGGTGACCCGAAGGCTCCTTTTTCAATAGCTACTACACAGAAGTGTAAGGGAGGGCGCAAATCCTTTCCCTGGATTGCTCCCTTGATACGTACCTTATAATACTGAGTATTAAGCAAGGAGGTATTAAGTACCATTTTTTAAGTCTTTGGTATAACGCGACCTGGGATTGAACCCTGGTCTCCCGAACCATTAGCGAATACTCTACCCAAATGAACACCAACTATTTTATTCAACATTATTCATTCTTTTGCACACAGTTAAATGGTTGCAAGTACTGCAATGTATCAATAACAATTCAATTAAACATCACTCATTTCTTTATACTGTTAAATGATCAAACAGTTCTATTTCTAACAATTCTATTTGACGTAATCATTTGTTTTCTTACAGTTTAAATTTGTTTTCTTACAGTTTAAATTTCAGGCAGCTAAGTAAAAGTAAAGTTGTCTCCCTTTAGTCGAGGGCGACCAGATGGCTCTTTTTTCAATAGCTACTCCACCGAGGTGTAGGGAAGGGAGCCACTCCTTTCCCTGGATTGCTCCACTTTATCTTTGATACGTACCTTATATTGCTGAGTGTTAAGCAAGGAGGTATCAAGTACTATTTTTAAAGTCTTTGGTATGACGCGACCTGGGATTGAACCCAGATCTCCCGGACCATTGGCGAATTATTCCCAAGGCTGCCAAACTCAAATAGTCTTGTGGAGAGACAGATTCAAACTGTTAAAATCACATTACTTAAAATCAAGCTGGAATAGGCCCTGATTTTGGTCATGATATATCAACATGCAACACCTTATCAATCCCAACCTGTCAGGTCCATCTGAACAATAGAAGAACCGAATAATGAATATAAACGTAATCGCGAAGATACCAACTCCCTGGTTTTCCAACTCTAGTCCTGTTTGTGAAGAGTTTATAGGATTTACACTCCTATATTTTTAAATGGCCGTAGTGCGAGAGAGTTCTAGAAAATAGGGTACTGATTCGCTCGTTCCCGAATCAAAGATGGTGGACGTCGGTAAACCTATTGGTCAGGAAAGTCACATGACTTATGCTCACAACTACGTCCGCACCTTTGATTTTATCCTGCGCATTTGGAGCCGATCACATGACAAGGGTTAGCCATATATACTCGCAACTTGCCGTAACTCTCTCTCACATTTTGACTTCCAGAGATAGCACACACACACACACACTCTCTCTCTCTCTCTCTCTCTTCATTCCGACTTTTAGAAACAGCTTGACCTTGTCAGTTAGTAAGACACAACTTGATACTCGTAACATGGGTGCGTATACATTCTGCGACCTTTTTCCTTTCCTGTTCTGTCTTTTCGGTTGGACTTGTTCCAGTCTCGAACCCCACCTCAGAAATTTCGTCAAACCCCGAAAGAGACATGGGAGAAGACACGTTCCTCCAAGAATACATTGCTATATTTCTGTTTATTGATACCTCGCATGAAATACAAAGTCAACATACATTTTATAGTTTACAGGACACTTTTAATATTTGGTCTTTCACCATTATATTCGTGTTAGCTACATACACACACAGAGGAATGTTTAAAAGACTATATTAGAATATTCGTAATGTTTTGTAATGTTTCCTTTTTTATGTATTTGTTGACATATAAATTAAATTTTGTTTGTACTGCTTTCTTTTGAATGTTCTTTTCTCCGCGTCGTTTTACATCGTTTACTTCGTTTGCTTTTCAATAATGAGCCAAGATAAATTGTGAGAGCAAAATATTTACCAAACTGTACCTCCACAAATTAAAACACCGACAAAATGAACAAAAAAGATATCACGACAAAATAGGACAGGATCTACCACCACTGGTTCCATGACAAACTATACAAGCTTTTGATCATCAGAATAGAAAATGGCAACTAACAACGGTATTAAGAAAATATGCAGAACCAAGATGCCACATTGTCGAATTCCTTGATGAATCTTCAAAGAGATGAAACAGAATTCAAATAAGAGAGACAGAAACAGCCAATCACAATCATGATCATTTTAAAGATCACGTCGCCTCACAACCCCAGAAAACAATATTCCACACCCTGTAACTTACAACATGATTTATTTCAACCACACGAAGTGAAACTATCAACAATGGAAATACAATAGGTGACAACTAACCAGAAAATGACAGTCATTGTCCTTAGCGTTCTCTTCCACTCACTACGATCGAACACACCAAATTGATGTCTACCCACAACAACACAAACAACATCACAAGTCAGAGACAGCCCAGTCTGCTGGGCGGGGTTGTGAAATTAACACCTCCCCAACGAGTGTCCTGTTATGACAATAAACAAACTGATGGTGAAGTTTCAGTAATGATTGAACTTTGGGGAATGCGAAGTAACCCTTATTGCTATTACTCGCAGGTCAACTCTGACTCGGAGTGGGAGCACTTGATAGGGTCCTATCTACAGGTCAAGGAGAAATGTTTGACATTTAAACTGTAAAAACAAATGACATAATAAATTGAATCGTTAGAAATAGAACTGTTTGATCATGTAACTGAGTGTATCTACAAAATGTGTTTACGAATCATATATTTAATATAAATGTATGATGAGGATTTGGCATTAAATAACCTACAATGGTTGATATGCCATAAAACTCAACCAAACCAAATTCTATATATCTAATATATATTCATAAAGAGGATTTGGCATTAAATAACCTACAATGGTTGATATGCCAAAAAACCGAAACAAACCAAATCCTATATATATATATATATATAAAAAGAGGATTTGGCATTAAATAACCCATAATGGTTGATATGCTATAAAACCTAAACAAACCAAATCAGAGAACCTTGATCTTCCAACTCGGAACACTAAAAATGGCCGTGAAATATACATGCCACTCAGATACAACATTAACATTTTAAATAATAACCATCGTTCCTTTTTATAGTTGAGACGATTGTAAAAATATCATGGAAACTACTTTCCGATGCACATTGATGTGTGTGTAAAACACCATAGCGTTGTGATACATTAAAACACTTCGCTTCAAGTCCTGGCTCGAGACACAACGGATCAGATAACGCACCGACTGTAAACTGAGGTTAATATATACGTGGTGCCTTCAATAATTTTCCGGACTTTTTTGTGCAGGCATTTGATATTGTCGTTGACTCTTGAAAATTCAGTATGCTATTGCTATACATCTTATGAGATGACTGACCAATTTTTATTATTTCAGCTTCAAATAAACAGCTACAGCAGCAATTGGAATACAAACTACTAAAGCCTGATTGTCACAGCTGGTGAATTTCAAAATGCAATCTGGACGTGAGGCCATTTTAGAAGAACGATATGCCATAAAATTCTGTTTTAAACTTGAAAAAATGCCACAAAAACGTATGGAATGCTTCAGACTGCTTTTGAACCATCTTGCATGAATCGAGCATCAGTTTTTGAGTGGCATAAGAGATTCAAGGAAGGCAGGGTGTAACATAGCCACATAATACATATGCATGCGGAAACATAGTCAACACAATAAGGACGAGCGAAGAGAGTTCTTTAGTAAAATATACCTCTCACTTTATTCGAAAGGTTGGAAAGGGTTTATGTGTGAGAGGTGAGTTGGAGACTGAACAGAGACAGCAACATATTGTCCCCCCGCCAGCTCCTCCAGCCATAGCAGTGCGTCTTTCTCGTTCTCCTAGTCTGCTCAACCGAGAGCTGGTTCTCACTCCTCGAACTGGAACACTGACTTTAAACTGATCCCCAACAGCCTGACTTCCTGTCTCACCGGTTATATCATTTTTTTACGCACACTAAATTCAACCTGTCGACATTCAAGGTTATCCCCAGATATCTTCGACCGGATGCACCTGTTATTTACACAGGTGCATTTCTTATTTGAACAGCTCGGCCGGGTCGGAGGTCAGTATGCAACAAGGGAGTCTGTGAGGGATGGTGAGAGGTGTGGGAGGAGTAAGGAAGTCAAAACAACAAAGTTGATCGGCCAAAGGATTAGGGTTAGGGTTCCTATGTTGAGGTTTTAAGAAAGTTCAGGCAAAGAGATTCCATTGGAAGAGGTCAGCACTCTTCAAATCGGGTCAGTGGCATTTCCAGCAGGACAATGCACCAGTCCACAACTCCATCCTTGTCACAGACTATTTGACAAAGATGGGCATCAAGATAGTTCCTCATCGTCCCTATAGTTCAGACCTTGCTCCCTGTGACTTTTGGTTCTTCCCTAAGCTCAGAGGCTGTCGTTATGAGACAATTGAGGAAATGAAAGAGGCTATGACGAAGGTCAATGACACACTCACACAAGAGGACTTCGATGGGGCCTTCCAGAAGTTATTGGAACGGTATAACAAGTGCATTGCAGCCGGAGGAGATTACTTCGAAAGGGGCTAGAGTTTCATGTGTATACTATCAATAAAAGTGCTCATACGAAAAAACTCTGGAAACTTATTTAATGATCCTCGTATATATGAAACATAGCTTTCTACTTAATTAATGCTTAACAACAACAACCAAATTCTACAACGTGGGTATGGCAACCGGTTTGAGCTTACATGTAACTGTTCAACACGAAAAAACGCAACAAATGAGTAAAACTTATTCCTATTTGTATGGCAAATGTATTTCCTAAATTACTTTGCCAGGAAGAGAATGTGACACGAAGTCAATATTTCAGCTGATTTCTATTGGCGTTCAGAATTTTCCTTCTCCTAGGTCAGTTGCCATACTGAGACTAAAGAGTCCAATGCGCCCTACTATATACGCATAGGTTGGCGCGGAAGAGACAGATTCATGCTTTTTCCAAGTGTATGTATCTACCCAACCCCTCCTCCACGATTAGGAAGTGACACAAGGTCAATATGCAGAGCACTGCTGGCTGGTATTCAGAGTTTTCTTTCTCCTTGATTAGTTACCTAATCAAGGCTAGAGAATCCAGTCTGCTCTATTACTTATCGATATCTGGGAGGAGAAGAGGTGGATTCATGCCTTTCCTAAGAGTATTAGCGATGATAACCGTTCCTCCACGTGTGCTTCCTGTCTCAGCTCATTAGTATTTTGGTTTTGGCATCGGTTATTCTCGTGAGACCCCCTGGATCTGCGCCTGGATATCGTTCCAGGCTTTGTCAAGGTTGTATAGAAAACCGGCAGTTACCCATACTGCAGGTCTCTTTTTCCTAAGAGAAGGACAAGGTGCTATACAACTTACCATTAGTCTGTTTAACCCCTCCACCATCAGTACAAAGTGACAATCAAACAGTTTCGTTTAGGTTTCGAACTCAGCTTGATGATTCTGTTTTGGTTTGGTTTCTTTGTTTAATGGCATATCAACCTTCGTGGGTTATTTAATGCCAAAGCTATTCTCCAAGAAGAACAGTAGTGGTGTTATTTAACCCATAGTTGGGAGGATAAGGGGGTTCATACCTTTCCCAAGGGTATTTGCACGAAAGTGAACGTAATAGCGCGACTCGTGGCGTAATGGTTAAAGCGATGGACTGCGGAATCGTAGTAAGCGAGTTCGTACTCCAGTCGCGCTATTATGTTCACTTTTGGGCAAATACCCTTGGGAAAGGTATGAACCCCCTTATCCTCCCAGCTATGGGTTAAATAGTACCACTACTGTTCTTCTAGGAGAATGGCTTTGGCATTAAATAACCTACAAAGGTTGATATGCCATTAAACAAAGAAACCAAACCAAACCAAACCAAATCAAAAATTGATAATATACAACAGAATAGCAAGTCACGTGGAGACAGAAATGAAATGGTTAATTACATGATAAGCAAATGAAACAAACTAACATAAAAGGAGTACCAGACTTAGCATGTCTGGATAGGAAAAGGGATCCACTGGGAAATGTGCAAGAAATTAAAATTTGACCATATGACCAAATAGTATATACACAAACCAGAACCCATCCTGGAGAATAAGATGCACAAAATTCTCTGGGATTTTTTGAGATACAAACAGATCACCTAATCCCGTCCAGAAGACTAGATCTCATCATCATCATCATCATCATCATCATGTCACGCTATCAGCACGGATATCTCTGATCCTTTCTCGCTACCCCTCCCTATCGTCCATTGCCCCTGGCAGGTGTTCCGGGCTACATCCAGTATCGTCACAGAGCTGCTGTATGTATGTTCGAGCTGGACGTCCTGCCTTTGTTCGTACCTGTGAAGGGGTCCACAGGAGTACATCACTTATGAGCTCGTCCCTACTTCTCCAGTAGTGTCCCGCGTTTCTGGTTCGTCTAATTTTGATAGTTTTCGTGATGGGTGATAGGTGGCCTTACAGCTACTGTTTTGTAGGGTGCTGTCTCTTGTACCAAACCAAACGATGCCTAGTAAATAAGGACTATTACAGGTCCAACAACAAGCTAAACCTAAACCCGTGTAATTCCCACATTTAAATTTATATATATATATATATATATATATATTAAGTTAATGGTACATATAAATTTATACAGACAAATGCTAAGCGACATATGCAATAAGGAGATAACAATGAATGGACGGATGACAGGTGGCCGTACAGTTATTCCTTTGCGGAGTGCTGTCTCCAGGACTTGTCCAATATTGCTCGCAGCATTCTCGTGTAATTGCCGTCAAGCTTCTTCTCCATACGTTTTGTTAGCTTCCACGTGGTGCATCCATATAGCAGTATCGATACTACCACTGCTTGGAAGAAACTGCGCTTCATTTTATCTATCAGGTCTGACTTCCATACGACCGATACCCTATCGATAGCTGTCCACGCTGTGTGTCGATGTCTGTCTCGGTTGATAAGACACTGCTCCCTAGGTAGGTGAACTTGTCAACCATTTCAGTGCGCAACGGTGGGGAGATGTCACCTGTTTAATTGAGGCACATATATTCCGTCTTTTGCTTTGACATGGAAGCCGATGCCTGCAGCGGCTCGTTCCAGACTATGTAGTAGGGTTTCGGCTTGGGCTAGTGCATTTGCCAGAAGTGCTATGCCATCGGCGTAGTCAGCGTCAGTAATTGTTTTAGCGGGGTACCTTCAGCTTCTTTCTTTTGTTAGCTTGAAACCATTTTCTTTGATTTTATCAACAGATGTTCTAAGCACGTAGTCTAGACATATGATAAAGAGGTATGGGGCTAATGTGTCACCTACTACAATATCGAAGTAGTCTGTGTCTCCATTCGGAGAACGGACTTTTACCTTCGTGTTTCTATAATGACTGCGACTGTTTCTTCTGGTAGGCCGTATGCGAGAAGGATTTGCTCCATATTTCCTCTGTGAATAGAATCAAAGGCCTTAGTAAAGTCGACAAATAATATTGTTGCCTGTAGGTTTTTTGCGCGTACA
>OY757947.1:3156217-3206217 GCA_963585895.1 Sepioteuthis lessoniana | reverse complement strand
TTTTCCCTTCCCCGTGGCAAAATGTAACCCAAGGGGTCTTATGCGGGGTGGGGGGATTGGTCTACTCGTAGTTTGGGCCAGAAATTGTCCACTTTTGTCCACTTTTGGCACTTTCTTCCAACCTATTGATAAGGATTAGAATAAGCTGATGGTACTCCCTGCTGAGGGGGTAAGCCCTCTCCAAAAACAAAAAAACAAAAAAAACAACAAAAAAAAAAAAACACGTGTGTATGCTGAACTGTATCAGGTGGTGAAGCTCCTGTTCTAAAGCTCTGGGGAGTGTGGAATCACTCTTTCATTGCAATTTCTTCCACGTCCACTCTAAGGAGTCGTACTTGTGAGGGTCCCATTTATGAGTCAAATAAATATATTTGAAAATTATTAGAATTTGATTGGAATACTTGAAACCATATAAGTGCGTGCAAAATTATTTGTATCTAGAATAGTAACTTGAAGTTAAAATTGTTTACAAAATTTTTATTAGTCATATAGTCACAGGGTTTATAACACTGAATACCCGACAGAGGAGGTAAGACCCTCTACAAAAAGGGTGTCCTGGATATAACACTAAACTACAGTTGATGACGAGGCTATAGTCTTGGAAATCTGGCAGAGCGCGCCATTACTCACAGGTCCACTCTGACCTGGAGTGGTATTATCTGTTTGCGTCTCATCTATTGGTTAAATAGATATCTTTAAAAATAATCCGTATCAAATATTTAGTGCAATATAAAGCATTATTGGTTTGGTTTCTTTATTTAATGGCATATCAACCATTGTGGGTTATTTAATACCAATGACATCCTTGTAGAAGAACATTAGTGGTACCATTTAACCCATAGCTGGGGGGATACGGGGGTTCATACCATTCACAAGGGTATTAGTCCGAAAGTGAACGTAATAGGTCGACTGGAATTCGAACTCGCTTACTACGATGTCGTAGTCGAGTACTTTAGCCACTGCACCACGGAAGCACTCCCTCCTCCGGAGGAATACTACAATATAAGTAAAGTTGGTGACCTTAGTCGAGGGTGACACGAAAGCTCCCTTTTCAATAGCTACCACACTGTGATGTAGAGGAGAGCGCTACTCCATTCCCTTGATTGCTCCACTTTACTCTTGATCCTTACCTTATAATGCTGAGTGTTAAGCAAGGCTGCATCAAGTACCATTTTTTGATTCTTTGATATGACTCGACCAGGGATTGAACCCCGGTCTCCCAGACAATTGGCGAACGCTCTACCCACGTCACCGAAAAATCCGAAAAATCTCCAGAACAAAAGCATCTTCGAAAAACATTTCCATGTTACTTGTAATATTGAGAAGAGCAGACGTGATGATTCGCTCCCAAACAGTGAGCACATGGGGGGGGGTCCCTCAGTATTCCAAACCTGTGAAGAGTGAGTGGTTTCCACCTTTTTGCTTTATGGACTTTTCTGTTTGTTCCTTGAACGCTTGTGACTCTTGTATAGCCAAGGGAGAGAACTGAGTTCCCTACTCGTATTGTGTACAATTAAATACTTTATTATATTAATTGACTTGTTCTTTTTCATACCGAATATTCTGTGTTGGGCTACTTTCTTTGGGATAATCCAATGCGTTATTAGAAACGGGTTGTGATCCATGAATTTACACCTCGTTAAATTTTATAATATAAAACATTAAACAACCCATGAAGACTGATATGCCATTAACAAAAGAAACTAAACCAAATAAAAGCCGATTTAATGTCGAATACCACGTAGGAAACGAATCTCCGGCGGGACAGTTTAAAAATCGCTTAATTCCATCGGTATTCACCCTAAAGGATGACTCACTCACCGAAAAATAATCCAATCCCTTAATCTTTTTACGAGAAGGGGGCAGCTTCTGCTAGATGAGAAGGCCTCTGGACCTAAACTGATAATCAAATCTCACCCACCTTGTGCGAACGCTGGGGTAGAACATAAGAACAAAAATTTTAGGGATAGTAGTCTGATTGATTGATTCATTTTAAAGGCTTGTCAACTCGTCAAGAGTTACTTATATCAAGAGGGTATGGAATCACCTTCATATTTATATTTTCAGAATACTTCGACATTGTAGCAGGAGTACTGCAAGGGGACACATTAGCCCCATACCTCTTTATTATCTGTCTAGACTATGTGCTTAGAACATTGATTGATAAAATCAAAGAAAACGGCTTCGAGCTGACAAAGAAAAAAAAGCAGAAGGTACCCCGCAAAAACAATTTCCGACGCCGACTACATAGCGATTCTGGCAAATACACCCACCCAAGCCGAAACGCTACTGCATAGTTTGGAACAAGCCGCTGCAGGCATTGGCGTCCATGTCAATGAACACAAAACTGAATACATGTGCTTTAATCAAACGAGCGACATTTCCATACGGAAGCTCTCTGAAACTGGTAAACAAGTTCACCTACCTAGAAAGCAGTGTCTCATCAACCGAAAAAGACTTCGACACGCGGCTAATGAAGGCATGGACTGCTATCGATAAGATATCGATCATATGGAAGTCAGACCTGAATGATAAAATGAAACGCAGTTTCTTCCGAGCAGCGGTCGTGTCGATACTGCTGTATGGATGCACTACATGGACACTAACTAAACGGCTGGAGAAGAAGCTAGACGGCAATTACACAAGAATGCTGCGAGCAATATTGAACAAGTCCTGGAAGCAACACCCCACAAAACACCAACTATACGGCCACCAACCTCCCATCACGAAAACTATCCAAGTTAGACGAACCAGACAAGCAGGACACTGCTGGAGAAGCAGGGACGAGCTCATAATGATGGACCCCCACATATGGCCGAGCAAAAGCAGGACGACTAGCTCGAACATACATAGAGCAGCTATGTGAGGATACGGGATGTAGTCCTGAAGACCTGCCAGAGGCGATGAACGATAGGGAGAAATGCCGAGAGAGGGTCAGGGATATTCGTGCTGGCGGCATGACATGATGATGATGATGATGATGACTTTTGCCCACAGTCCTATGGAAGTAAATAATGGAAACGAATCTGACAGTATGAAGTAAAATAGAAAAACAAAATAAACCAAAAGTGACGAATTTGTTATAAAGAAAAGTTAGCATTAAAACGTTTCGGTTTTAGTTAACCTTCCCCTGTAATTGTGTTTTATTAATACATCCATCATCAACATTTGTTTCACCATCTAAAAGACCTGAGGAGGGTTTACTAAAACCGAAACGTTTTAATGTTGATTTGCCTTTATAATTAATTCATCACTTTTGGATGACTTTGTTTTTCTATTTTCTTCACACGGTCCTATCGATTAAGAATTATTCTCAAAGAGAGCTCTTTGGCCCATTCATGGGTACCATCACACCGAGAGGAGGAGGTTCGCCGTGGCGAAGTAGTTAACGTATTGGACTGTGATATCGTAGTAAGCAAGTTCGAACTCCAGTTGTTGTATATTGACCTTCGACCCGGCCAAACATACCATTCCAAAGTGATGCACCAGAAGGAAGTGACACATTCCGATGGCAGTTATGCGAAGAAATCGCGTAGGCGGGCTTGGCTGACAATATGGGACAAGGTAAAATCCCATGGTACAGTCATAGACTGATGTACCGGAAGAGAGTGACCTGTGAACTGCATGACAGTTATTTCCGCTTGATGACGATCAAACATGCCAAAGATTGAGTGGGCGATTGGACTATTATATAACTCGGTGAAGACAAGAAGTCAGTTAGTTTGGAGACCAGACCAGTTGGTGAGAAGATGCTGGAATGAGAACATGTCCCAGAGAGGCCGGGCCCCCAGGCCCCCGGTTGAGCAGCTGTAACACTATATAGGTGGCCCGCCAAGCAGACGATTCCTTTGTCTGTCTTGGCGCGAAACCAGACAAAGGGTTTTTGGACTTGAAATCTCGGCGTGGCCGGAAGAGGTAACGGGACGCGAGAAGAGAGTTGGTTGAAGAAAGGAGCTGACGAGAGTTGGCGTGGAACCACGGACAGGGGCAGTCGACACCGGACACCGGAGCGGTGAGACCAGTAGCAGAGAAGATAGGGTCCAGCGAAGAAGATCGAGTCAAGATGTCGGCATTCCAGTTGCTTTGTGGAATTTTCGCTAGTAATCCATGCTAGCGTTAGTCCATATATGCTATCGGAAATGTAGTGTTGCATAACTCCTTCTGCTCTTGGTTAACCCCAAGCGTTTTGTTCGTGTTTGTTCGTTTGCTCTCTTTTTCTTCCACTCCCTCGATCGTATTCTGGTAGTGGCAAGAAATGTGCGTTACCTCCCTCGGAACCACTAGTTGATCACCGGCCGAGAAGTGACATGGTTAGAAGAAAGTTAACATATGTAGGGGCCGACGGGGGGTAACGTTACACAGCTCTGGAGAACGAGAACGACACAACGCTATTGACCATAAGAGTGGGGGTCAATATGTTGCAGTTCTGTTCGGTCTCCAACTCCCTCTCACACACACAACCCTTTCAATAAAGTGAGAGGTATATTTTTCTAAGAACTGTGTCGCTCATCTTCATTGCCTTGTCGTCATTATCATTGTGTCGTTGTGTTCTGCATGAATCTGCATATCAGTATACAACACAGTCACACAATTACGTTCACCTTCAGACTAATGCCCCTTGGGAAAGGTATGAACCCCGTCATCTCCCCAGATATTGGTTAAGAAGTATCACAACTGTTTTTCTACAAGGATGGCTTTGGCGTTAAATAACCCATAAAAATTGATATGTCATTAAACCAAGAAACTAAACCAAAACCGTGTCAGTGTGACAATGAAAGGGTACTCCACTCTCCAGAATTGACCGCCCCCGGTCAGAGTGGACCTGGGAGTAATAGCAATGAAGGGATACTCCACTCTCCCGAATGTACCACTCCCGGTCAGAGTGGACATAGGAATAATAGCAATGAAGGGGGTACGCCACACTCCCCAGATCTCCAGAACTATAGCTTAAATATTTGACGTAGTTTAGTGTCATCTCCCAGACACCCCTTTTTTAGTAGAGGGGAATCACTCTTCTTTTGGGGATACAATCAGCATATGCTCCGCTGGTTGGGTGGGATAGTGCACAAACGAATAATAATGATAATAATTCCTCGTCTCAAAAAATCAAGAAAGACTTCTTTCAGTTAACCTGAAAATTTGATCTAAAAATTACCCCTTTTAATTTAAAATGGACTCAACCACAAAATAGACGAGACCAAAGTTTCGTAAGAACTTTATAAAACTCATTTCAAGAGAGCTTTATGTCTTGGCATCTTGCTTGGTAGTTTTGGGATTTTTTTTAAAACCCTGAGTTACGGTGAGTAGCAAAAGATTCTTTCTTCGAATTTTAAAACTACAAATTCGTAGGTGACTGTGGGTTCCCAACTTTTGTGCAGAATTACTCCCTAAAATAAGAACTTTAAATGTCGGGCTGGTACCTACTGTCGTCATCTCTTTTTGAAGTCGCAGCCATTTAAAAACGATGAATGTAACAATTGTTGACAAATTTGTATTTTTTTCTTATATCTCTTGGTTTACACAAGCGACAAATAACTGACGGTACTAATTTAGATCTGGTGTTTGTTCAGGAATGGAAGTGATGTATACAACAACTTATGACGTCACCAAATATTGTGTACAACACGGAAATCTAATTTTGGGACTTTAAATTGTTATAAATAAGCGTGTGGTCGCAAGGAAAGGACAAGAGTTGCAAATCAAACAAGATTCTTACATTTTGTGTTGGTGAATAAGAGTCTGAAATTAAAATGTTCGCAGTTACATTAACAGGAACGAGTTAATTTTAGAAAATTTGTGTTTGAATTGTAGTGAAAATCGAGACGTAAACTATTCCAATACTTGTGTTGGTAGGGTGAGTCAGACTTATGCGGTCAACCAAAGTTTGTTGATAGGGAAGGAGAAACGTCGGCGTTGAAAAGGATGAATGTAGATGGGGGCGGTGATTCTCTAGTTAGGCGGCTTCCATCAAGGCTGCGGTACGGTTAAGATGAATTTGTGATGTTACCGGCGTCTTAGAGTCGACGGTATTTGTCCCCGTCCCACCAACCGGACGAGTGTGGCAGAAGGCCCTTTTATAAGGTGGGACCGGGCGTAAGGCCATAGCCCAGCGGCTCCAAAAATGCCTCGGGCCCCGTCGGCTTTCCCTTAAAAAGATGCACCGGGCGATAAACCTAACCCTTCCGGGGAGGGTTAAAGCCTGGGAGGACGACTGTCCAGAGACTAGACCCACCCGACCAGATCTGTGCCGTTGATACTACAGCCGGGCGAAGTGTGACCCGTCTACTGGATTCAGTTGATATAAAGTCGACTGACTTCTGAACTTTTGACCATTTTATAGTGGCTTTTGGGTCGAATCGGCTCCAAAAGTCTTTGGCGGGGAAAATTGCTGATTGGTTGAAGAAAAAAAGATCTTTTAATTTGTTAGTATAAATTTCATTTCAATCGGACAAATACTCGGAGCCCAATATTTGTCGCTGCCTCCCACCAGACACGACTTGACACAAGGTCAAAAGCCCGAAGGCCGATTAAAGTGGGGATAAAGGGAAGGGGAAGGTCGGGAAGGAGCCGAGACTCGAACCCTGCTTGTCTGTGCTGCTCATCGGCTCACTTAGTGCAATGTGAGCCTGATGAGGCAAGCAGTTTCACGAACCGAAATGTGGGTCCGGGCACGTATGCCAGTTTACGGCTTAAACTAGACGCTTGGTCTAGTGCCGTACAAAGGGGACAAAAGTGCAGCTCGCCCACCCGAAGGTTGCCCAGCCGAAGCTGGGGGCCTATTCGGCCCCGAGTCTGCTCTTGGTTTCGAGCACCCATCCGGCACGAATGCCAGACGGCCCAGCTAAAAAGCCGGGGGTTGCGCAGCGACGTCTTTTATTCATTTTGGCTTCGGCCATCGTTTAGAAAACATCCGCTCGTGGTGTCTTATTTGTTTTTGCTTGTTAGTTTGAAATGTATAAGTAAATCGGGGATTTCTGTATATAAATGAAATCTAAAGAACAAATTTTGAAGCCGGAATTTCGAGACTATAGAATTTTGGTCATTGCTGACGACCAGATAATTTTTACAGCAAATTTACGTATATTTGCTAGAAGTAGAATTTGAATTTTTGTTTTCGCTAAAATCCGATGGGTTAAAGGGTAAAAACTTACCGACCATACTTGAAATCATAACTGTGATTACAATAGACCCTTGTAAATATTGGGATAACATGCAGTTAAATAAACTGTTCCTCATTAACCCCCTACCCGGCTTTAATGCCGATATTATTGCTTGAATCTTTTGGTTGTATTAGCTCAAATTTTACACAGGACAAATTAATCCTAATCTTGACTCTCTTAATCGGTGCTGTTTGCGTCTAAAAGAAACTTTACGTTCCAAACATTAGATTACCTCTTTAATCTTTACCTAGCTTCATATTCTAAGTTTTGGTGCTTCATAGAATTGTTTAATAAGGAATTCGTTTATTTCGGCGGTAACTTTAAAATTTGTGTCATAGAAAATGGAAGACGTTATCTTCTCGTAAGAGTGAATTCCAGTAATTGGTTCGCGTCTGTATTAACATTAAAATTCTATTAATTTTAGTGTATAATGACACTGGGAGTGAAAGACTGCTGCATGGCTGAGGTTCTTCCTGAAAGCTAAAGACGTAATTTTGGAATTTAATATTTCAAAGAAAATAACTAGATCTCGCTTGTTTAGTGAATACAAACACGAAATTCTTGTTTTCGTTACCGTAGAAATGTTTTTCTTTCCCTATTCTCTACAGGGACTATACTTTCACTTTTTTCTTTTTATAACCGGTATGGCAAGACTTCAAGACTGTTCTACCATGAACATTGCTCTTTCTACTGAACTCTTTATTTTTAAAATTGAGTTTTAAGTCTTATTTCTCCCTTGAAAACCGGATGTAAGAAACCTGTTTTGTTGTCCTTGTTGAATCGGCGCCTAAAATACAAACTTGTCCATACAAGTTGTAATGAAACAAGTGCCTGTTAATTTTCTATCGCGTGTTAATTAAAAATATATTTTTCTAGACAACTTAACTTTCCCTGCGTGTAGCGCTATTAAATCTGTAGGGAATATGGGTTGTCATACTTCCTGTATATAAGACAAATATCTGAAGGTTTGAATGAAACAACGAATTTTACTGGGCAGCTGTTGGAAGAAAATAGAACCTCGAATATGAATATTTTAAATTTCGAGAATGTTTTGATCTATCACTATATTAATAATAGAAAATATTATTCGATCTGGTTATTGTGGAAATAATTCTGTATCGATATTTCTAATTTATATTCGATTTGACACTTTTCAATCACTGGCTAAATCCAAATATGGAATCGAACAATATTTTTACTGGAAAAATTTTAAGAAACTGGGAACTGACTTCCCCTTAATTTTATTTTTATGTGCTATGTTGCCGTGCATTAAATTCTTATAATTTAAGTGAAGTTTTAGTTAAATCCCTGGAAATCTTTCAGAAACGTATGAAACAAGTTATAAAAATTGGACTTTAAATTAAAATTAAGGGTTAATGAAAGTTCTGTAGATTACAAGGTGAAACATTAAAACTCCAATTAAAGTATTTCATAATTTTAATAGATTAGAATTGGTGTTCTCAAATGTACATTAAAAAACAATCTTAATGTGCTTATTTTCCTTAAAGATTAAATACAGAAACTATTGCTGTTAAAATTTCTTTCTACACTTAAAATTGAGGTTGTAGCCTTCCGTACTATTAATTTTTGGCGGCAAACTCAAGCGCACCCAATCAAGTCTGCTGGGGCTGTAGAATACACCGACAGCATCTTTGCAAAGAGGTAAGACCTCCCTCCAACTAGTGTCCTGTATATGACGCTAAACTAAATCCGACGGTGAGAATTAAGTCTTAGTTTGGGGAATGTGAGTACCCTTTGCCATTACTCCCAGGTCCACTTTGATCCGGTAGAATCTTTTAGGGTCCCATCTGTAGTTCAAATAGAACCCTTTACCAATTTAACAGTATACGAATAAATGGCTGATGTTAAATTGAATTTTTAATGTTACGTAGCAATACTAGGACCCAATTGACTGTGTGCAAATAGAATTCTCAAATAGCCATACTTGAAATCTCTTCTCGGTGCAAATAAATGATCACTACTAGACAGAATAGTGTTAAATAGCAATACTTGAAACCATTAAACTGAGTGCAAGCAATAGCAATATTTTGTAATATAACTAAGGATGCTAATTATTAGTTGATTGTTTTATTTCTAGTTATAAATTGAGTAGGTGAAAACGTTTGAGTTGAAGTGAAAGTTGTAAAGGTCAGATCCGTACACGTGTCGCATCGAAGAGTAGGATGAGAAATTGACTGATTTTTTTTTTTAAATCGGCGGTTGGCAGGCAATTAAAATTGCGAAATATAACGCCTATTCATTTTTGGATCTTGTAAAGTAACGCCCTCATATTTGCATGCGAAGTGTTACCTCGTATTTGGGGCCGTAATGTCTTGTGTGCCAAGAAAATTAGCTTTAATTCCTTTTTAAAATAAGATTACCTGCCATTGGCCTAGTGGGTAGAGTGTTCGCCAATGATCCGGGAGACCGGAGTTCAATCCCAGGTCGAGTCATACCAAGACTTAAAAAATGGTACTTGATACCTCCTTGCTTAACACTCAGCATTATAAGGTACGTATCAAGGGTAAAGTGGAGCAATCCAGGGAAAGGAGTTGCACCCTCCCCTACTCATCGGTGTAGTAGCTGTTGAAAAGGGAGCCTTCTGGTCGCTCTCGACTACAGTCGCAAACTTTACTTTATATAGCAATACTTGAAACCATTTAACTGTGTGCAAACAAATGAGTACTGACTCGTTTAAAAATGTTTACCCCCACCAAACTATTCGTTGACAAATCACTTAATATGTAAAAAAGATTTGGCATCAAACAGCAAAGATTGATATGCCATAAACCAAATCAAATCCAATTTATTGTATATGTATAAAAAGGATTTGGCATTAAATAACCTAAAAGGGTTGATGTCAAAAGTCAGCCAAACCAAATCATATTTAATGATTAATTTAATAGCCCGCCTTGAGCTACCGAAACTGTTACCACCCTGGTTGGTGGCTGATGAGGTTAGGGTATCACACGTGCTTTCATACGTATGATGAAAAAAAAAAAATAGGTATGAAAAGGACTTGGCCTTAAATAACCGTAAGGGTTTTTTGCCATAAAAGCCAACCAACCCTCAAGCGCACCTTTTTATAGTTGGTCGACTAGTGACGGGCGAAGTACCGGTACTTAATCTTGAATTATTAGTTGGATATGAATATTTTAAATAAGATTTATTTATTCTGGGAATTAAAAAAAATCAAAATGAAATATTTCAATACTTAATGTACGTAACCTTGTTTGATAGATTAAACGTGAATTTAAATCTACAAAGAATTATTTTGATTTTTTTTAATACTGATTGTTACGATTTAAAAAAAATAAAAACTAAAACATTTAAAATTTCATTCACTTTAACGGAAAAAAAGTACAATTTTGTAAGTACCTATTGTATAGCAATGCATTAGGGGTCACGTAGTTGAAATGTCAAACCTGAATAACCTGGGTCCCTTTTTTATTTTTATTAATGAAAACTCTTCACTAATTTTTGTTTTAGATTCTGAAGACCTAATTTGACATTTTGTCAGTTTTGAGAAATATTGGTCTAAAGTTTTTTGTGGGGAGTATTTACAATAAAGTCGCACTGACAGCACTGAGTTTCGTAGACCCTCTTGCCATCCGTCCCTATCATCCAATGTCTACACTAAACTAAGTTTTTGCTCGTTGAACAACACTGGTCAAATATATCAAAATTCTGATTCCTGGAGAGAATAAAAGTAAAATTGGCGACCTCGGTTAAGGTAGGGAACGACCCGGAGGCTCTCTTTTCAATAGCTACTACACCAAGGTGTGGGAGAGGGCGCTATTCCTTTTCCTAGATTGCTCCACTTTACTCTTGATCCGTACCTTATAATGCTGAGTGTTAAGCAAGGTGGCACAAAGTACTTTTTCTCTTAAGTCTTTGGTATGACTCGCCCTGGGATTGAACTCGGGTCATTAGTCAACTCTGACCATTATTCCAATGTACTGGCGAGAATAGTGGAAGAAAAACTACTAGGACCAAAGTTTCAATGTGCGCAACATTTTCAAAATAGACATCTCCAAATAAAACTAGATACCGCGTTCAATTCTGGCATAAATTATAGAAACTTTAATGTCTCAAACGAACAGGAACGAAGATACAGAAAAAGCGGGAAGTGCTTGTAATCACCTACTTGGCAATTGTCCTTTTGATTATTTGTAATACAGCTTTGTAATCAAAGCTTTTGGCAGTGTAGCCAGGCTCTTTGGCTGGAATGTTCTCGCAGAAGGGCACCAACGTCTTCTCTGCAGCATCTAGAATTAAAAAGGCTAAATTCGCTTTTCTTTGATTATTTGGATGTCGTCCTACCGTGGTTATCTGGTAGGTAAAGACAAATGATCTTAAGTCGATTGTAAACGCCTAATATTTTTAGAAAACTTTTCGTCGGAAACATAAGCGACGAATAATTATATCAATACATATCTTTATATTACAGAAATTGTATGTAATCGTTACCAACATAAACGGCACATCCTAGTTAGATGTAAGAGCAATACGCTCATAATGATTTTAGATGATAAAACACTGAGTGTTCTAATTTGCAACTGTAAATATTGTGGGTAATTTTCGTTCGTGCTAAACGTTTGAGGGTGGGAACTGATTGAGGTCAGTCCCCTGAAGAGGATTGAGACCTCACGAAAGGTTTAATATTCATTGCACTAAATTGCATCTGATAGTGAGGCTTCAATTCTAGGGAGTCGGGAGTAAACCTTCATTGCAATTACTCCCAGGCCCACTCTGACTCAGAATGGTAGTACCTGTTAGTCCTATTAATGGGTCAAATAAATCCGTTTAAAAACTATTTGCATTTGGTAAGAATACTTGAAACTATAGCTGTAAATTATTCGAATTAAGAATTGTTATTTGACGCAGTAATTGTTTACTAAGAATAAGTTAATCATGACTGTAAAAAAAAAAAAAAAAAAAAATTCAATTGAAATAATTTCTTGAAACCATACTAGTATTTGAGAAGCATACAGCCCAGTCAGCAGGGGGCAATAGATACGCTGACTGCATCTCTGCAGAGGGAGTAACCCCCACCCCACAATAAGTGTCGTGTGTATGACATTAAGAAATCTGATTGTGAAACTCCGGGAAAGCGGAGTACTCCTTCATTGCCATTACTCCCAGGCCTACTCTGATCGGGAGTGGTAGCAGCTGATAGGATCCTACTGATGGGACAAATAGAACTGCTTGACATTTAAACTGTATCCAAACAAACGACTGATGTGAAATTGTTTGAAATAGAACCGTTCGACTCTTTAACCGTGTAAAATAACCAATCGAATTGTTAGTGATAAATAGCAATACTTAGAACTATTTAACTTTGACTTATTTAGGAATCTCGTATGTATAAACCGAATTTGGCATTAAATAACCGACAATGTCCAATAAAACCTAACCAATATAGACAGGGATACTAGATCCATAACTGCAAAAACTTAGTCAAGTGTAAATGTACAATGAACGAGATTCCCTAACCTCTAGGCATAAAATAATCCTTGATGGATTGATATGGCATTTCTTCAAACGTAATCTATATATTAATGACAATCTAAGAACGCTTTGTATTTCAAAAACGTTTTTTTCTTTTTCAGAAAACATGGCGAATCTTAATGTAAGTCCTTTTTTTTCTTTTGACAAATATCTAACTAGTTACAATGGGAGGTCGAGACTAAGTTCCTTCCAGGATCATCGGGAGCGAGCACTCCAGCCAATATGATTTCTTGAAAGAAGAAATTCAACTTTGTACTAGAACAGCAGGATCTTGAAAGATTTCTCTTTAACTACAAAGTAAACTTTATTGTAGGGCGCCTAAGGCGGTGTAATCATTACCGGAAGAGGCTAGATCACTGTTAGCGAATTAGTCTGAGTACTAAATTTATTGAATAACTGGAAACCCACCGTGGTGTAGTGGTTAGCAAGATTTAGCATCACTATTGTTACATCCCAGTCGGCTGGGGCTGTAGAATACACCGACTGCTTCTCTGCAGAGGGGTAAGACCCCCCCTCCTAACGAGTGTCCTGGATATGACGCTAAACAGTCTGATGGTGAAGTTCCAGCAGTGCTGGAGCTTTGGGGAATGTGGAGTACTCCTTCACTGCCATCGCTCCCAAGTCCACTCTGGCCCGGAGTGGTAGCACCTGATAGGGCCCTATCTATGGGTTAAATAGAACTAACAGCATACTTATGCTAAAATGAATTGTTTGAGTAAACTTAATAGCTTAAAATAGAAATGATTTTGACAATTAAACCTTACATTTAAACTGCTTATGCTTAACTGAATTATTTGAAATAGAACTGGTTTTCGACATTAAAACTGTATTTACACTTAACTGAATTGTTACATATAACTGCTTGAATAGTTTGAAATGGAAATGTTTTTGACAATTAAACTGTACTAATGCTAAACTGAATTGTTTTAAATAGAATAGATTATTTACATAAAAATGGATTTGGCATTAAATAACCTACAAAGGTTGATGTCATAAAACCCAACCCAACCAACCAACCACTGTTACAGTATGGTGAATTAGATTCTTACTGGGTGCTCCATATTTTTGGCTTTATACCAAAAGTAGTCAACCTATGTGCCACTCTGCAAAGTGTATTAAGATAACTTTTTTTGCCAGAGTAACTTAGAGATACCTCTGCATATGCCACTGGTTTTGATAGATTGGCAAATTGTTACGCACTGGTCTTTTCCTCAAAATTGACTGACCAGCTATGTCGGATGTGATTGAAAAAGGTCAAATGCAACTGCTCTGGAAGTAGTCAAGTGAGACTCTAGAAATGGCGTGTCTCGCTATTGGAGGAAATTAACTGAGTAACAAAAAGAACCTCACAATCCTTTAAGAATTAGATGAAAGAAAATATTTTGTCAAAGTAGTTGATCTAAAATGAAAAATGCTATTGACACAATTCTTGTGTAAAAGCACAAGATTGTGACAACTGACTGAGGGACGAAGTGATGAGTTGTAGGTGTGATTGTGATATCAATGGCTTTTGCAGTATGTTCGATAGAGCGGCTGGTGTGGTTTAGCTACTAACATTTGAAGCTGAAAAGAGTTTAATGATTTAACAAACGAATTCCAATTTAATATCAAATGTTCTTTTATTTTGCAGGATTTACTTGTTGAAATATACGAAGTGAGTATTTAAAATTATTTTAATCCGCTGATAAAAAAAAATTATCAACTTTAGAAAGGGGCAGTATTAACTTACCTTTTTGTAGGTGGGGTAGTGTTAAAGCTAGGTGACCGTTGAGATAATAGATTACTATTCTCACTTTTCTTTTTAGCTCATTCCATGACTATAGTTTCACGCTTTGAAAGCGAAAGAAAAACGCAATCCTCAGACTCCATGTTTTTTTATTTCAAATAGACAAATTTTCTTCCTGAGCGCCTGTTACCATTATTGGCCCCTTTTCAAGGGCCTTCAAACGAAATAAAGAAGTGTCAGAGGGTGGTTAACTTTTTCCTTGATGCTTATGATTCTATTTAGATTGTCTCCCTTTCCAAGTTTCCCACTAAGAACAATTGTTCGCCTAGAACTTGAAGTCTGCTCGTTGGTTCCATCTTCATATACATTTCCATCTTCATATACATTTAAATGTAAAAACAATGTTCAGTATTGATCGCATCACACATGAAAAAGTATTACAAGCGTAGCACTATGAGCAAGTGGTATTGGGGCGCAAATAGATGAGTAATCCTAAAAAACTGGAAGTGAAAAGTCAAGGTTCAACATCTCTTCCAGGGGCCTTGGTATGACTTGATCTAGCACTTCGGACAGAACCTTGCCAAGGTCACCAGCAATGGTCATCTAAGTGGTGACGGTGACTGGCTAGACCGTGTTTGACTTGAGACAGAAGTAGGAGTAAGGGGTTTCTTGAAACTTCCTTTATAAGACAATGTAAGATTTCATGCTTCAGCCTTTCTCTTTGATTACTGGGGCATGAAGAGACGAAAGTTTGAGACTTGGAATAAATCAGATAAAAGTTGGAGCAAAGAAAACGAAAAGTTGTCCTGTATGTTGTTCGTTTCTTCTGGCTTCCACGGCCTCAAACTGAATGGAGAGAATAAAGAAATGAGGCTTTAACACCTTGGACGAACTTTTCCTATTACTACATGCCCAGTTGGCTGGGGCTGTAGAATACACCGACTGCTTCTCTGCAGAGGGATAAGACCCTCCCCAAACGAGTGTCCCGGATATGACACTAATCTGATGGTGAGGTTCCAGTTATGCTGGAGCTTTGAGGAATGCGGAGTACCTCTTCATTGCCATTGCTCCAAGGTCCACTCTGGTCCGGAGTGGTAGCACCTGATAGGGCCCTATCTTTGGGTTAAATAGGACTTACAGCATACTTATGCTAAACTGAATTGTGACTAAACTGAATTGCTTGAAATAGTAATGTTTTTGACAAACGGTACTTGCATTTAAATTGCGTGCTTATTCTAAACTGAATTATTTGAAATAGAACTGTTTTTTGACATTGAAACTACTTACACTAAACTGATTTGTTTATATAGAACTTTTGACATTTTAACTGAGTGTAAGCCAAATCTGTACTTAAAGTTCTAAGTCAGCGTGTTTAGCGTTTGAATAAACTGAATCGCTTGAAATAGAAATGTTTTTGACAAACTATTCATGCTAAACTGAATTGTTTGAAGTAGAACAGATTTACATAAAATTGGATTTGGCGTTAAATAACCTACAAAGGTTTATACCATAAAACCCAACCAACCTATTACGAAACGAATATGCCAGTATTCCTGAAAATGATTAAAATCTGATAAAATGGCGGAGACTGGTCAGCCAAGCATTTATTGAATTAGATTACAGTAGGGAGATAATTATCTCCCTTGGATAACATGCGCGTCAGACTTCTGAGGGTGTCACATGAGTCTCAGAAACCCCCTTGATCTATTTACTTGTGTTAAACAGACGGTGTCTTTGATCTTGTCGGGTGTTATAGTATGGGTTGGTGAGATCTATAAATGACATGCAGTGTAGCATTGCAATTAGGTTCTAAACCGTTAAATGTGGGGAAAAACGGTAGGTCCCTCAGTATGATTTAAAAGCTACTGAACCCGAAGCCAATCGGGTCACGTCTCGGATTGCATAATCTCAATCAGGTGACCAAAATGGTTCTTAAACTTAGGAAAAGTTGATCGGTTTCCAAACGCTGTTCGAAAAGAACAGTTGACTTCCATCATAGTTGTTACTCCTTCGTAAAGGTCGCAACGGGTAAAATGAATGTTTTCAGGAATAAAATGTGCGCCTAAGGAGTCATAGCTACGAACAAGACCACCAGAGAAGAAACAGATGCGACAAGATGGCGGCTGACAATACAGGGTGGAACGATAAAATTGTCGTCCTAAAGAAAACAACACTACAGCTTTATTTTAAAACTTATTGAAAAAAATCAATTCAGGTAACTCGATTATGTAGTAGAGCTGACATCTATTCAATGTAGCCGCCTTCAGCCTCAATCACCGCCTCGATACGGATCTGGAACAGGGAGCATGCCTTTTTCACAAGTGCCGGTGGGAGCTCGGTGAATACTCGGCGGATGGCAGCGATCAGGCTGGCTTTGGTTTTGTGGGAGGTCATGTTGGTGATATTCTCGACGTATGACCAAACGAAGTAGTCCAGCGGGTTCAGGTCGGGAGAGGAGGGGTACAAAGTCGTAGCACTCCTTGTGAAGTCAAGCCTGGGTCTCTTTGGACTTGTGGGCCGGCGCTGAATACTGCTGCCACAGCCAGGGTCTGCCACCAGCCACCTGATTGCACCAGGGGGTCACCGCACCGCTGGGGAGTTTCATCAATGATTGCCTGGACCTTTTCAATGAACTCCTTGGTCGGGGTCTTCCTGGCAGTATCCTCAGCCTTGGGCTTCCGCTCCACCTCCAAAGAGTCGTCCGATGCGTTGAGCTGTGCCCTCAAGTGTTAAACCGTCCGGATTTGCATTTTGAGGGTGCTGGCAATGGTCCTGTTGTCATAACTTGGATCGGTAGAGAGCACGAGTTGTACAGCGGCGCATCTCCGATCTCGCTTATTGAGCATTGTCACTTTCAGACATAATAGAAGGCTCCTATCGCTCTTGGGATTTGTACACAACTGGCCAACTAGTAGATGGTCTGCAACAAAAAAGAAAACCGGTTTTCATTAAATGGAATCATGTCGTCTTTTCTAGGGCGACAATTTTATCCTTCCACCCTGCATGTTGTACATATAAAATATTACTTTGCCCCCCACCTTTTTCCAATCGATATCTCTGATATATTAATGCTATTATTGGTTCTTGCTGAGAAGGAACGCTACGCATATCTTATCGATCACCAAGCATTACTCATGTTAATATATTTTAGGAATGGTGAGATTTTTTTTATCTATTCATTATTCTGAAGATTGAATGTTTGTGAGTATCTCTTTAAGTTTTCATTTACAAAATGCTCTCTGCTGCCGTAATGGTTCTTTAAATTCTTAACATCTTTCGCCAGATCCATTCAATTTTGTCGGGCTTCTCCGAAATTTCCGAACAGTTCAGTTTAGCGGTGACTTCCAGCAGAAACTCACAGCAATTAAACAATAACCTGGGCTCCCGATCCACTCACCAAAATCGAAATCCAACTTCGCAAGTATGTGGAATATTCTGTTTTTATAACCACTTAAAAGGGGTGTATTAAAAGTACTTTTAGTATTTTATTCAATTGGTCTCTACTTGAACGCAGATAAAACATTTCCTTTTTTAAGATGGAGTCATCTCCATATTAAATACCAAACCTTTAATATACAGGTCAGTTAACGTACATCAACAGCAATATCTCATCTACTGAAAGCGATATCGACATACTGTTATTGACTGGTAGGTCATTTGGAAATCTGATAGAATGAGATTTCTTCAAAGGTGTGGCAATGCCCATTTTCGGTGTTCGTGTTGTGATGATTGTCTTTGGAAATGGGCACGGCGACGAGATTTCAAATCCTAGTAGAGGCTAATCGTTTTATATACTGCTAATACTCTTGGAAGGTATCTATTCTCCCTTTAGCTATTGGTAAATAGTAGGGCAGACTGATTATTATTATATTTTTTTTTTTTTTTTTTTTTTTTTTTTTTTTTTTTTTTTAAGCCTTGGAATGGCAACCAGTCTAGAAGTAAACCTTCGCTTTAAAAAAAAAAAAAAAAAAAAAATTACCGTCTCGCATTCTGCTCGTGCGAAGAGGTTGGCAAATACCATACTACTGTATGGTTGCACCACTTGGACTCGAACGAAATGCTTAGAGAAAAAGTTAAGTGGAAACTACGCAAGAATGATACGTACTGTTTTGTTCAAATCCGGGAAGCAGTACCCCTCTTTTATAAAACAGCTGTACAGTCAGCTATCTCTTATCTCATAAACCATTCAAGACGAACAAGACAGTTAGCACTGCTGGAGAAGTAAGGAGGCACTCATAAACTACGTTCTCAATGAAATCTGCACATAAATACACCAGGGCTGGTTACATACATCAGTTTTGTAAGGACATGGAATGCCACCTGGAGGATTTACCAAGAACTCTGATAGGGACAGATGGTGAGGAATAGGGAAAGCGGTGCTGTCTGCACGCTTTTAGGTGAAAGTACTTTGATATATTTTAATTTTCTTCCAAATCTCTTAATCATTCAATTGACAAAATGAAAAATATCTAAGGTAGATGGAATGTTATCAAATGAGGTTTACATTTTAAAACTTTGCGGCCAACACTTTTTCCTTGGTGTTGCAGCGATTTGAACTAATTGGTCAAAAATATCAACTGCAGATATGACGTAATCGTATGAGCTTTTTAGCCTACCCTTTCACTTTAAGTTGAGTCGACTTTTCACAGAAAAATTATCAATACAAGTAAAACTATGCCTCGTCCGCCAGGTGCAAGTATTTAAGTTTTATCAATAACAAAACAAAATATCAAAAATTTCTATTTTTAGTGTTAAAAAAAATTATAGATCTTGTTGCCTTTCTCGTGTAAAGCTTCATTTCTTAATTCTCTTCGTGATAAAACAAACGATGATCATCGCAGCATCTAAAACAGAATTTTCCTGCTACAAGAGAAATTTTTAATTCTTTAAAATGGGTTTCTGGATCGGAAGTGATAGCTCTTTTTAATTGTCATTTTGTAATACTTAAAAAAAAAAAAAAAAAAAAAAAAAATTTTGGATAGGAATACTTGAAATTATAATTGCTGGAAGGGCTAACTTTGGTATAAAATAACGTAAGAAGGGTTGATGTGCCAAAAAACCCAAGATGAGGACCAGTCATGGTAGATAAATGACATTTCTTTACTAAGATGTGAATATAACAGGCCCTACGTAAAATCTTTATTGTTACTCTGCACATAAGTAAAAGTAAAGTTGTCTCCCTATAGTCGAGCGTGACTCTAAGGTTCCTTTTTCAATAGCTACTACACCGGGGTGTAGGGGAGGGCGCTACTCCTTTACCTGGATTTCTCCAATTTACCCTTGATACGCACCTTATACTGCTGAGTGTTCAATAAGGATGTATCAAGTACCATTTTTAAAGTCTTTGGTATGACTCGACCTGAGAGTGAACGTAGCTCTCCTGGACCATTGGCGAACACTATACCCAGTTGGCCAAACCTTTTTATATTAAAAATTGCAGTATGTTGATCTGTATGTAGTGTAAATAAAAACAAATTGTTGCAGAGTCGTCTTCAAGGTGACGAAATGTTAATGCTGAAACGAATTTATCAAGCAAACAAACATCAAAATAAATGAAAGGAAATTGAGTCTTGTGTTTTTGGTAGTTAGCAATATTTTAACAATTTTTAGTATTTTTGTATGTGTACAGTATATGACTTCATATTTTTCCTTTCATTCTTTTTAGGATAAAATTTGTTTATGGTCGTGAAATTTTGGTCTATGGTTGGAGTAACAAGAAAATCTCTCGGGTCTGTTCTTAGAATCTAGAACTTCTACTAGTTAGGACGGGCGGGGTTTAGCTAGTATTCAAAACGAGTAGATTTTGTCGTTAAGATAGGAAGTTTATTTAAACTTTTTTTTTTTTTTTTTTTTTTTCTCACGAGGATAAAGTAATTCTATTTTACTTATTTGATGAAACACCAATTTAGAAAGTTTACAATATGATTTTGGTTTTTATGATGACTCTGTTAATACTTAGAATATTCTCTCAGATTGTGTTCGTCCTAATTAGTTCTGCTTTTCTAATAAAGATACCCTATGAATCCTGGTAGTCACAGGAAAAATCTTGAACCAAACGTTTATTGGATAAATCCCTTTGTCACGTGCAAATCAAAAACATTTCTCTACAAAACTTAACTTTTAAATGGTCACCATAAATTGTGATCAGTTCCCCAGTACATTTGTGACCCATAGAAGTGTTAACTGTATTTTTATTATTTGTATATTTCTTTATTTTCATTTATTTTCTGTCTAGGTTTCTGACTCTGCCAATTCAAGCCATAGTTCCTCATTCTATAAAAGTCTTCAAAAACGTTTCCCGATCTTCAAGTTTTCAGGTCCCCAAGAATCTCAATGTGTAGTTTGTTATGGCAAGTTCCAAACTGGACAAAATGTTAAAATCCTTTCTTGTCTCCACAAGTTCCACGTGAGCTGTATAGATCCTTGGTTGGCGGTGAGTTTTTTTCTCTTAAAATGCTTTGACAAAGTTCAGTGTAAAAGGCCGTCTCAGTTTCAGGGTGAAAAACCCATAGCTGCAATCGTTAAACTGAGATTACTAAACTGTAACTGATAATTTACTTATTCCTCATCATCCATATACCCCCTCCAAATATATCAAAGTTGGAAACCGTAGTCGAGGGCGACCAGAAGGCTCCCTTTTCATTAGCTACTACACCGAGGTGTATAGGAGGGCGCTACTCCTTTCTTTGGATTGCTCCACTTTACCTTTTTAATACGTACCGTATATTGCTAAGTGTTAAGCAAGGAGGTATCAAGTACCATTTTTTTAAAGTCTTTGGTATGACGCGACCTTGGATTGAACCCAAGTCTCTCGGACCATTAACGAATACTCTACTCACTAGGCCAATGAGCCGGTTTAAATATATTAAAGTTGTACTTAACTCATAAGAGCAGCAGTTTGGCGACATGACAAAAGGTCATTGCCTTTGTCTACCGAAGATTTCTAATAGCCACAAGGTGTTGTCAAACTTAGACACACGATACCAAAGAATCATCACAGGAAGCCTTTACGATAGACTTGACTCTGGTCTCCCAGAAAGTGGAGACTTGCACCCTACCAACAAACCTAGTGTCGTATTGAACACGACACCCTCGAACAATACACTTGAATATGTAAGTCTTCATTAAACTTGTTTCTCTTACATGTACGTACAATAGACATTTGTGAAGGATACTGAAGACATACCTTCATAAAACTGAATAAATTCTTGTCTCATTGCCATTTTTGCATTCATATTAAGCTTGCTAAGACAAAATGTTACTAACTTTTCGTGAATTGTTCTCGCATTTATTATTCAAGGAAACAATTGTCAATCAACTACTTCTCAATTTATTCATTTAAACTGAGGTACCCTTGGTGTATCGGTAATCGTAATAGAAAATGTAATTACCAGAGTTCAAACACTGGACGAAGCCGTTTGCGTTTCACATAATGTAACTGCTTTAAGGAAAAAAACTGAATTCATCTCTAAGTAGTTAGACTGGATTCTAGTCTTGCGTCCAAGTCTAGGAGAAGGAAAATTGAATTTTCTCACTCCTTTTAAAAATTGACCTTGTGTCCCCCACCTATCCGTGGTGGGGAGATTGGGTAAATTCTCAGTGTCTTACCATCGGGTCTGTTTGCAAACATGCATAACCTGGCAAGGCTGAGAAAGTAGACTTTTTTTTGGGGGTGGTGGTAATTTTAAGAATTAAAACTTAATTTATTCCCCTCTCATCAATAGGGGGTGTCCTCGTGGTGTAATGGTTGAAGTGATGAACTGCGGAATCATAGTAAGCGAGTTCGTATTCCAGTCGCGCTATAACGTTCACTTTTGGGCAAATACCCTTGGGAAAGGTATGACGCCCCTCATCCTCCCAGCTATGGGTTAAATAGTACCACTACTGAGAATGGCTTTGGCATTAAATAACCTACAAAGGTTGATATGCCATTAAACAAAGAAACCAAACCCTCCCATCAATAGCTTCGTTTGGTTTCTTTGTTTTAATGCAGGTCAACTTTCGCAGCATATCTGATGCCAAAGCCAGCCTTCAAAAATAGTTGTGGTACTTTTAACCCATACCTGGAAGGAGCTTCATAACTTTCCCAAGGGTATTAGTCTGAAAGTGAACGTAATAGCGCGACTGAAATTAACTCTTATTTCGAAGCCGCAGTCCAGCACCCCCACCACTCATAACGCCACGGGACCCCCCCCCCCGTTATAATCTCTTTTATATATATGACGTCATATAAAACCGTTGTTAATTTTTTTTTTTTTTTTTTTTTTTTTTTTTTTTCAGAAGGAGCATCGATGTCCCGTTTGTAGATACGACTTGACTAAAATTGTTGACATTCGAGAACTCTAAATGTCTTTTTTTAATTATTTTTAATGTTTTTTTATATTTGAATTTAAAATATTTGTTCCTTTTCTGCTTGTTTCGTTGTACATTTTTAATTGTTTAAAAAAAAATGTATTTTAGCAAAATATTTTCGAAAATGTAGGTTTTTAATCCTGAACCTTTTTAAAATTCAGATTTTAAAAATTTTCGTTCAGTTCAATTTTTTTTTCTCTGCTTCTATTTTTGTTAGGATTGCTTAAAACCTTTACAAATTCAGAATGAAACGGACCCTACTTACATTTTACAGCATTGATTAGTTTTAGAAATACTTTTCTAGCATCACCTTGGATATTTTAATGAATTTTTTTGTTGTACAATAATTTTTTCGTTACGTAAATTAGAAATTGAATTTAAAAATTCTGTTTTGATTTGAAGATTTAATTTTTCTATTATACTTGTTTCGTCTGTAAACATCTTCCGCTCATCCACATAACCTCCCTAGAGCCAAGTGAGATATTCTTCCATTTCATCCCTCAATCAATTGGGATATTCTTCTACATTGTTTGATATAAAGTAACATCGATGTCTTAACGCTGATGGATTGCCCTGTTAACTTTATCTCTCCTCTGTAAGTAACAAAGTAAGCGTGAATTATTGTAAGTCTTCATTGCCATCACTCCCAGGTCAACTCTGCTCCAGAGTGGTAGCACCTGAAAGGGTCTTATCTATGGGTCGAATAGAACTTTGATATTTTAAACTGTGCAAACAAATGACTTATGCAAAATTGTTAGAAATAGAACTGTTTGATTATTTTGGGTATCTTAAATGTTTATAAATATTCTATATGTAAAAACAGGATTTAGCATTTAAATAACCTATAAGGGTTGATATGCCATAAACTCAAACGAGAATATTAATGTTATGTGTATTATATACTGGTGTATAATTTGTATTTATTGTAAATGCAAGGTTTTTGTAATAAAATGGAAAGTCATCCTTCAATAATTAAAAAAAAAAATTGTTAATTTTTGTTAGCATTTCAATGTCCTGGACAGGCTAGGAAACCATCTGCGAATCTAATAACCACAAATCGAGACTGTTGCAAAAAACATTGGCAGAAGATGTGAAGTCAATTTTGAGAAAATTGTCCTGAATATAGCTATAGAGGATATCAGGAAGGTGAACCTGTCTCTGCTGGGAATCTCGGATAGTCTAACGGTTAACAAGCTCGACTTAGCAAACCTTGACGAGTGAATTCGAATCTCACTGGGAGCTCTATTCCTATGGCCTTTGACCATATCTAAGCAAAAAGCTTAGTAAATTACTTAGTGTGCATCTGAATATTAAGCTCATGTTTAGAGGTGCCTGGGGAGGGATTGAGGAATGAATCTCACCTACGTAGAAAAATGACGCGGGTTCAAATCAGTAAAACATTTTTTAAAAAATCAGTAACAAGTTCATTTTTTTTTTCTCACAACAAAAGCAAACTGCCTTAAGATAAACAAGAATTGACTCTTCATCAAACTCTGGTTGGGGAGGTGTCTTACGCCTCTGTAGAGATGGAGTCAATGTCTTTTCCAGTTCCAGCAATATCCCGGATACGCAATTAAACCATTGAATGCAATGTGGAGTACTCTTTCGTTACCATTACTCCCAGGTCTACACCAACTCGGAGTGGTTGTACCTATTAGGGTCCTATAATTTAACTGTTCAAATGTTAAATTGAACTATAAGTATTACATAGCAAGATTTGAAATAATTTAACTGAATACAAATGAGCTCTGGTTCGTTAGAAAATAGTTACCAACAATGTGCAAAGTATGTGTAGCAGCCACAGATTTATTTCCTTTCGCGAATTAATGCCCCCACCAAGTGATTCGGTCACTAATTGACCAATCCAGGCAGAGCGCATTGATTCTTTCTCTCAGAACTATTTTTTTTCTAGTCCCTTTTGGTTGTCCGCTGGACAACCAGAGAACCACCAGCCGAGACAGACCTCTCACATCCACTGTTACTGATTCCACTTGGAACCCCATCGCTGAAGAACACGCTGTTGCTAGCTTCACACACGCTTCCTACAAACCAAGGACCAACACACTGACCAGGGACACTTTCTCACTCTTAATCCTTTACACCTGCTACTATAATAATCCTTTCTTTGTGTTGTTTAAAAAATTTCGTCATTCATTTGTGTTGCCAAATAATTTAGTGTTAGAAATTAACCATTTCCCAAAACACTAAATGTTTAATATATATATATATATATATATATATATATATAAACCTATAAGGGTTGATACGCCATAAAAACCGACCTATGGGTCGAATAGAAATCCTTTCTATACCTGAAACCTTTCAACTGTGTGCAAACAAATGAGCGGTCAGTTGAAAATGTTAATTACGAGCTTTGTCATATGTATAGAGGATTTGGCATTAAATAACCTACAATGGTTGATATGCCATAATCAAACCAAATCATATATATTTAATATATATGTATAGAGGATTTTACATTAATTAACCTACAATGGTTGATATGCCATAAAACCCAACCAAATCCTATATATTTGATATATATGTATAAAGAGGATTTGGCATTAAATAACCGACAAAGGTTGATGTGCCATAAATCCAATCAAACGAAATCATCTAAGAGCAGCTAATCCTGATTATCTCTTACGGTTATTTTGCCAAGTGTCCACGCTAAGTCGGCTATCGTAAGCATCAGATTCAAATTTAAGCCACCCCCTCTACATCCCCGGGGCAAACTTCTCTTACTTCTATACTTTCGACGGGGCTTAGAATACACTAACTGTATCCCCACCCCCAGAAGAGGGGGCCAAGATCTTCTACACACTCCCAATAGGAGTATCTTGAGTATGACGCAAAATCTCCAGGTCTGGGAGTATGGGTATTCCCAGGTCCACTTTAACATGGAGTGGTGGTAACTGTTTGGGCCTTATCTTATTAAATACAAGACATACTTTAAATGATACAATATGTGAATTATTTAAGTCACTTGAAACTAATAACAAAGGGTTGTTGTTATTATTAGTAGCTTCTTGAAACCATAAAACTCTAAATAATTAAAGAGAATTAATTATTTGAAACCATGCAACTAGGAAAAAAATGTGAATAAGAACGCGATTTCCTAACCGCAGACAGATTGACGTTAGTTTATGGAGGAAAGAAGCGAGTCGATTTTATTTATTTATCCTATTTACCAACTCCTCCGCTCGGGCAGGATATGACACAAGGTCAATTTTTAAGCGGAGTTTAACAGGTTTTAATTCAGTTTTCCTTCTCCTAGACTAGTTGCCTCACCAAGGCTGAAGAACCTAGTCTGTCCTATTTACCCATAGCTGGAGGGAGAATAATTGGATTCATACCTTTCCCAAGGGTATTAGTGCTATGTGAAATGCAATCAGTCTCGTCCAGGATTTGAACTCGTGTCGCCGTGTTCATTTCCTACGACGATAACAATTACACCATTGATTTGATTTATTAATATTTTATTTATTTTTTTTTGTGTACCAAATTCATTCGGGTATAAATTTTATTTTTATTTATTTATTTATTTATTTATTTTATTTTATTTTTTTTTTTTTTTTAGACATTCTTTGTAAAATTTTTACGTACACGATTTTGTGCGCGTACGTGCAGTATAACCTACTGTCACTTATAATTACATTTAATTTATTTAAATCCCCCCCCCCTCCTTCAAAAAGTCATACTTATATCCACAATCCGGATAAAATTGATTTTCAGTAATTACAAAATTGAACTAATACCGTTTAATCTGAATATCTTAAATAAGACAATTTTAATATAACTCTGGGGTGTCCTCGTGGTGTAATGGTTAAAGCGATGGACTGCGGAATCGTAGTACGCGAGTTCGAATTCAAGTCACGCTATTACGTTCACTTTCAGACTAATACCCTTGGGAAAGGTATGAACCTCTTTATCCTCCCAACTATGGGTTAAATAGTTCCACTACTGTTCTAGGAGAATGGCTTTGGCATTAAATAACCTACAAAGGTTGATATGCCATTAAACAAAGAAACCAAACCAATCTCGCTCTTAATGTTACAGTGGATAGCTCTCTCGTTGGAACGGATATGTTAGGATTGCTTTTCATAATAGTACTTCTTATGGCCACTTGGTGGCGTGATCAAAGTGCGCCTTATAAAACGCGCGGCAAAGTCGACTCTCCCTTCGTTTCTACTTGGATTTTTATCAACTGAATCCAGTCACACTTTGGCCGGCCGTGGTATCAATGGCATGGATCTGGTCGGGCATCTCTCGTCTCTGGACATACCTCAAGCCTCAGGGGCCCAGCCCCCAGGCTTTAACCCTCCGAGGAGGGTTAAAGTGCCTCTGCCTGGCGCCAGAGGTCCTTTTTAAAGGGGAATGCTGACGAGGCCCGAAGCATTTTTGGAGTCGCCGGGCGCGTCTGGGTTACGGTCCTGCGCCCGGACCCACCTTAAAGGCCTTGTACCACACTCGTCCGCTAGGTGGGACGAAGGACAAATACCGTTTCTACTTTGACAACTAGAAAGCACGCACAAGCGTTAGTCTCTCGATTGGGGGTGGGGGATTCACATCCCCTCAAACCTCATGTACTACACACAGTACCATGCTTTGACCTAGATCTTCATACAAAATCTTATCTTCTATAAGGCACTCTTCAACTTTCTATTGTAGGGGGACATGTAATTGTTTAATGGATAGTTTTGGTCCCCCAATTTGTAGTATGTATGTATGTCTGTTTCTTTCTGAGATTTGACGAAATTTCTGTTTCCGAGGCTGGAAAAAGTCTCACCGTTAAAGTGTACTGAGGAAGAGAATGTTTGCAGGTGGTTGGATGTGGAAGTCGGATGTAAAAAGGAGGAAGAGTGACTCTGTTAATTGAATTTGAGAGTGATAGTGTTCTCTTGGGAGGTCATACTGGAGAGTGTGTTGGCCCTGTAAGTGAAAAAGAGTTGGAAGATGAGCGTATTTTATAGAAAAAATTTTGTTATGTAGTAGGCTCCAAAAACGCGGAACGAAATTGAAATGTGGGCGTAGTTTTGAGCACTGACCACGTGGTTCTCCTGGCTAATGGGTTCCCAAGACTGAATGTTTACGTGCGTCCGCCATCTTTTGTTTTGGGAACCAGTGGCATAACGTCCATTTTTAAATTATAGGAGTGTAAGTCTTATACCATGATGTACTCTTCTTATTTCATGTAATTCTTGAATTAAGTTTCCTTGGAATAAACATTTCAATGTTTAATTTGTTGAGAATTGTTTTTGTATTGTTTGATCCGCGGAAATGTTAAAGCATAATACAATTTCTCGTCTACAAGAAGTCCTAATTGTGTTCCTCATTCTTTTTTTAGCGAATGATTTTGGCCAGAGTTTTTGTTGTGTTAGCGAGGGGGAAGTTTGTTTGTTAACGAGGATAGGTTGTAACGTATGTGTGTTTACGTTGTGTTGTTTCCTCGCTGAGTGTTGTTAGTCCCCTCGCTAAGTTTGTAAGAAATAAAAGGTAGAATGATGAAGTAAGATGGCGACAGTCGAAATGGGTTTTTGTGAATAGGTTTTTATTTGCAGTTGTAGGAATTGAACTTTGGATTTCACCGTGAGTTTCGTGTCTGGTATTTGGGGGAGAGTAAGCGTTATTTCCATGCGTGTCGAGAGCGGGATTACGCTCAGATCGACATAGCCAATTTTGGGGTGACATAAAGTTTTGCCTGTTCGAGGCATGTTGAATGCATCTAATTTATATTCAACTGGGATTCCTCGTAAGGAATCCATGAATTAGATGGGTTCCCTCGTGTATCCATGTTGCTGCTATTTTAGAGCTGCAGTGAGATTTCTGCACTGGGCAGCGTTGACCAGCTAAAAAGCATCGCTATTAAGAACGGCCAGTGTGACGTCTGCACTGGTCGGCGTTCTCCAGCCAAAGAGACTGGGTTGGGCAGCTTACAAGATTTGGTGGGCGGAAATGAAGGCCCGGGCTGAATAGGATAAGTCATCCTGATTGGTTGAAATTAAGTGTCGAATTAAATTGCGCGCTAAACCAAAATACGAAATTTTTCCTTTCTCTACACTTTAATCGTAACGGTGTGTTTGGTATCCAATAAAAATATACGAAAAGAAACCTTTTAATCGTCGAACCTTCGATCTAAAGAGTAATACAACTTTTAAATGTACATAACTGTAAGATTGCCCAGTCGGCTGGGGCTGTAGAATACCCCGACTGCTTCTCTGCAGAGGGGTAAGACCCCACCCCACCCCAACGAGTGTCCTGGATATGACACTAAACATTCTGATGGTGAGGTTCCAGCAGTGCTGGAGATTTGGGGAATGCGGAGTACCCCTTCATTGCCATAACTCCCAGGTCCACTCTGACCCGGAGTGGTAGCACCTGATAAGGGTCCTATCTATGGGTTGAATAGAACTAACAGCATACTTATGCTAAAATTGAGTAAACTGAATTGCTTTTTTGACAATTAAACCGTACTTACATTTAAACTGTGTGCTTATGCTTAACTGAATTATTTGAAATAGAACTGTTTTTCGACATTAAAACTCTATTTACACTTAACTGAATTATTACATATAACGGGTTTGAATAGTTTAAAATGGAAATGTTTTTGACAATGAAACTGTGTACTTATGCTAAACTGAATTGTTTGAAATAGAACAGATTATTTACGTAAAAATGGATTTGGCATTAAATAACCAACAAAGGTTGATATGCCATAAAACCAAACAAACCAAATAACTGTAAGAATGAACGTTTATACTGGTGTATTTTGTAGCGTTCATTTTTATTTATTTTTCAAAATATGGAAATATTCATTGTTGAAACTTCGATTCAATGATGTTTTATTTTGGTACGAGAAAATCTATGGGGATTTTTATTCCTACGTTTTGTAAAAAAAAATAAACCGTACTTCGACAGCAGTAGAGATTTGGGTGAGAGCTTTTGAAGAAAGGAAGACGAACGATTTTTAGTGCAACAAAATTTATATACAACAACAACAATAAACAGGGTTTGACACCAAATGGAACAAACAATGAATATGTAAGAGTTCACAAAAGAATTCAAGATTCCGATAGGTGGTAGGGTTTTGTAAAGTTGTTATAAGGTAAAGGTGTAAGATAAAGTCTGGTTAGGTTTGTTATGTGAAGGTTGTAAGGTTTTGTGAAGGTAGGTTTGGTAAAGGTTTGCAGATAAAATGCCTACTGGAACTTAACTGTCTGTGTCTTGTTCCTTTTAACTCAGCACGTGCGTTCGTCGCTCTTGGGTCCTGGCTGGTGAAAGGTACCAACTACGTATGCCGTCAAGGGCTGCTACGAATGGACCTCCTGCTAACAGCGGTGGGAGTGGAAAATAGAGGAAGATTCTCCAGTGGAGCTCCTTTTTATAATGGACGCCACGTGACCCCAAGGGGCTGCTGCTGTTCAGTGAAACAGGATCACCAGTTCCTTAACAAAATTTCTACAAATCAGGCTTTTACATCATGTAATTAAGCTTTTTTGTAACTTTCTTAATTTTTGTGCATACAAGAGCGGAAATTATAGTTATGTTCACCGTGGATTCTTGTAGTCAACTCGTTTGTCCCTCGTGGACTCAAGTTGTCAACTGACTTCTTTCTCGAGTTTTCCTTTTTGGCAACCTGTTTCAAAACTACTGTCCCTAACTCCTACTCCTTACACCAACTCCTTCTCTTCATCTCCTCCTACCAAAAGAAACGGTTCCTTATTTTTGCCGCCCAATTTTGAATTTTTGGCGTCCGTTGTTCAACATTTTTCTATTTTTAGAACACTCGCCAATCGCCATTTTATCAACCATGACATATCTCTTGCCACGAATAACAGTTGGCTTTGCCAGTTTAAAATTAAGTCAAATGATTTGAACTTGTAGCAGAAAGAACTTCGTATTTTTGTTTGGCGCGTAAATTAATTTGACCGTTTGGGTCGACTCATATTTTCACCCTATGAGGATCATTTTTCCGGGCAGCACCAAAATTGTGTAAGCCCACCAAACTATCTCTTCCTCAGAACCTTTCGAAAGAGACAGACATACTTACTATCATCTCCCATCATAGCAGCGGCATCACAACCCCATGAGGAAAGCCATCTAATTAATGGACCTCTTGAGTCTACTCTCTTAGACCAAGGTTTTCCAGTTGAATATGAATTAGATGCATGGAATCAGCCACACACAAGAACACCTTTTATGTCGCCTCCAACTTTTGCTATGTCGACAGCGACGCGTAATTTCGCTCAGACATCCAGCTACTTCATCCCTGGGCAACATTTTTGGAGACTTTCATGCTTCTCTCCTACAACAACCAGGACAACACATCCATGGGTGACTACATCATTCCTCTCCCTAACCAGCAAACACAACCTTTGCTACACCTATGGCGACCATATCTCACTTAAAAACCATACGCAAATAAGATTTGGCATTAAATAACCCACAATGGTTGATATGCCATAACCACAACCACCTTTTAACCAAGGGTCAGCCTCTCCACTCCAGAAAAAAAAGCAAAACCTCGAACTGCTTATGTTTGGATGAGCCAGTACTGGGATTCTTAAAGAGTTGGTGTCTTTTTTTGACTTTCAGAAATACTGAAACACAAGATTGCAGATAGTGACGAGAAAACTAAGAGATCACACATTTTAAGGCTGTGTCATCTACAATGGTGAAGACGCTACATTAGGTTGTGGGATTGATAAAAAAAAAAAAAAAAGAAATTTAAAAAATGAATTCAAAAAGTAAGTTTCCTTTTTGACAGGAAGCAAGATCGGCGCATATCTCAAGAAAACAGTTTCCGGGTGCTGAAGAGAAATTCTCTCCGTTAAGCAGTGACTACTCCGAGTTGAAAGACCTACTCCTCTCCTGCTGGTGGGGAAGAACACTTGTCTGCCGAGTTGCAGCTCAGCGGTACGCTGGTTCTCCCACCAGTCGCAGCATTTGACGAACATACCTACTTGACAGAAAAGAAAAAGAAAAGGCAAAGAAAATACAAATGATTACTATAGTAAAACAGAGATTAAGTCTTAGCTTAAGAGGAAAAGAGAGATGTGATTTATAAGTGAAATAGATATTTGAAATTTTGGTATGGGCAAAGTTAAGAACGAAAAAACAAAACAAAAAAACAATGAAATTTAATGACGTAAGACATTGATTCAAAAAAGAAAAAAAAACTTAGTTTGGTCCAAAGAGAAAAGGAAAATTGTATTGTTTTTAGAAAGGGAGAAAAGAAAAACAATGTGTAGCAGAAAGAATTTCGTATTTTGTTTGGCGCGTAATTTAATTCAACCGTTAGGGTCGACGCATAATTTCACCCAATCAGGATGACGTATCCTATTCATCCTGCATCATCTTTCCGGGAAGCAGAAATTGGGGAAGCCACCAAACACTCTCTCTTTTTCTCAGAACTTCTTCGTTCAGGACAGACGTCTTACTGTCTGCTATTCAATAGCAGCAGCAGCAGCATCGACACAATGATGCCTTGCGTCTATTCTCTTAGACCAAGAGTTCCCAGTTGAATATGAATTAGATGAATTCAATACGCCACACACAGGAACAACTTTACGTCACCCCTAATATTGGCTATGTCGACTGCGATGCAGAAAAATTTCCGCTCCGACACCTAGCTACTTCATCTCTGCGAAACATTTTCTGGGGACATTCACGTTTCTCCCCGAAACAACCAGAACCACAAACTCACGGTGACTACAATCGTTTCTGTCCTCAAACAGCAAACACGACTTTTGCTACACTACGGCGAACATATCTCCCTCACACATTCAACGACGCCTAACCTAACGATGCACTTTTCGCTCAGGCATTTAGCTGCTAAAATGCTTTCTCAACTCTATCATAACTTCAAATCATTCACTTACTTCTTTCCTTCCTACGAGACTTGCAGCACAAACGTAAACCCTTTATTCCATGCTGCCATTAAAAACCTTCATATAAAACCAAACGGCATCTTCATCTTACTTCTTCATCCTCCTTTATTTTTCAACAACAACGAGGGAATAACAACACGCGCAAGTATACATTTCTTCGCTAAAAAGTAATAACAACATATCTCTTTCGCTAAAAAGGAAACAAGGACAGAAAGAACAAACATTAATGAACTGAGAACTATTTAACGTGTTGCAAGTTCCTTTGTTTATTTCACTTCTTTTGAATTGTGTTGTTGTTGTTGTTGTTGTGTGTGTGTTTTCTCGCGTTGTTTTCAATGTATTTTTGTGGCCGTCGCAGAGAAATGACAGAAGTATTGGTTGGATAGGATTGTTGAGACGAACCCAAATTAACTATAACGGATAAAAGATTAAATAAATTCGTATATCTGTGAGCCAACAATGCTAGGAACATAGTTTTGAAACGTTTTACGGGTAAAAAATTTAGAATTGTCGTAAGGAAGGTATGTAACGTGATATGATTGGTCCAAGTTATAAAGAGAACGATTATATATTTCAACACCTTGTCTGGGAAACGCGACAACTTCGACTGGCCCAAGAAAACTCTTCGCCACAGACTAGTCGTGAACCCTAGTATCAAGTTAAATATAAAAGGTATCCTTGTTTCTTTCCTTCCTTCCTTAAATTCTCTAGCAGCCTTCTACAAAGACGACGGTAAGTTAGTGTAAGAAGATGAACAAGGGAGTCGGATACGAAACTCAAAATCATCTCCATAAACCTCAATAACCGATGACTTAAAACTACACCACAACAACACCACGAAATAAAAAGCTTCTCAGTCCCGTAAAGTCCCCTCTTTTTTTCATGGGTTACTTTAACAAACATAAGAATCTACTGATGTATAGATCATTAGAAATACATTTAGATATAATATCCCAATTCTATCTTACCCAGTCGGCTGGGCGGAAGAATGAACCGACCTCACTTCTGCAGAGGGGTAAGACCCCCCCCCAACGAGTGTCCTGATATATGACACTAAACAATCAGATGGTGAGGTTACAGTGGAACTTTGGGGAATGTGGAGCATCCCTTCATTGCCTTTGATTCCAGGTTCACTCTGGCCTGGAATGGTAGCACTTAATATGGTCCTATCTATGGGTCAAATAGAACTAAACCGCGTACTTGTGTTAAACTGAATTACTTGAAATGGAACTGTTTTTTGACATTGAAACTTTACTTACGCTAAACTGAATTGTTTGAAATAGAACTGTTTTGACATTTAACTGTGTGTAAACAAAATCTATACTTATACTAAACTGAATTGTTTGAATTAGAACTAATTATTTGTATGAAAATAGATTTGGCATTAGATAACCTACAAAAAACCAACCAACCAACCCAATTTTATCAGTGATGCTTACGTAAATTCTTGATCACTGACAATCTCTTTCTTCCTCATTTTCGACACAACACATGTATATCATATTTACCCAACCCCTCCGCTCATATTGCTATGTGTTGAAAATGTTGTTTTGCATAAATATCTTGTTACAAAAGGTAGCAACATTTGAGAAAACGATGAGTAGTCAGAAGTCACACTAAGTCAAAATTTGGGGAGAGCTTGCTTTTTAAACTGAATTTTTATAGGTGTGAACTATTAACTAGAAGTACAAATTTACAGATTTATTGCTAATCGAATATAAATTTTCAAGATTAGCATCTGTGGACCCCTGCTATCCTATTTACCCAACCCCTCCGCTCGGGCAGGATATGACACAAGGTCAGTTTTTAAGCGGAGTTTAACAGGTTTGAATTCAGAGTTTTTCTTCTCCTAGACTAGTTGCCTCATCAAGGCTGAAGAACCTAGTCTGTCCTACTATTTACCCATAGCTGGAGGGAGAATAATTGGATTCATACCTTTCCCAAGGGTATTAGTGCTATGTGAAATGCAATCAGTCTCGTCCAAGATTTGAACTCGTGTCGCCGTGTCCATTTCCTGCGACGATAACCATTACACCACGGACACCACACATATATGTTGATTTTTTTTCTTTTGGCTGCATGTGATTTTTAATCTTACATATTATTCTTAAGTCGAATTTTGAAGACACGGCAAAAATTTTCAACTCGACAAATAATTTAAACTGAAATTTAAATACGAGAACTACAAACATTCCTAAGTTTCTAATAACAAAAAAGTATTTTTTCCTGAGAATAAAGAAACGCCTGATATATGTGTATACATTATTTCTGTTTGAGGATGAAAATAAACACTGAAATATTAATTGCTCTCTTTTTATACGTGTCAGAGAATATCCGTTTTATAGTTGAGCCGATTACATATATTCCAATGATGAAAACTACTTAGATGATTAAACTTTATCTAAGTTGTTGAGATAACACTTGCCCTACCTATTTGTGTATAGGTTGAATAAAAAAATATTAGGCCAAAAAATATCGCTGAATTAAACTAGATTAATTTTAAGTTGGAATTTAAAAGAAAAATTGAAAGTTGTTATAGTCGTTGTTGGTTTAAAAATGAATAAGGTAATTTTAATTTTTTTTCTTTTTCACAAACGAAGAGTCAATCTTCATAGAAATAATTTATTAAATATGAAATTCAAACATAAGTTGAATTAAGACTAATATAGACTACTCTTTTTTTTTCAATTTAGATTAACTCCATTCCCTTGTAGTGATCGCCCGGTTTGTTTTTGATTTTGGACGGAAAGCAGTCGGTGGTCCAGATGAATATTATTATGGGTGACACAGATTTGGGCGACCAAATCCCTTTTACATCTTGTTTTGTTACAAATTGAGTTTCTTTTTCACTTCTTTTAGGTCTCCCAGCCCCGTTGCATCATTATTGTAATCCCTACATTATTGATTCGCCCTCCTCCATAAATAGACGTCAACGAGAGCGTTAGAAAGAGTTAACCAATTGTTTGCTGTTTTATTGCCTGGCGTCTGAGGTGCCTCCATTGGGGGAATGCCGACGGGGCCCGAAGGTATTTTTGGATTTTGCCGGACGCGTGTGGGCTGCGGCTCTGCGTCCGGACCCACTTTAAAAAGGCCTTGTGCCGTACTTGTCCGATGGTGGGACGGGGAACAAATAAAGTTAACCAAATCAGCGTGATACAATCACGTGTGATACCATCTGCGTAGTGGACGGATAGTCACTATCAAACTGGACTCTCAGCTTCCTATCAACGAACTACTGTTTAACCAGGTTCACTTGTATCTTGTTTCTGTTACTTGAATATATATGTTTTTCCATCAACCCTTTTTGTGTTCCCCGTGTCTTTCTTTTGTCAGCATAACAAGAATTATAAACTTTAAAAAACTCATTGTCATATGTGAACATTATCATTTACACATTTCATCCTTTTAACTGGGGTATTATTTTTAAGAAGGTTTTCGTGCATAGAGTAACGAAGGTATTTTAGTGGTTAGGATATGATCGGAACGGATGATTGTCAATATTGTCAGAGTGAATGGTTTTATGGGTGTGGTTAGCTAAGATTAGCATTAATTGTACTGAAAACCTCTTCTCCATAAAAGATCAGGGCTTTTTGTAACCTTTTGAAATAAATATCAAAGTTGTTCTGATAAAATTTGTCCGAATATTTGTGTATTGGTTGAATAAAAGAATCTCAGGCCAAAAAATATCGTCGAAGTAGACAAAATTGATTTTAAGTTGGAATTTAAAAAAAAAACGAAAAACAGAAAAGATTAAGAGATGTTGTTGGTTCAAAAATGAATTCCGTAATTTTTATTTTTCCCCCATAAATCCAGAGTCAATATAGTAGGAATAAAATTTTATAAAAGAATTAGGACAGGCTTGGGCTAACCTTCTTTTCCAAGGGGGTAGGTAGTATTGCTAAAAGAATTTGGACCAGCTTGGGCTAACCTTCTTTTCCAAGAGGGTAGGTAGTATTGCTAAAAGAATTACGTAGAGCTAATACTCTAGAGAAATGTAAACATCAAATTATTCTCCATCTATAGGTAAATAGTAAGTCAGACTGGGCTCTTTGGCCTTGGTATGGCAACTGGTCTAAAAGAAGGAAAACTCTGGATTCAAACCTGTTAAACTCCGCTTAGAAGGTGACCTTGTGTTATATTCTGCTCGTGTGGAGGGGTTGGGTCAATCCATATACAACAGTCGTCAGAGTGTCACATGGGATGGACTGCCTCTTTTCACCCAGCAACTCTACCATGTACAAGAATAAATACAGTGGGTTTAATCAACTGAAGTAAATACTCACGTTTTTAACTGGATTTTCCTTTTTTCTTAAAACCGGAAAAAATATTTCTAAATGAAAAAAAAAGTTGTCAAGTCACTTTTTAATGTCATTTGCAAATATACCAAAAAGAATATTTAATTCCGTCAACAATAAATATACTGAGTCGACCCGGATTTAACAAACAAAGGAAACAATAGGAAAGACTTCAGATGAATCCATTGGATGCCATCGTCTCGTTCCTATATTTCAATCCCACTTTTGATTCATAAATAGAACGAAGCTCTGTGTGTGTGTATATATATATATATATATACGAGGTGCATACGATAAGTTTCCGGACTTTTTTCGTACGGGCATTTAAAATTGTCGTAGACTCTTGAAAATTCACCATGTTATTGCTATACATCTCATGAGATGACTGACCAATTTTTATGATTTCAGCTTCAAATGAACACCTACAGCTGCAATTGGAATACACCCTACTAAAGCCTGATTCTCACAGCTGGGGAATTTCAAAAATGCAATCTAGACGTGGGGACACTTTACAAGAACGATATGCAATAAAATTGTGTTTTAAACTTGGAAAAATGCCACAGAAACGTATGGAATGCTTCAGACAGCCTTTGGAGCATCTTGTATGAATCGAGGATCAGTTTTTGAGTAGCATAAGAGATCCAAGGAAGGCAGGAAGACTGTGAGGGATGATGAAAGGTATGGCAGGAGTAAGGAAATCAATAGACCAGAGTTGATTGGCCAAAGGGTTAGGGGTAGGGTTACTGTGTTGAGGTTTTAAGGGAGTTCTGGAAGAGATTCCTTGGGAAGAGGCTAGCACTCTTGAAATCGGGCTAGTGGCATTTCCAGCAGGACAATACACCAGTCCACAACTCCATCCTTGTCATAGACAATTTGACCAAGATGGGCATCAAGACAGTTCCTCAGCCTCCCTATAGTCCAGACCTTGCTCACTGTAACTTTTGGTTATTCCCTAAGCTCAGAGGCTGTCGTTATGAGACAATTGAGGAGATGAAAGAGGCTATGACGAATGTTATTGACATGCTCACACAAGAGGACTTCCATGGGGCCTTCCAGAAGTTGTTGGAACGGTGCAAGTGCATTGCAGCCGGAGGAGATTACTTCGAAGGGGACTAGAGTTTCATGTGTGTACTATCAATAAAAGTGCCCATACGAAAAAAGTCTGGAAACTTATCGTATGTACCTCGTATATATAATTGATAAGGCCGCTTGTCCCCTTAAGGGCAAATGCCAATATGAATGCTAAGTATATAAGATAGAGGTGTATAGCACCAGACTCAACAATAGAAGTAAAAAGTAAGTAGTAAACTTGACGACCTTAGTCGAGGGGGCCCAAAGGCTGCCTTTTCGATAGCTACCACACCAAGATGTAGGGGAGGGCGCTACTCCATTCCCTGGATTGCTCCACTTAACAGTTGATCCTTACCTGATAATGCTGAGTGTTTACCAAGGTGGCAATAAGTACCGTTTTGAATCTTTGGTATGATTCAACCTGGGATTGAACCCCTGTCTCCCGGACTATTGGTGAACACTTATTATACCAATAGCTTCATTACAACAATAGAAGTAGTTTCGCTTGCGAAATATATAGACACAGAAGCCAGGTATAAACCCTTTAATAAAATGGAAGATAGTAAAGAATGCTGCAAATATAAGGCTGGTGATAAGTATTGACTCTTATGTATGGAAGAAAAACTAGCTATAGCTTCCTACAATAATCCTAATGAATTATTTAACCAGAGATCAGAGAAACTTAATGCTCGTAGGTATAGAAAGAAAGCCTGGCTACTTGACAAATAGAAAGTGGGTTTGTTTTTTATACTATATTTTTTTATTTTCTCGTGGGCGCTTTATCAATAAAATGTTGTTTGGGCCAACCCTCTTTAGTCAGAATAATCCTGATGACCAGTTAGGTGAAACCCTTGGTAGATTGGTTTGGTTTGGTTTGGTTTCTTTGTTTAATGGCATATCAACTCTTTTTAGGTTATTTAATGCCAAAGCCATTCTCCTAGAAGAACAGTAGTGGTACTATTTAACCCATAGCTGGGAGGATGAGGGGGTTCATACCTTTCCCAAGGGTATTTGCCCGAAAGTGAACGTAATAGCGTGACCGGAGTACGAACTCGCTTACTACGATTCCGCAGTCCATCGCTTTAACCATTAAATCACGAGGACACCCCCTGGTAGATTGGTTTTGACTCTTTAAGTATTTAATATATATATATATATATATGTGTGTGTGTGTGTGTGTTTGGGCAGCCTTTCTTCCTCAATAAATATTTGATTAAACAGTATAGACATCCTTTGTCTACACATTTTTATATTTATCTTTTCGTGTCACTGCATCAATTTTATGGCATTCAGCGGAAATTGGTTAATATCCCTCTTATGATTAATTGGTTCCTTATTACTTTCTGTCCGATCTTGGGCCATCATCAGGCGATGTAATCTTTGTATGTAAATTACTACATTGTAAGTGATGAACATTTATTATTTATATTGGTGTGTTGTAGAGTTTATTTCTAAATTTGTTTCTATAAGTAGCAGCAGTAGCTAAAGATATTTAAGTACATTAGTACTGGATTCGAACTTGATTCTATTGAGTTTAGGTAGTTTCTTTCTTATATGGAGCGCTTCAAGAATCTGTAATTTTGTTTGTTATTTTATTGTTCTAATACTGTTGTGTTTTCCGTAAGAATTTTCCGAAACTCAGTTTTTGGGCAGGAATGTTTTTAGATGTTGTGCTATTGATCTTGTATCAGTTATATATATATATATATATATATATATATATATATATATATATATATACACTTCTCCCCGTAATCTGTTGAAGTAGGCGCTACTCATGTAATATGGCTTGAGTTGGGATAAACTGGCAGAGCCCATCGTTCTCATGTTTACAACTAATTTGGATTCATTCCTTCTCCTAGACTAGTTGCCATACCAAGGTTAATGAACCCAGTCTGCCTTGCGATTTACTTATAGCTGGAGGGATGTATACCTTTACCAAGGGCATTAGTATTATGTGAAACACAAACAGCCTCGTCCAGGATTGAAATCTGGTCACCAACTATTTTCACCTACGATAACTATTACGCCTCGTACTTTTTCCCATTTAATAAAAATTCTTGTGGTGTAATGGTTATCATCGTAGGAAATGAACACATTACACTAATACCCTTGGGAAAGGTATGAATCCAATTATTCTCCTTCCAGCTATGAGTAAATAGTAGGACAGACTAGGTTCTTCAGTCTTGGTGAGGCAACTAGTCTAGGAGAAGGAAGACTCTGAATTCAAACCTTTTTAAACTCTGCTTAAAAACTGACCTCGTGTCATATCCTGCCCGAGCGGGGGGTCGGTAAATAAGATAAAAATTCTTGACACTTTAAAGTTGTTGTAAACACTATTTTAGTTTATTTCTATCAGGTCTGATGCTAATCATTATAGAAAAGTTTAGAATATTTTTTTCTGGTTAGGAGTGGTGGTCAAGAAAGTACTTTGAAATTTCACCACTTAATTGGCATTATACGAAATGGGATGGAAAAGAAAGTATAGAAATTGGAGCTATAAATCTTTCCAAGTCTAAATAAAGACGAGTGCACATTAATCAATATGTAAAAATACCTTTTCCGCCTGTCATTTCCGGTGAATATAAAAGACAAAGACTTAGTTTTTTTGTTTGATTGCATATCAACCTCTTTGGCTTATCCAATGCCGAAGTCATCCTGGTAGAAGACCTTGCCAGTCGGCTGGGGCTGTAGAATACACCGACAGCCTCCCTGAAGAGTAGTAAGACCCCTACCCAATGAGTATCTTAGATATGACACTAAACAATCTGATGGTGAGGTTCCAGTGATGCTGGGGCTTTTGGGAATGCGGAACACCTCTTCATTGCCATTGCTCCTAGGTCCTCTCTGGCCTGGAATGGTAGCACCTGATAGGGTCATATCTATGGGTTAAATAGAACTAACGGCATACTTATGCTAAACTGAATTATTTGAATTAGAACTGTTTGACTGTGCTGAATATCTTGAAATAGAAATGTTTTTGGCAATTAAACCGTACTTACATTTAAACTGCGTGCTTATGCTAAACTGAATTGTTTGAAATGGAAATGTTTTTGACATTGACACTCTACTTACACTAAACTGATTTGTTTAATATAAAACTGTTTTGGCATTTAACTGTGTGCAAACAAAACCTGTACTTATACTAAACTGAATTAGCTGAATTAGAACTGTTTGAATAAACTGAATAGTTTGAAATAGAAATGTTTTTGATAATTAAACTGTGTACTCATACTAAACTGAATTGTTTGAAATAGAACTGACTATTTGTATAAGAATGGATTTGGCGTTAAATAACTTACAAGGGTTGGTATGCAATAAAACCCAACCAACGAATTAGTAGAAGACCAGTAGTGATACTATTAAACTGATAGCTGGGGGTTCATGCCTTTCCCAAGGATATTAGTTAAAAAATTGAACCTAAAAGGGTGACTAGAATTTGAACTCGCTTACTACGATTTTGTAGCCCAGCATTTTAATCCCAACACCACGAGGAATGCCCCGGTATATATTTATTTTATTTTTACTTTATGTGATTCAAACCTTCTGCAATTTGTCTTTTTTAATGTATAGAAAGTATATGTCATGCCATACATCCCTACCGATTAAATAGCGCCACATACTTGGACGTGCGATGGGGTCGATAAAGTTAAGCAAATTTTTTGATAAAATAACTGATGTGAGAATTAATTTTTATTTATTGCGGACTTTTATGTCTTCATCTTGGTAGTTTTTGTGTTGTTTCTTCTTTCACTACGTTTCGGCCAAATTTCACCTCTGGCCTTCTTCAGGTGATTTTACCGCGACCTCGGATAGGAATGCTGAGTCTTGTAACCGTATCCCCAGTAATTACTGCCTTCCATAGTTGTTTTCTATCGCACTACGTTTTTGACCAAGTAAACCTCTGGCCGGCTTGGGTAGGATTTGAAACCGCTATCTTCTCACAATGCTCACCTGGAACCGTAGAGACTCAACGCCTCTATCCGCTGCGATCAAGAATGGATTTTTTGGTCTTATAAATCCTTATCTCGTATTCCAGAGTCGGGTACGTACCGAATTTTTTGTACTTGTCTCAAAATGATTCCAATTAAAGACAAGTACAAAATAACTGATGTATTCTAAAATTCCTTCATTTAGAAATGAGCACTTTAAAATGTCATTAAATTGAATAAATCTCAGATTTTTGGTTATTTTTAAAACTCAGGGTTGTGATTGGATACAGCACGAAAGGTCCATGGCAGCCACGTTGTTGGTACCTAATATAAGATTATACGATGATGTTGTGGGATTTGAAGGCTTTTGAAGGTCAGGGGCTAAGGGCAAGGCTGTGTTGCCGTAGATATCTGACTCCATATTTTGGTTACACTGTTTCACCCCACGTTGACTGGCCGGCGCAATGCCTTGCCCAAAGAAAGTCCCAAAAGGAATATACAAAAAGAAAAGATAGAAAAAAAGATAAGAGACGAAAACATTTCTTCTATACTTTCCTTTATTTATTAGGTGAAGGGACTAACCAACACTACGTCCCAAGACGTAGCGTGGTGCCCCAAAACACCAGACAGCAAAATGGTGTTGTTGGTTCGACGGACACTGCCTGAAAAAGAAAAGATAATATCGTCTCCTTTTTCAAGAGGAAAATCCTTTTTTCTTTTTACGCCTGCGTCATCTCCTTTTCCGTTAGAGACCTCTGGGAGTTTCTTCAAATTTAATAGTTTTCTTTTTATCTATTCATTTATTTTTTTTTAAATTTAATTTTTTATTTATTTATTCGTTCCTTACAATGTATCAAATACTGTATTGTGAAGTCGGGAGCACAGCGAGCCGTTCGTTAAGTTGGCAATGGTAATGAGTGTAGCGACGAAGATGTGCTAGACACAGCGAATTTGTGATTTAATATAGATGTACTTTTGTTTAGACGAATCGATGCCATTTTAAAGAAAAAAAAATTGAAACTACGTCGCGATACTGAAAAAAAAAGCAGTTATGGGAAAACACTGGGTAAGTGTACTATTCTAAAGGGACTATTTTGACAAAAATCAACGTCTCATTTATTGTTTATTCGTGTTTCGGGAAATGCGGCTTCAGTGCCGATATTTTTTGAACACACCTCGTAATAATATGAGACCAATTTAGCTGTAATCTGTGACATCTCCCAACCACAAAACCAGTATTCATAACGAATGGAAATTGTTATTTTAAATTCATACAGGGAAAGGAGTACCGCCCTTCCCTACACCTCGGTGTAGTAGCTATTGAAAAGGGAGCCTTCTGTTTAACCTCAACTATGGTCAACTAACTAGTTTTATGCCTTGAATGTATACTGATCTAAGGGAAGTAACTCTTGTCCATCTCGGTAGTAACCCGGATAGGACGCCATTTTTCTGGATAACCTTTATAAAAAGTTTATTGTTTAATTGCTTATCAACCTTTTTGAGTTATTTAATTTCAAAACTATCCCTGCAGGAAAACAGAAGAGCTATTTATCTCATAACTGGGGGCATAAAGGTGGGTTCATACGACCTTCAAGAGTATTTATCTGAAAGTGAACGTAATGGCTTGACTGGAGTATGAACTCACATACTACGATGTCGCACATTAGCCACTACACAATGGAGAATCTCTCCTTTGTAAAAATATCTTTAAATTTTATGTTATCTTTTCGCGTGGATGCTTCATATAAAGTTATGTTAAAGTTAGGGTTTTCGTTGTATGGACTGACGAAAAATATCAAGTATTCGCTCTCATTCGGCAAGAAAAAGAAAGTACATCTTTTTTCCTTTTTGGACTTCCGTATTTTAAAATCATGGACGTTTTATTGTAAAAGAAAATGAATGTTGTTATTCGTTCAAATTTTGTTCAAAATAACTAATTTTTTTATCAAAACTTTTGATATATTTTTAAAAAGTATTTGACAAAAAATATACGTCGAAAAACTTACGTTGAAAACCAAATCGTCTCCCCAACTCAAATGGCAGATGTAAGTTTATTTCAGATGATAAAAAGAGGTCATATTCAATTCTCTTACTGAATTTATCAATTTTTGATAAAAGTTTTGATAAAAACATTTTTTTAAATAATGATTTTTAACATTTTTAAATGATGACAAGAAGTTTTGAAATGTAAAAAAAAAAAAAAAAAAGAAGGAAAATCGTAAATTTGTAAAATGGTAAAAAATAATTAAAAATTTCATTTTTAAATGTAAAAACTTTTATTACATTTAAAAATGAAGAAAAAAAAGATTTAATTTTTTTGTTTCAATTTCGTTTTATTTAAAATTCATATCGTATGAAATTAGATGTCAAAATTACCTCCTTTTATCATCTGACATAAACAAAACACAAATCTTTTTTTGATTTTGTTTTCGAAGTCACCAAAGTTTTACAATGTATATATTTCTTTTTATTTCATACGGTTTAATTTATATTAAAAAAATAAGTTTAAGCAAAAATGAGTTGTTTTGAAATAAGTTTGAACGAATCAAGACGTTCGTTTTTTTCAAAATAATTTCAGACTACATCCTTCATCTCTAAGAAATACTTTGAGTTTTTTTAAAGTTATTTCTTAACCTGGAATTCCTTCGATGTATTCATCACCAATTTAAAAACTTCAAAAATTCTTGATTGGATTTAAATATTACGGGAGATTACTCGCAAAGATTAGAAGTTATCTCCCTTGTTTAACTTAATTTATGAAGTTTATTTTTATGATGGCTAAATCTTTTTCAATGAGGGTGGCTGGTCGTGAAGTTTTCAATCTAAAAGTCCGTCATTTTGCGTAAAATGCTATCAAGATGGTTTTTCTTGAAACATCTTCCGGTCGATCCGAAAAAAATTACCCCCCCGCCAATTTTATTTCGAAAATATTTTTGGGATGAAACATTTTGACGTATTTTAACATCCCTTTGAAAATGATTAAGCAAAACCCCGAAACACGGCATAACATCAGATATAATAAAATCCATCGTCTGACGATTTCGTTTCTTCTCTCTCTCTCTCTCACACACACACACACACACATGCACACACAGATACACACACACACATGTGTTGGCAGCAAGTTATTATTTTGACAAGTTTGGTTAAAGACAACAGAAGTTTCCTTTTCATGATTTTATTTTTATTTTTTTTATTCTATCTAGTTTTATTGCTAGTTTTTGTATGTATGTGTTAGGGTCCAGTTGATATAGGAGTTGCCCTAAGTTGTGTAGCAAGAAAGCTAAAGACCCCCCCCCAATAAAACCATAAAAAGGAAAGTTCTGTTGTCTTTAACAAAAATTGTCAAAACTATATATATATATATATATATATATATATATATATATATATATATATTTATGTATATATATGTGTTCATGTGTATTGTGATGTATAGACAGCAGCAGTCAGCAGACACCCTAGGAGAAGAGTAGTGGGAGGTTGCTGACCAGAAACCCCTGGAGTGAAAAATTCTTTGGCCTAGCTGGCGTGAATTGGAAGGTGGGCAAAACAGCTTGAAACGAGACAGTTGGAAAGACAAACGCGGCGTGAGCAATTGGAAAGAAAAGGCACGACCACATGCGATAAAATGGACAACAGAGAAGAGGCCTAATAGAATATAATTTTTTATCATGTCCATATCGAATATTTAGCTTAACCATCACTCATCCGTATATCTCTAGAATTTTATTATATGTTTATATTATTTTGTTTGTCGAATGCTAACGTAATAGATATATTTTATATGTTGTTGAAATCGTTGTGTTTAATTTTATTTTGCTGGTCATTCTGATAGATTGTTTCTGTGCAATAATTCCTCACACTATTGTCGATACCTTTTTTTAATTATTATTATCTGTGACAAATCTCTTACGAGCCGACTTGGGTAAATAAAACGAACTATAGATTTTTGTTCATTTATGTACTTCTTCGCCAATGTATCCGGGACAAGGAATACCAAAATATTGAGAATATCGTCAGGACACGAGAAAAGAGACGTAAAAACTCTTTCCCTCTTTTTTCCACTACTTTTTCCCACTGCTCGTCAGTCTATTTCCTTTCTCTTTTTCAATAGTTTTCTTCTTTATTTATCAATTTATTCATCTATTTATTTCTCTCCCAAGTTCGACTCGAATCTGTAATTTCCCAGCGCATACCACGTGACAGGAGAATATTTGGCTACGTACACCTTAAATCCCATCCAACATTTCAAATAATCTCTTTTTCCAACTTATGGGTGCGAAGTATTGTCTTCAACTAAAACAATAGTCTGACCTCTGACCAACACCTAAAAAGATTCTGCCCCTTCTCTGGGAAACAACCAACAATACGTCCAATTTCCATAACCTTTCCGATACTTTTTTGATTCATCCACAGACACAGCATCATCATAAACCCCGTCCTACTCACCTAATCATGACCCCTAAAAGTACATGAGCCTCCCCTTAACCGTATACCATAGTCACATCAGAATCTCCAGGACGCCTGGAATTGAGCACAACCAGAAAAAAATAATCTCAATATCAGATAACTACGTCACAATGCGTATTTATAACGTATGCTAGGATTTCATTCATAAAAAATCTCAACTCATAATATGAAAACGTATATTCCTATTTACTATCAAAGTCCATTCATAAAAAATTAAAAATTGTAATGTCACTCGAAGATTTGTAATTATAAAATTGTCATTTGTGGGGATTTAGGAATTACCAATAAAACTCCCAACCGGATGTTGACTCGTCGGCTGCCACATACAAAATGTATAAACGCGTCGCCACGCATAAGGCTCCACGCATCCATCCGGTTAAAAATCAGAAAAAAAGAAAAATAATAAAAAGTAGAGTAGCCAATGGGAAGCGGTCGCGCCAAAATTAGAAGGATTTTGGAGTGGCGAATTTGGAGCCGGTGGAGAGAGATAAATACTCAGGTTTTCTGTGAACTGGGTCTTGTCAGGGAGTGTCCGTCGAACCAACATCATTTTGCTGTCTGGTGTTTTGGGCACCACGCTGCGTCTTGGGACGTAGCGTTGGTTAGTCCATTCACCAAGTAAATAAAGGAAAGTATAGAAGAAATGTTTTCGTCTCTTATCTGTTTCTATCTTTTCTTTTTGTATATTTCTTTTGGACTTTCTTTGGACAAGGCATTGCGCCGGCCAGTCAACGTGGGGTAAAATAATATAACCAAAATATGGAGTCAGATATCTTACGGCAACACAGCCTTGCCCTTAGCTCCTGACCTTTAAAAAGCCCCTTCAAATCCCACACATTATTTTCCTCTTGTCCACACGACAAAATATGTTTGTAGGTCTCTTTTTTTTTTTCTTCCTTTCCTCTCTTTTTCTTCCCAAACCCTGTTAAACTAACATGTATTAGTAGTAAGTTGCAAACCTTTACTATAGAAACATACGTGACTTATCAGCTATGGTACCCCCCACAAAAAAACAAAACAAAAACCAAAAAACAAACCCATGATGGAGACATGAGGTTTATAAGTCCAAAAAAATCACTCTGAAATGTCCACCAAGGACACACAGTGCAATGGATAAGACGTTTGGTTGGAAAGTACTTCAGAGTGAAATCCTCTAGAGGTTGCTGGTTCAATCCCAACGTTAAATACATTCGTTTACCCCCCCCCGATTAAATAAAGGGTTTGGTTTGACATGAAACCCTGGCTGAAGGACATGTCGGCCGAAACGTTATGATCATAACTATAAACATGAGGTCTGAATATTCTAAACAATAAAAACTTTCAGAAGGTGTTTAATTTCAATATCACTAAATTAATTCTACAAGCGAAAAAAAAAAAATTTTTTTGACTTTTTGATCGTGCTGCTGGCACTAATATGATATTTCTCACTGCTAATAATTAAGGTTAACATTACACTTACATATTAGCGTATAAATTTACTTTGTCTCGAGAAATCTTTTGCGTACATGACATATATTATCTGGTTTTAAAACAATTCAAATTGCTATCAACTATTTTCTTGTTGATACTATATATAACAAACATTACATTTTCTTACAAAAAAAGACACTGTAACTTTGTTGTTTTTCAACTAACCTTTTCTCTCTAGTCAAAGAAATAAAATTTATTGAATTTGTAGAACTGTGTTTTATTTAATTATTTATTCACTTTCTCTCTCTCTCTCTCTCTCTATATATATATATATATAAAGATAAAACTGAATGAAAACGAACCGAATAGATAACGGATATAGAAGGGATTTCAATATGAATGAAATGCACGCGGAACCACCATTCCCGTGTTATTACACAACATCAAGAAACGGTTGCTATGACATCAACGACTGAAAGTAAACGAGTTTTTAAATCACAAACTACACTAAAATGAAGATGAACAAACGTCCAATGTAATGTCTGCTTTTAGTTGATCTGGCGTATATATAGATATATATTTCTTTTAAATACTCTGTCCGGTGGTAAAAGCTGCTTGGTAGCGCCAGGAGTGGCAGTACCACCTTGAGCTACCGAAACTGTGTTATCACCCTGGTTGGCGGCTGATGAGGACAGTGTATCGCACAAGCTTTCACACGTTGTATGATGAAAAAAAAATTCCAGGAAACCTACCACTAAGGTAGCACCTAAACTCTTGTTTAAAAGGGGCAGAACAGATTTTATTGCTTGGTGGATGAGGCGCCTCTAAAAGAGAGTGCCAAGGGAATCAAGGATTTTTTGTAATTAGCCACACATGAGTCTTGATTTGTGTGTGGCTCTCAATTAAAAAATGACTTCATGCCAATTATAATTTCGGAGTCTCCCTAGTGTAATGGCACACGTGCTGGACTTGTGAATTACAGTAAGCAAGTTCAAACTACAGGTGAGTTAGTGTGGATTTCAAAAACAGGATGTGCAGCTGTGTCTTAAGGTAAACAAGGGACAGCGGAAATGCCGGGTGAATTGCATGATAAGAATTGCGTAGGAGGGGTGCTGGAAGGAAGAATGTATGGGTGGCTGAAAAATATGTAATGATGGAAGTTTTCAACCCCAGCAGTCTCAGTTGGTGGTCAGTCAGTAGTCAGCAGAGTCACACCATTTTGAGTGCTAGCCTGGGGGTGGTGACCCTCGAGTTGAGAACCTGCTCTGGATCAGTCTCCAGTGAAGGAAGTACGAAGAAGCAAGACTCATTGGAGACGTATCTTCATCTGATGCAAATCTGAAGATGTATTGCAACCTAGCGTTTCACTTGGAGTTTCCTGATTCTTTCACAACCAATCTCGCCATAACTTTCGTAAATAAAGAGTTAATATATATCATAATTAAGTATTGTCGTTACTTTCTCCCCTTTTACATTAACTTTTGATCTCTTGACCTTGGGTAATGTACGAACCCCTTATTCCCTTCAGCTATGGGTTAAATAGCACCACTACTTTCCTTCTACAAGGGGTTTTTGGCTTTAGAATGCCCATGAAGGTTTATATGCCATTAAACAAAGAAACTAAAACAGAATTAATTCTGACTTGGTGGGAAGTTGAAAAAATAACGCACATATATATACATAATCACACATATGCTACAACGACCACAGTACACAGAAGCCGAAACTCTACCACCAGGTCACCAGTTCATGTCATATAAGCGATGCTGAATTAACTAGTCATGGTGATATATAATATAATATAAATAGGCACACATATATATACACAAACATATGTATATATATATATATAGACAGACACACATGCACAAAAACACACACACACACACACACACACACACACACACACACACACATATATATATATATATATATATGTACAGACACATATATGTATATATATGCAAACACACACACACAGAGACATATATATATATATATATATATATATATATATATATATATATATATATATATATATCCACGTGCACACATATGTACACAAGTACATAGAAGACCTGCCAGAGGTAATGAACGATAGGGAAAAGTGGCGAGAGAGGATCAGGGATATCCGTGCTACCAGAACGACATGATGATGATGATGATGATGATGACATGCA
>OY757947.1:3101241-3153741 GCA_963585895.1 Sepioteuthis lessoniana | reverse complement strand
AATTTTCCTTGATTAGGTATTTTAGTTGAGACTGAACAACTGTCATGTGTTATATTTTTAAATCCAGTTAACAGAAAAAAAAAAAAAAAAAAAAATCAAAATTCAAAACAAGCAAATAAATAAATAAAAGTTACAAACAAATAAATGAGAAATGGCGCTTGTTTTGGGGGTTTTAATAGGTCTTCCCATAATTCTGTTGACTTAACTCTTCTTGAGTTACCTCCCTTCTACAAGACCTTCCACTCACACGCACACACATACGCACATACACGCATACACACATACACACACGCACATACACGCATACACACACACGCATACACACACGCCTACACACACACACACGCACGCACGCACACACATACACATACATACACTCACATACACTCACACACACGCACACATACACACACACACACGCACATACACGCACACATACACATATACACACGTACACATACGCACATACACGCACGCACACATACGCACATACACACACACACACACACACGCGCGCGTGCGCACATGCACACACACACACACACACACACACACACACACACACACACACACACACACACACACACACACAGTGGACAAGACTAGATTAAACAAATAGCAAAAAGCCAATGTTCGATTTTAATTATCAAGTCATGCTGATAGCATGGATTCCCATGATTCTCCCTCTCCATCCGTCCCTATTGTCGCTTACTCCTGGTAGGTTCTCTAGACTGCACCGGGTGTCATCACAGAGCTGATGTAAGTCTTTGCTGGTCGGCCTACCCAAGTGGGTCCATGTGTAGCTGTTCATAAAAGAATGTCGCTTCTGAGTTTCTTCTTGCTTCCCCTGTATGTCTTGTTTATCTTACTTGGATGGTTTGTGAGATGGGAGGTAAGTGGATGTACAGCTGCTGTTTTGTTGGGCGCTGCTTCCAGGATTTGTTCAGAACAGCATACTAGATTTTTATGTAGTTCCCATTTAGTTTTTTTCTCAAAGTAATTTGGTAGAGTCCAGCTGGTGCAGCTATATAGTAATACTGACACAGTTTTTAATTAGATTTCCATATGATCAACAACCTGTCAATAGCAATCTACATCTTCACTATGCATATGATGATATCGCTTTCAGTCGATGAGATATTACTGCTGTGGTATATGAACTAGTTTACAAAGTTTAGAGGCTTACCATTTAGTTTGGAGATGGTTTCTTCTTATTTAAAACACATAGACTCGATTTTACAGGCATTCACATAGAGGCCAATGCTTCTTGCTCCAAGATATGCAAATATGTAAGTAAAGTTGGCGACCCTAGTCAAGGGTGACCAGAAGGCTCTCTTTCCAATAGCTACTACTTCCCTGGATTGCTCCACTTTACTCTTGATACGTACTTTTTATTGCTGAGTGTTAAGCAAGGAGGTATCAAGTACCATTTTTAAAGTCTTTGGTATGACGCAACCTGGTATTGAACCCGGGTCTCCCGGACTATAGGCGAATACTCTACCCCAATGAGCCAGTTATGCAATATCTAATAGATACATACACACTTGAATGTACCAACCCTCAGCGGAAATACTGACTTCACCAGTTAGTAACAACTGAACCAATACAACTACACTGAATATTCAATTACCGACGGAAGTATTATTTAAAATAATGAATAAATAACTGCACATGTAACAACCCTCACTCCATAAAGAACAAATAATTACAACTTTCTTTGACATAAAATAACCCAAGGGTCGAGAAGCAATAAAATTTAACCAGTCAATGCTGTAAAGATTTCACTTAGCTGGTGTATTTCGGAGAAGTTTGATGTTCTATTGCCTTTTTGTAATTGCATATAGTAATATGGTATAAAGGTTTAGTTTCTTTGTTTTTTAATGGCATATCAACCTTTGCAGGTTATTTAATGCCAAATCCATACTCCTAGTAGAACAGTACTGGTACTATTTAATCCATAGCTGGGAGGTTCATACCTTTCCCAAGGGTATTTGCCCGAATGTGAATGTAATAGCGCGACTGGAGTTCGAACTCGTGTACTACAATTCCGCAGTCCATCGCTTTAACCATTACACCATGAGGATACCACCAATATGGTATAAAGTATTCCTATAAAGTACAAACAACTTGCAAGCAATTGTATAGTTTCAAGTAACTGATAATAATAATCCTTAGTAAAGAATTCGAGCTTCAAGTAACAATTCTTAATACAAATAATTTGCACAGTTATATAATTTCAAGTAACTAATAATTATAATCAAGTATTCCTATCTAATATTAATAATTATAAAACAGTCTGTTTGACCCATAAATGAGACCCAAATAGGTACAACTTCTCAGTGTCAGAGTGGACCTGGGAGTAATGGCTATGGAGGTTTTACATACTTTCCAGATCTTCAGAACAGGAGCCTCATTGCTAGATGCAGTTTAGTGTAGAAATAGAAAACAAATCTGTTGGCCTAACAAAATTCAGTTTGAATAAATTCTTATCAATTAATCTATGCAAATTTTAAAACCATTAGTAAGGGATGGTCTTCTAAGTTGACCAATTTCTCCAGGACTTTACTCAGTATTTTAACTGATCTCAACAGTATTAAAATGTGTAATGTCACACTTCTTCTTAAGATCCTTTGTTCCTCCAGTGCCTTTTTCAGGATTACTGAAAGAGTTCTTAGTTGAGTCAGGTGGGGCTGTAGAATACGTCAACTACATCTCTGCAGAGGGGTAAAACTCACCCCCTCCAATGAGGGTCTTGGATCTAAACACTAATCTGCATCTGATAATGAGACTCCAGTCCTAAAGTTTTAGGGAATGTGGAGTGCCATTTCATTGCCATTACTCCCAGGTCCACTCTGACCCAGAGTGGTAGTAGTACCTGATAGGGTCCTATCTATGGGTTTAATAAAAATATTCCACCATTTAACTCTGTGCAAATAAAATTATTCATGTTAAATAGTTGTACTTGAAATCATCAAACTGTGTGAAAACAAATACGCTCCAGCTCATCTTAAAATTGTTGCTAACAAACTATTTGTTTATAATGGCATAATGGTAAGAGCATTTGCTAATGATCTGAGAGACTGGGGTTCAATCCCAGGTCGTATTATACTAAAGACTTGATACCTCCTTGCTTAACACTCAGCATTATAAGATATGAATCAAGGGTGAGTGAAGCAATCCAGGGAAAGGAATAGCGCCCTCCCTTACACCTTCAGGTCTCCCTAGATTATGGTTGGTCAACATATATATATATATATATATATATATATATATATATATATATATATAGTAGTAACATTAATATTTCCCTTACAAAAATTCATTACATTGACATAGAACATAAAAGTTAATTATCAAACTTAACAAGAAAAGAAAAGGAAATAAAATAAAATAAATAAAAAAGTTAAATTACCGTAATTATAACTGACAGAAGAATTTTGAAAATATAATAAATAGGTAAATAAAAAAAACCGAAATTCAATAAAACGAGGAGGTAACTCTTTAACTCTCTACCCCCCCCCGTGTCTATTCTGTTTTATTTATCCATTAGATCTGAAGAAGTCCTGTTATATATTTCTTCGTGTTTTTGGTTCACACCAGAAACGCAAAACAGGATGGAAATAAATTTATAATCCTAAAATAACCGGTCTTTGGTTTTTTCTTTAAAGAAAAAAAAAAAAATATATGCATAAATAGAACTTGGCATCGCCTATGGTCTGGGAGACCTGGGTTCAATCCTAGGTCGGGTCATACCAAAGACTTTAAAAATGGTACTTGATACCTCCTTGCTTAATACTCAGCACTATAAGGTATCAAGGGTAAAGTGGAGCAATCCCGGCAAAGGAGTAGTGCCCTCCCCTACACCACGGTGTAGTAGCTATTGAAAAGGGAGCCTTCTGGTCACCCTCAACTAGAGTCGCCAACTTTTCTTTTTTTAATAATCAATAAGGCTTTATATGGTGTCAAAGACAACTAGCCATGAAAGCGTTCTTTTTGGCATTTGTATTTTTTTTTTTGGTATTGATTGGGTTTTGGGGCCTTTTTAAAAAAACTGGTTTAATAAGATATTTACTCAATAGAAATTGAGCAATTTTATTTCTAACTTTTATGCAATCAAAAAATAAAAAACAGGCTACTATCAGTAACAATTCTAATAGTAATTTAGTATTTCAGCAAAGTGTGTGGTGGAGCATCCTCCCTCTCACCATATTTACCATATTTACCAAACTCTCCGAGAGAGAATAATTGGATTCATATCTTTCCCAAGAGTATCAGTGCTATGTGAAATGCAACAAGTTTCGTCCAGTATTTGAACTCATGTCACCGTGTCCATTTCATATGATGATAACCATTACACCACGGGCACCTCCATCAACTCTCACCATATTACAGGGGGGGGGGTGGAGAAATTGTTAAAGAGAAAACTAATGTGCTAAGAATGAATTTTGATTGCACAAAGGTGTCAGCAAAATGTCTATAGGGGCTTGTATCTCAATTAACTAAGTCTATTTTTCTTTCTTTCTTTAGCCTGATGTACTCTCCCCACTCGTCCTCATAAAGTTAGATTGATTATTACAAAGGAACAGAAGACGAATAAAGTTTCAGCCTTGAGAATTTAGAACTTTCAAAATATTTTTTAAATCGGATAACATAAGATGACTATTAGTTACCTGGTATTTAACAAAGCAAACCTAATTCACCGGTCATGCTTTGCGGCTTTAAAATTTGCCACCCACGTAGCGATCATTTGGGTAGTGAACTTATTTGGAAAAGGTGAACGCAGTCGACGGAAATAGACAAACAGAAGAAAATATACTGATAAAGTTTTGCTGATGTGTAAAAAAAAAAAAAAACCCATTGTTTCTGGGGAAGTGATACATTTTTTTTAGTGCATATCTTTTTGTCTCATCAAGTGGTGAACAATCTCAAGTTTGCAGACTCATGTCACACCTGGGTAAAACTACATTCAGCTTTGTCTCTACCTTTTGCTCAAAACTGGAATTACAAATTGCCAAAGGACAAACCACATTCAGATTTGAAACTTTGGAGATGCTTTCCAAGATGACTGTCGTCAGTCATGTTAAAAACGCTTCTGCTGGATCTCAAATATATCGTCTGCATTGCCTGCAGAGGGATAAAACATACCCTCAAAAAGGGGTGTCTTAAGTATGATGCATTAGACTTTACACCCAAGGGATGACATAGACCCTATGGATCAAGAAAAGGAAGAGGAAGACTTCTTACTAGCATTGAGGATTTTGTAGATGCAACAATTTTGGGACTTGAAGAAAAATGAGCAGAGACTGATAAGAGCGGCCAGTTTTGAACAGAATTAATTGGAAGATTTGGTTTTTGGTTTAATGGCATATCAACCTTTGTAGATTATTCAATGCCAAAGCTTCTTCTCCTAGAAGAACAGTTGTGGTACTATTTAACCAATAGCTGGGAGGATAAGGGGGTTCATACCTTTCCCAAGGGTATTTGCCCGAAAGTGAACATAATAGCGGGACTGGAATACGAACTTGCTTACTACGATTCTGCAGTCCATCGCTTTAACCATTACACCACGAGGACACCCCCTTAATTGTAAGAGAAAGAGGAAAACAATAAAATCTAAAAGACGAAAAAAAAAAACAACAACAAAAAACAAAAGAAAAATATGGTTATTTTGACTGAAAAATTCAGAACGAGGAAAATCCCTTGCTTTTTTAAAAAAAAACTTCTCGTTTGCTAAATGACCCATCCATCTATCTATCTATCTATCTATCTATCTATCTATCTCAGTCTGTTCATATCTATCTATCTATCTATCTATCTATCTATCTATCTAAGTCTGTTCATATCTATCTATCTATCTATCTATCTATCTATCTATCTATCTTAGTCGGTTCATATCTATCTATCTATCTATCTATCTATCTATCTATCTATCTGTGGGACTGTGTCATCATTGCCAATTTGAACTCTAGTCGCACTGATACATTCAATTTCGAACTAATATTCTTTGATAATGTATAAACCTCTTTACCCTCCCAGAGGGCACCTCGGGTGGTGTAATGGTTAGCAAACCTGCACGAGTGAGTTCGATTCTCATTGGGTGCCCATTCATGTGCTACATCTAAGCAAAAAAAAAAAAAGCTTAGTAAATTACCACTGTTTACCCTCCCCGCCATGAAGGGTTAAATAGTATCACTACTGTTCTTCTACAAAGATGGCTTTGGCTTTAAATAACCCACAAAGGTTGATATGCTCAGGGTCGGCATGTATTATCCTCAAAAACCCCGATCCAGGTCAAACATTTTTGGTGGTAGCTATGCATGAGTTTCGAGTCATGCATGAATCCCGACATTAAAATAACTCCGTGTCAAATCTGTCTTGCTGGAAAGTCAAAAAAAAATCTTTATCATCTTCATCACTAAATGCAAGGGGCGCAACTTATTCGGTTGTCTCCCTTAAAAAAACATTTTTTTTTTCTTTTTCACCGGAATGATTGGTATGTGAGTGATTTAAAAAAAGTTCATAAAAGAAAGCCAAAAATAAATAAATAAATAAAAAATAAATAAATAAAAATAAGATAAAAAAAACGAAAACAAAATAAACAATCAAACAAAACAAAAAAAAAAAAAACCCAAACAAAATAAAACAAAAAAAAAACCAAACAAAAACACTAACGAAAACATAAAGAAAAAAACAAGAAAGCATAAAACAAATAACAAAACAAAGTATAGAATGAATTTAAGTCACCTAATTTTGGTTTCTTTGTTTAATGGCATATCAACCTTTGTAGATTATTCAATGCCAAAGCCATTCTCCTAGAAGAACAGTAGTGGTACTATTTAACCCATAGCTGGGTGGATAAGGGGGTTCATACCTATCCCACAGGTATTTGCTCGAAAGTGAACGTGATAGCGCGACTGGAGTTCGAACTTGCTTACTACGATTCTGCAGTCCATCACGTTAACCATTACACCAAGAGGATCTCACCTAAATCTGTCGTCAACCGCTAGTAATAATTTTGTAAGGTTGAAATCTATACAAAACAGGAAGGACGAGAATCAAACTCTTCGCTTCACAAACAAATTCGATAAATTAAAGATTTTTGTTTGGTTTGGTTTCGTTGTGTCTTATAGCATATCAACCCTTGTCAGTTATTTAATGACAAATCTTGTATATATATATATATATATATATATATATATATATATATATATATATATATATATATATATATATATATGTGTGTGTGTGTGTGTGTGTGTGTGTGTTAGAAGTGTATTATACAAGTCCGATAACTCCTACTATTATCTCCCCTTCGTTTAACCTTTTTCTATCCCATAAGGCCTTAATAAAGTTTAAACCTCTCTACGTGACACAAGTGTCTTGTTTTCCCCTGTTCCAGTTTGTCAATTCCTTATCCTTTTTCCACAGCGGAATGCTAACTCTAACAATCTTTAAACGAGCTCATTTGTTTTCCCACAGTTAAATGGTTTCAAGTATTCCTATCAAACACTCATAATTCTATTTAATATTAATCATTTGTTTTCACACAGTTAAATGGTTTCGCGTATTGATATTTACCATTAATAATTCTATTTACCAAGTATTCCTATGTAATATAAATAATTTGCACACAGCTGTATGGGGTCAAAATACAAATGATTATCGTTAACAAATGTTTGTTCAATTCTATTTCACTCGTAGATTGGACCCAAACAGGTACAACTATTCCGGGCTAGAGTGAACCTAAGAGTAATGGCAATGAAGGGGTGCTCTACAGTCTCCAAAGCTCCGACATTACTGGAGCCTCACCGTCAGAATATCTAGTGTCATATTCGTATTTTCATTTTGTGTCTATAGAAAAGTATTTCAAACAAATGTCTGCAATTAATTGAATTTGTTTTGTAGTATCATTTTCTAGTGTGTAATCTATCTATCTCCGTTCTTCCATACTCGAAATTGATATCTGTCATCCCCCATCAAAATCAGTTCATATCTATCTATCTATCTATCTATCTATCTATCTATCTATCTCAGTCAGTTCATAAGTATGTATGTATGTATGTATGTATCACCCTTTCTCTCTCTCTCTCTCTCTCTTTCTTTTTATCTATCTTTGTTTCTTTCTATCTATTCATATCTATCAATCTGAGAGGAGGAGAATTTGGGGAATGCCGAGCACCCCCTCATTGCCATCGCTCCCATGTCCACTCTGACCCGGAGTGGTATCACCTGATAAGGTACGGTGGACTTATACTAAACTGAATTGTTTGTAATAGAACTATTATTGACATTGAAACTGCTAACTTATGCTAAACAGAACTGTTTGAAGTTGAACTGTTTTTTTTTATAGAACCAAACTGTGTACTTATGCTTCACTGAATTGTTTGAAATAGAACTGTTTTGACATTTAACTCAGCTGTTTTGACATTTAACTGTTCGTATACAAAACATTATACTTATACTAAACTGAATTGTTTGAAATTTAATAAGGCGTTAAATGATCCGAAAAGGGTTGATACGCCGTAAAACCAACCAACCCACTAACCAACCAACCAACCAACCAACCCTATCTATCTATCTATCTATCTATCTATCTATCTATCTATCTATCTTCTTGTATTTTCATCTGTGTGTGTGCCGTATTGAAAGGTATTTTAAACAATCACCTGAAGATAATTGATTCTGAGTTAGTGGTATCTTTTTCTGCTCTGTAATGTTGACCACCTGTGCTGAATGTCGAGGAAGGCGGTTTTCGGGGTGGGTGGGTCATTCAAGTCCCTGACCATTGATTTGTTATCTGCGTGTCAACTATTTTACGTTAGGGGAGAAAGGAAAGAAGAAACGAGGAAAGAGAACGAGTCAAATTTCATTTATACGTGATTGAATGCGAAAAACTAACTCGTATGACGTCACTTTTCAAGCGAGTATACCAGATAATGCAATTAATCTTCCTACAAACGAATCCATACTTATAAAATAATGTTGTCTTTAATCAGTTACGTACTTCAAGCTCATCACTGATACTCGGCTGAGGTAAAACTTCTTTTTAACAACATTTACTCTACATACAATTTAAAATATTCAGTTGACTGATCGATTTATTCACAGATTTTATTGGCTTATCAACCTGTTTAAGGTTATTTAATACCTTGAAGTTACACATAGTCCAATAATTTTAAAGCGGGTGTCCTCGTGGTATATGGGGATTTTTATATGCTCCGAAAACCTCGGTTTATTCCTACGTTTTGGAAAAGAATAAACCGTACTTCAAACAGCAGTAGAGAGATCGTGACAGCTTTTGAAGAAAGGGACGAACGACTTATACATGCAACAAAATTTATGTACAACAACAACAACAACAATAAACAGGGTTTTACACCAAATGGAATAAACAACGAATTGGAAGAATTCACAAAAGAGAGTTCAAGGAAGAGTTCAAGATGTAAAATATGGTTAGGTTTGTTGTGAAGGTTGTAAGGTTTTGTAAAGGTGTTTGAAGGTATGCGAAGGGTAAAGTAGGTTTGATAAGGCTTGTGGGTAAAGTAGTTGGTTTGCAGATAAAATGCCTGCTGGAACTTAACTGTGTGTGTCATGTTCCTTTTAACTCTGCACGTGCGTTCGTCGCTCTTGCGTCCCGGGTGGTGGAAGGTACCAAAATACGTATGCCGTCAAGGGCTGCTACAATGGACCTGATGCTAACAGTTGTTGGTACTGGAACCAAAAGAGAGAGAGTCTCCAGTGGAGTTCCTTTTTATGATGGACGCCACGTGACCACAAGAAGCTGCTGCTGATCGGTGAAACAGGATCACCAGTTCCTTACCAAAATTTCTACCGGTGTAATGGTTAAAGCGATGGACTGCGGGATCGTAGTACGCGAGTTCGTGCTCCAGTCGAGCTATTATGTTCACTTGCGGGCAAATACCCTTGGGGAAAGGTATGAACCCCTTTATCCTCCCAGATATGGGTTAAATAGTACCACTACTGTTCTTCTTGGCGAATAGCATTAGAATTGGCATTAAATAACTCACAAAGGTTGATATGCCATTAAACAAAGAAACCAAACCAAACATATAATTTTAAAACAGGTCTATTTGACTAATAGATCGAACCTTAACAGAGTAGACCTGGTTGGTTGGTTAGATTTTATGGCATATCAACCTTTGTAGGTTATTTAACGCCAAATCCATTTTTAGGAAAATAGTTCTATTTCAAACAATTCAGTTTAGCATAAGTTCGCAGTTTAAATGAAGGTACAGTTTAATTGTCAAAAACATTTCTATCTAAAGCTATTCAGTTTAGTCAAGCAGTTCTAATTCAGCTAATTCAGTTTAGTATAAGTACAGATTTTGTTTACACACAGTTAAATGTCAAAACAGTTCTATATTAAACAATTCAGTTTAGTGTAAGTAAAGTTTCAATGTCAAAAACAGTTCCATTTCAAATTATTCAATTTAGCATAAGCACGCTGTTTAAATGTAAGTATGGTTTAATTGTCAAAAACATTTCCATTTCAAGCAATTCAGTATAGCGTAAGTATGCCGTTAGTTCTATCAGGTGCTACCATGCCGGGCCAGAGTGGACCTGGGAACAATGGCAATGAAGGGGTACTCCGCATTCCCTAAAGCCCCAGCATCACTGGAATCTCACCATCAGATTGTTTAGTGTCATATCCAGGACTCGCATTGGTAGTGGTGGGGTGTCTTACCCTCTCCGCAGACGTGCAGTCTGTGTATTCTACAGCCCCAGCTGATTGGGCAAAGTGAACCTTGAAGTAATGGTAATGAAAGGATATACCACGTTCCCTAAACTCCAAGACTGGAGACTCCCCATCAGATGCAGTTTACTGTCTTACTCAGGACACTAGTTCTATTTAACCCATAAATGGGATCCTAACAGATACTATCACTCCGGGTCAGTGGAGGTACCCGTGGTGTAGTCGTTATCGTCGTAGGAAATGGACACGGCGACACGAGTTCAAATCCTGGACGAGACTGATTGCAGTTCACATAGCACTAATACCCTTGGGGAAGGTATGGATCCAATTATTCTCCCTCCAGCTATGGGTAAATAGTAGGACAGACTAGGTTCTTCAGCCTTGGTTTGGCAACTAGTCTAGGAGAAGGAAAACTCTGAATTGAAACCTGTTAAACTCCGCTTAAAAATTGACCTTGTGTCATATCCTGCCCGAGCGGAGGGATTGGGTAAATAGTATCACTCCGGGTCAGTGTGAATCTAAGTGCAATAGCGATAAAGGGATATTCCACTCACCACAAATCTCCAGAACTGAAGCCTCGCCACCAGATACAATGAAGTATCATACGCATGATACACCCTCTTTTGGCGTGGTCTTATTCCCCTGCAGGTGGGGATACAGTCAGAAGCCCCACAGACTGTGGTACATATTCAATAGTAGATTTTAGGTAAGTATTTACTATCTAATCTAACAACAATTGAAGGAATCTGCCAGTGCATACATGCACCAGCATTACTTGACAACAGGCCATATTATAAAGATGAATATAATCATTTCTCTTTAAATATAGATTTTTTTCAAAATGAAGGAGCCACCAAAGGATTTTGGGGGTTTGAAAACATACTAGATCCATATTTTTTAACTTGCTGTCTCACGTTGAACTTAAAGGGGGTGCAATGGTTAAAGTTCTGGATTGCAGCCTAGAAGTAAGCGAATTCGAATTTCAGTTGCGTTATCATGTTCACTTTTGAACTGGGAAAGGCATGAACCAAAACATTTAACGTAAAAAGAAAACAATTCAAATTTTCAATGATTGATTTCAGGGTTTCGAAAATGTTGTCTATCTTACGTGGCCCATTGTTTATTGACGTTTATTTAACAAAGAAAATATAATGAGTTGTAACAACTATGATTATTCAGGGGACCAGAAACTAAATGGTCTATGGTAATCAGGGTTCAAAAAGTAAATTGTGTTTTGAGTAGAAATAAAGGTATAAGAATGGAATAAAGGTAGAAAAAAAAAAGAAGATATTCAACAAAAAGGTAGAAAAATTAAGTTAGAAAAAAGCTTTTCGAATCTGAAGAATCTGCTGATTAAGAAAAATCGGAATTGGTTTGGTAAATGACGACACGAAGGTAAATATTTACTTTGGAATTTTGGGCCAGATTAAACCACGTGACTTAGTCACATAATTGTCACGAGACTTTAAAATTACATCGAGTGTAATTCAACAGATTCCTGCCATGTCGATACTGACAGACCTGAGAATCGGACACGTGAAACTCAGGCTCATGAGTTGTTAGCCTATCTTATTCTAGTCAATAGTTGAAATTATAGAGTGTATATATATATATATATATATATATATGTAAGTCTTTTTTTTAAACATATGAAACTAGAAGTAATGAGACTACTACAAAAGGGTGAGTAAACAGTTATTCATTTTAAATCTTATCCTGCTCTACTGACCGATATTGAGCATTTTTTAATTAGTGAAAAAGCCTTTTTAAACGATTCGTTTATTCAACTAATATATATATATATATATATATATATATATATATATATATATATATATATCCTCTGAATACTTTGTTTTATATCTACGAGGTGTCTTCAATAAGTTTCCAGATATTTTTTGTATAGGCATTTGAAATTGTCGTAGACTCTTGAAAGTTCAGTATGTTATTGCTATACATCTCATGAGATGACAGGCCAATATTTATGATTTGAGGTTCAAATCAATAGATACAGCAGCAATTGGAATACACCCAACTAAAGCTTGATTGTCACAGCTGGTGAATTTCAAAAATGCAATCTGCACGTGAGAACACTTTAGAAGAATGATATGCAATAAAATTGTGTTTTAAACTTGGAAAAAATGCCACAGAAACGTATGAAATGCTTCAGGCTGCTTTTGGAGCATCTTGCATGAATCGAGCATCAGTTTTTGAGTGGCATAAGAGATTCAAGGAAAGTAGGGAGTCTGTTAGGGATAACGAGAGGTGTGGGAGGAGTAAGGAAGTCAGAACAGCAGAGTTGATTGACCAAATAAAGAATTTCATGGATAAGGACCGTCGTGTGTCTATAGAGAAAATAAGTGCACAGTTTGATGTCAGTGTGACAACTGTATACAGAATTATTCGCGAGGAACTGAAGATGCGGAAGATTTGCGCGAAGTTTGTCCCTAGGGTGCTCAGAGAAGATCGAATCTCCCCCATACCAAAAACGTGGGCATATTATCACATATAAATACATCCTTTGAATATTTTTTTCATATTCTTATATTTACATACCGTCTTATATATATATATATATATATATATATATATTTCTTTAAGAAAAAAAAATTTGAAATTAAAAATTTTAATTTAAAATTTTGAATTTAATTTGATATAAGTATTACTGTATCCTTACGTAAAGTGATTAAAGAAAGTTGTGTTAATCTAAATTAGTATTAAATCTGGAGTTTTAAGTCGAAAAGTATTTAGAATTAAAAAAAAAAAAATAAAAAAATTAATTTACAAGAATTCCAACCGGCAATAAAATTAAAAAAAAACGGAAGTGGGCTAAATGAGGAGAAAACTCTTCACCCCTCTTCTATCCCCTCCCACCCTTCTTTCCTGTGTCTATTCTGATTTATTTTGTCCATAGGATCTGAGGAAGTCCTGTTAATTTTGGGGGTATTTTTGATTTATATCAAAAACCGATAACAGGATAGAAATAACTCCCAACTCCGGTTTAACTGGACCAAATAATACTATATATATATATATATATATATATATATATATATATATATATATATATATATATAATCAGTGTTGTGTGTTCTTAAAAAACAAGATACTCATATTTAAAAATATATTCCGTTCAAAATTGAAAAAAAAAAAGTTTGACATATTATTTGGTTGGATTTATTTGTTTAATAACATATCAACGTTCGTGGGTTACTTAATGCCAAAACTACCCCTGAAAAGAACAGTAGTGACACTATTTAAACCATAGCTTGAGGGATATTGGGGTTCATGCCTTTCCCAAGGATATTAGTCCGAAAGTTAACGTAATAGCGCGATTGGAGTTCGAACTCGTATACTATATTATCACAAACCAGCACGTTAGCCATTATATCATGGCAACTCTCTCCCTAACAAATTTATTTCAATTGTTTCATCTAATATTTTAAGTAAATTTAGTGATTGTATACCTTTAGTAAGTGAGTAAAGTTGTCTCCCTTTAGTCAAGGGTGACCAGAAGGCTCTCTTTTCAATAGCTACTACACTGAGGCGTAGGGGAGAGCCCTACTCCTTTCCCTGGATTGCACCACTTTACCCTTGATACGTACCTTATATCACTGAGTGTTATCAAGTACCATTTTTAAAGTTTTTGGTATAACGCGACCTGGGATTGAACCCAGGTATCCCGGACCACTGACGAACACTCTACCCAATGACTTGAATCCTGTAAGTAGACATTTGCCTTGAAAATCTGTATGTGCGATATGCAAAATCCATTTGCAGTAATCCGTTTCAACAATAAAAGAATAAGACATTTCCCGACTAAATATAGATTAAATTTTGGATCAAGATGTTACTCGGAGAGTACAAATAGCTTTTAACTGCTCCCAATTTGGCTAAAGAGAAATTGGCCCAATACACAAAGCCTTTTTCGAGATTTTTCACCTCTGTAAATCTTTTATCTCATTGGTTCAATTGAATTCATTATTTATCAAGTAATGTAGCCAGAAATTATTTATTAAAACTTTTCGAATTTGATGATTTGGTTTTGTTGTGTTTTATGGTATATTAACCCTTTGTGGGTTATTTAATGTCAAATTCTATTTTACACACACACACACACACACACACACACACACACACACACACACACATATATATATATATCATCAAATTGTGCTGACTGCAAGATGTTCTCTCACCATTCGTCACTATCATCCATCCCTCTAGGCAGATCCTCCAAATGTCATCCACTGTCCACACAAAGCTGAAGTGAGTTCTGTTTGCACACAGTTAAATGGTTTCAAGTATTCCTATCTAACACAAATAATTCTATTTAATATTAATCATTTGTTTGCACACAGTTAAATGGTTTAGAGTGTTCGCCAATGGCCCGGGAGACCGGGGTTCAATCCCAGGTTGAGTCATACCAAAGACTCAAAAAATGGTACTTGATGCTACCTTGCTTAACACTCAGCCTTATAAGGTAAGAATCAAGGGTAAAGTGGAGTAACCCAGGGAAAGGAGTACGCCCTCCCCTACACCTTGGTGTAGTAGCTATCGAAAAGGGAGCATTAGGGTCACCCTCGACAACGGTCGCCAACTTTACTTACTATTCCTATCTAACACTAGTAATTCTATTAAATATTAATCATTTGTTTGTACATAGTTAAATGGTTTCAAGTATTCCTATCTGACATTAGTATTTATATTAGTCAAGTATTCCAATCTCTCTCTCTCTCTCTCTCTCTCTCTCTATCTATCTATCTGTGTGTGTGTGTGAGTTTGAGAGTTCCTATCTATCTATCTATCTATCATTTGTGTGTGTGTGTGTGTGTGTGTGTGTGTGTGTGTGTTACTTATCACAAAATAAAACGACGGGAAAACCACAAAAGTTGAAATGCAGAATATTTTTGTGGTCTGAGGCCATTTTTCTCACGGGCCAGGGTCAAGTTTACAAGGTCATCGCAGCGAGTAGATTGAGTTGCCATGACGCCGGGGAAGGAATCAATCTAAAATTAGCTCTTTATATTTGTTTGTTGAGAAGAAGAAAAAGAAAAAGAAAAAAAAAAAAAAAAAAAGAAAATAAGTCGAAAGTAAAATAAAACCGAAAGTCATTCTAGGAAAAGTGGAAATATGAAATTTCGGCCGCTTCTCCTTCGGTGACGGTGGAGATAACGTCATCGGTTGACGGAAATGGTGGAGAGATGAAATTTCCTGAAAATTAATTGCAAAGAATGAGGTTGTTAACAGAGAGAGAGGGGGGGGGGTAAGGGAGAAGAGGGGGTAAAGAAACAAAGAGTAAAGAGAATGAAAGCGACAGAAACAGAGAAACGGAAATAAAGAAGAGAGAGGGAGAGAGAGAGAGAGAGTGAAAGCGACAGAAACAGAGAAACGGAAATAAAGAAGAGAGAGAGAGAGAGAGAGAGAGAGAGAGAGAGAGAGAGAGAGAGAGTGAAAGCAACAGAAAGAGAGAAATAGAAATAGTGGAGGAAAAAAGAGAGTATTAGATTGTTTGTTTGTTTGTTTGTTTGGGTTTTATGGCATATAAACCTTTGTAGGTTATTTAATGCTAAATCCATTTTTATTGAAATAAACAGTTCTATTTCGATCAATTCAGTTTAGCATGAGTATATAGTTTTATTGTCAAAAACATTTCTATTTTAGTTCTATTTGACCGATAGATAGGACCCTATCATGTGCTACCATTCCGGACCAGCGTGGACCTAGGAGCGATGGCAATGAAGGAGTGCTCCGCATTCCCCAAAGCTCCAGCATTACCTCACCATCAGATTGTTTAGTGTCATATCCAAGACACTCGTAATGGGAGGGTGTCTTACCCCTCTGCAAAGGTGCAGTCGGTGTATTTTGTGCCGACTGGGCAAAGAGTGTTTTAGAGAGAGAGAGAGAGAGAGAGAGAGAGAGAGAGAGAGAGAGAGAGAGAGAGAGAGAGAGAGAGCGAAACAAAGAAAAAGAAAAGGAAAGAGGCAAAGAAACAGAAATAGAAAAAGAGGCCGGAAAAAAGTTCCTGTGTGTGATAGAGAGAGAGGAAAATAAAGAAATATATATATATATATATATTTCTTTATTTTTTTTTATTAAGCTAATATATATTTTTATTACGCTAATATATATATATATATATATATATATATATATATATATATATATATATATATGTATAAGCTTAATCGAAGAACAATCAACATGGTCGGGTACGCATGTAGATTGAACTCACTAATCTGGCGAAATGGTCAACACGAGAGACATACAATCCATTGTGTCACAGTAGGCGCCCAATATACATTGAACGTCTTGCCGTGGAGCAATGGTTAACTAATTAGTTTAGTAAACTATAATCCCACCACAAGTTAATCTCGACGGTCGACCTTTGAAAGCCATTGTTGATTCACGTCGTTCTACAAAATTATTACTCGGGTATAAGTTGACCCTTGATTTATGGCAATGAAATCATTAATCTATGGATTTAATTTTTGAAATCAAAAGTTTAATTCTAGTCCTTCTCCTTATCTTCGAATTTCAAACTTATAAAATTATTTTTTCTTCTATGGAGGTGGATGCCATTTTTTTTGCCTAAGAATCAGATTTTTCGAATTCGACCTATACACGAGTATAGTGAGTAAATTTTTGAAGTGTTAAGAGAAGTTTAATATTGTCCTGAATTAATTATTAGATGAAGCAATGCTAACAATTATTAATTTTTGGACTCATATTTCTTTCATCTTAATTTCACTTGCTTTTTATCACAACTTCACAGACTGTCCATCTAAAATCGTTATTAAACAGCGTATCTCTCTTCACTCGGTAATTTTTGCGCTATGGGAGCCTCGAAGATTATCGAAGAAAGTTTCTGTACCAAATTAAACAAATTAACAACAGAATACAACCAAAGCTGTATAGTTAAGCATAAATGGGCCTGGTCAGTACTTAGAGGAGTGACTAATCAGTAAACAGCGTATTTATCTTCACTCGGCAAAGTTCAGCAGATAATAATACCAACGAACTAATTGGCTCAAGGAAAATCATATAACCGGAAAGATAGTTGGCTTATTTTATTTGGTTTAATGGTATATCAACCCTAGATGGTTGTTTAATGCCAAATCCTGTTTATATATGTCTTGTTCGTCTTATTTGGATCTGGTTTGTGAGTACGCAGCCGTACAGCTACTGTTTTGTGGGGTGTTGCTTCTAGGATTTGTACAAAACAGCAAGTAGAATTCTTAATAATATTATGCCAAAAATGATGTCAGGAAATATTGCATCAAACTAACAGGAAAACAAACCGCCCTGAAAGAATCATTATAAAATAGTAACCACAGAAAGAAGAATGAAGGATACAGCAGCAGAAACGTTGGGATAAAATTATCAAAAGTGACGAAACTGGCTCAAGTGAATCAATGTATAAAAATTTTTTGAGTCAAAAGTTTTGCAATATTTTGGTAGTGTATGAGGCACAATTCGGCTGCTTCAGATGCTTTTTCGAATTTTGTGAAGGTGACAAACCACCCAGGACTGTGAGATTTGGAGCTCTCTGGAGACTCTCGGAGTGCTACACAGCGGATATGCCACTCCGATTTGGAGCCCCGCAGCTTAATCCACGGTTTTTCGTCTACCTGGCCTTGCCTGATCGCCGGCATTCTTGTAACCCGAGTGAATTGTTTTCAACCCTCTGGTTACTCTACACTGATCAATTGGGCCTGTATCTTTCGCACAGCAAATATTAATGGTTACTTCTGCGACGTTATGACCGAGTTGAAACAGAAGTTCCCGGATTAGACTTCGTTGCACGTTCATTTGTGAGGCTTTCAAATCACACACCAAGTGAAGCAATGCACAACGCGTCAGCGCACCAACTACCACGATAATACCAAAGCAAAAGTTCCCGAATTAGACCACGTTACACGTCCCCTGCTACATAGTCTGGAACGAACAGCAGCAGGCATTGGCCTCCATGTCAATGCACACAAGACGGAATATATGTGCTTTAATCTAAGAGGCGACATCCCCACACTAGACGGTAGCTCGCTGAAACTAGTAGACAAGTTCACCAACCAAGGAAGCAGTGTCTCATCAACCGAGACAGACATCAACAGGCGACTAGCAAAGGCATGAACATCTACCGGTAGGCAATCGGTCATATGGAAGTCAGACCTGACCGATAAAATGAAACGCAGTTTTTTCCAAGCTGCAGTCGTGTCGATACTGCTGTACAGATGCACTACATGGACGCTAACTGAACGTATGGAGAAAAAGCTTGACGGCAACTACACAAAAATGCTGCGAGCAATATTGAACAAGTCCTGGAGACAGTACCCCACAAAGCAGCAGCTGTACGGCCACCTACCACCCATCACGAAGACAATCCAAGTTAGACGAACCAGACATTCGGGACACTGCTGGAGAAGTAGGGACGAAATCATAAGTGACGTACTCCTGTGGACCCCTTCACATGGATGAGCAAAGACAGGACGTCCAGCTAGAACCTACATACAACAGCTCTGTGCGGATACAGGGTGTAGCCCTAGAGACCTGCCGGAAGCGATGGACGATAGGGAGAGGTGGCGAGAAAGGATCAGGGATATCCGTGCTGATGGCGTGACCTGATAATGATGATGGCACGTTTATCTGTGCGGCTTTCAAGTCACACACAAAGTGAAGCAATACACGAGTCAGCGCACCAGCTAACACAACACAACCAACCACAGCGGGTACCAACCATGGCTTGAACTGCTTCGGTCACGTGAAATCATCATCATCATGTCGTGCCGCTAGCACGGATATCCCTGACCCTGTCTTGCCACTTCTCCCTATCGTTCATCGCTTCTGGCAGGTCTTCAGGGCTACATCCCATGTCCTCACATAGCAGCTGTATGTTCGTCCTGCTTTTGCTCGGCCATATGTGGAGGTCCATAGGAGTGCATCACTTATGAGCTCGTCCCTGCATCTCCAGCAGTGTCCTGCATGTCTGGTTCGTCTAACTTGGATAGTTTTCGTGATGGGAGGCAGGTGGCCGTACCGCAAACAAGCAACGTAACAAAATATTGCAAAACTTTTGACTCACCCTAATGGTTATAAACCTTGTCTTTAAAAATTCAGGCTAAATTTGTTAGTTACACCATGTAAGGAATAATTTGTTTATCTTTTTTTTTTCAAATATAGTTTGAAATGCTTTAACATTAATTTAGATATCTGATGATTTATTGAAACGAGTATCTCGAGGATTTTACATGACGTTGAAAAGGTTGTAAATGTTTTGTTCATTTTAAATAATGAATTGATTATGAAACGAAAAAGGGGAGTGTGTGAAAAGACTTGACGAAATATTTCGTCCAGGCGTTTCTCCAATCGCAACACACTCACACACACACACACATATATATATGTATATATATATAATCGTCTGTTGAATATAGGCCAGGGTAACGCCTCTCCCCCGGCGATGGAGTTTGTGGGGTGAGATATAGAATCCTGGAAAGAAATCTGATCCCGACTTTCTTTGAGTTGTTGGGGTTGTCTGGTGAGCACGTTTTGGTTGGCAGCATCAACGACCAAGAGAAAATAACTTTTAACAACATTCACCCTTGGACGGTTCGGAAAAAACAGATTCTTAGGCAGTGGAGGCCAGCCAGATATGATGGGGTGGGGGATAGGATTTAATGATATATATATATATATATATATATATATATATATATATATATATATATATATGTAATCAAATATCTTAGATATGAATTTTCTCAGTAAATATACATATATATCTGTATGCGGGGTGTGTGAACGCAGTGTGCATGTGTGTGTGATGTGTGTGTGTGTGTGATGTGTGTGTGTGTACGTTGTGTACGAATGAGATACGTGAGTGTATGTGTGTGTGTGTGTATAGTGTTTTACAAACGTTTCTATACATGTGGTTAAATATGTTTAGTTTTGTCTGTTTTTATAATCCCAAATTCAGTGTACACTGAGTTTTACATCAAGGATAGATAGATAGATAGATAGATATAAACCGACTGATAGATAGACAAATAGGTGGTGCCCGTGGTGTTAGGAGGTGCCCGAGGTGTAATGTTTATCGTCGCAGGAAATGGACACGGCAACACGAGTTCAAATCCTGGACGACACTGATTGCATTTCACATAGCACTAATACCCTTGGGAAAGGTATGAATCCAATTATTCTCTCTCCAGCTATGAGTAAATTATAGGGCAGACTGATTCTTCAGCCTTGGTGAAGCAACTAGTCTAGGAGAAGGAAAAATCTGAATTGAAACCTGTTAAACTCCGCTTAAAAATTGACCTTGTGTCATATCCTGCCCGAGCGGAGGGGTTGGGTGAATATGGATAGATAGACAAATAGATAGATAATACTCTTAATATAAACATAAAGATCTCAGTTTATATAAAGCGATAACCGTTTAATTTGAGGAGAATCTTTTTATCTGCCTCACTCTCTCACAATGATCATCTATTTGTTTCTCTCACTCTCTTTGTTTCTATATATCTTTTAATCTCTCTCTCTCTATCGCTCCCTTTTATCTATCAGGGAGGAAATACCGAGACAGCATTCTCTCTCTCTCTCTTTCTCTCTCTCTCAATATATATATATATCGCTTTCCATTTATATATGTCTGTGGATGACAATATCGATGTTTAGTCATTCACTGACAGTTGTATCACAACTTTTCAGTGTGGCTAAATACGCACGATGCTTTAAGCTGGGTACGAAATCCGGTTAACATTACGTCAGTCGGATATCTTACCCCAGAGCCATCGTCATTCTCTGCGTTTGTGAAGGAATGTTTTACGCATATCGTTTTTATATACATTATCGGCAACCGGGAGTGCTCAATTCTTGAGAAGAGCTATTGCATTACCGATAAATTGACAGACAGACAGATAGATAGATAGATAGATCGAAACAGAGATAGCGAGAGAAACAGACATATGAAGCTAGAAAGATAGTGAGGTAGATAGAAAGATTCTCATCAACTTAGATAGAGAGTTATTGCTTTATATAAACAGAGATAGCTAAGCCTTCCCTCTGTGTTCGTATTAGGAGTAATATCTATCTATCTATCTATCAGCTTTCTCAGTTAGTTCTTTCCTATTCTTCTATCTATCGATACCATCCATAACATTATGTTCTTATGGTTACACACACACATATATATATATATATATATAGAGAGAGAGAGAGAGAAACTGATAGACCAGACAGAGACTGGTTAGCAAGTTTGGATTTTAACAATGGCGTATAAGTCGACCCCAAGTTTTGTAGAGGTTTTAATAAGGCTTAAAAGGTCAAGTTGTACACCACGATTGACGATTGATAGATAGGTATCGGGTATCTTTCAGGATACAAGGATTAGTAAACTTTTTAGATCAATTTCTTCATGTAAATTTAATCCCCAGTGAAGTGGTATATCCTGAAAAATATGACTGTGTAAGCAAATAATACTGTTCGGATTTTGCAGATGATTTTTAAAGATAATCAAAAGTAGTTACAGATTAAAATTAAACGCATTTTTCAGGCTTAACAGGTCGACTTGTACACCACAATTTACAGTCGGTCTTCAGAATTCGACTTATAGATGAGTATGTACGGTTATTAATTAGTCCTAATTTAACCCTGCCCCTCAAGATTCACTGCAAGGATAGTATTATCCCCTTACTGTCGACTGGTCTTCCATTCCAAAGCAGTTTTTGTTTTAAGATATTTCAAGATGTAGTTATTATGAGTTTGATTTCCTCCGGGTGCAGCTCAACCTGAAATCGATTTATTTGTTCGAAATTTGAGAAAAATAACGTCTTTACGAATTTCAAAGAAAAAAAGGACAGTTTTTATTTGGCGGTCCCTAACCCAGTAATGAAAAATCCCTCTATTTTTACTTGGGTGGAGGTCTCTGAATTCAAAGCTAAGCACAGAGAGTCCGACATTGTCTTTAAACGAGTTTGAGCAAGTACCTACGAGCAACGGTACACATGCTAAACTGTATCGGCCCTTGCCCTTCTAATCTATGAAGCATGAAGAGGCGAGACCTGCTTGCATAGGAAACTATGTCTTCGATACAAGCCTCACTCAGGTCAGCGCATAGACTCACTATCAATCTCGTAACCCTAAATAGGGGTGTTGTAGAAGCACCACTGATGACTCTCTGGCAATCACCTATCTATCTCAGACAGGATAGTTGTCATTATCATGTGGTGTATCTAAGCAGCTGGATCACGGGCGAAGTCCTCCTACAAGTTGGTTGGTCCAGGTGGTGAACACGTGGCTGCTGTAGTTCTTGGTACCCGTCTACCATGTTCGAAGGTCATTCGCTTTGTGATGCCGTGTTATCACTGCCCCTCACGTCTTTTAACCCTCGAGGTGAAGCGGTTTTCCCTGGGCAAAGTACTTGGAGCCAACACATGAGCAATTTAAAGAATGCGTGAGGACTAATGAAGACCGTCCACTTAGAGATACAGCTGGCAGAAACCAAAGGTATTAAAGGCATCTATGCTCCCTATATATATATTAAACTCACGCTGTCTCAGTGATAAGGATCACTATCCAATATAGAGTCACTTGATGGTCAAAATATTGGGCTACAACTAAAAATACTTATTCAAAAATAAAAAACCTTAAAATCGCAGCCATCATCAGAGTCTGGTATAATTGCTAGTTTCAGACTCACGTCTGGAAACTTATCGTATGCCCTTCGTTATACGAGGGGCATACGATAAGTTTCCAGCCTTTTTTGTATGGGCATTTAAAATTGTCGTAGACTGTTGAAAATTCACTATGTTATTGCTATACATCTTATGAGATGACTGACCAATTTTTATGATTTCAGGTTCAAATCAACAGCTACAACAGCAATTGGAATACACCCTACTAAATCCTGATTGTCACAGCTGATGAATTTCAAAAATGCAATCTGACACTTTAGAAGAACGATATGCAATAAAATTCTGTTAAACTTGGAAAAATGCCACAGAAACGAATGGAATGCTTCAGACTGCTTTTCGACCATCTTGCATCGAGCATCAGTTTTTGAGTGGCATAAGAGATTCAAGAAAGGCAAGGAGTCTGTGAGGGATGATGAGAGGTGTGGGAGGAGTAAGGATGTCAATACACCAGAGTTGATTGGCCAAAGGGTTAGGGTTACTATGTTGAGGTTTTAAGGGAGTTCAAGAAGAGATTCTGTTGGAAGAGGCCAGCACTCTTCAAATCGGGTCAGTATTCATTTGAAGATATTTGGCAGTTTTTTTTTGTAAAGAAAGGGTGGAGTGCGATCTGCACCCTACACTACAAATTTGTGTCGTGCAGAAAACCCCTGGAACTCTCTTGATTTTATTCTGTGCTCCCTGAATTTTACAGATATAAAGTAACTCCGAACATCATTCTTAGGTCATCAAAAAATTATAAACAGACTAATCGCATCGGATGGTTAGGTTCTTGTTCTGGAGCTTTGCGAGGGTTCACTTCCTTCTCTAGGTCATACAGATAAGTCTAAAAAATGATTGGTGTTCAATAGGACTCTATGCATGAAAAATACTCAAAAGCTCAGTCGACTGTAGAAGACACCGGTTACATCTCTGCAGAGGTGTAAAACCCCTGCAACGAGTGTTCTGGATATGACACTAAATAGTGTGATGGTTAGTTTCCAGTAAAGCTGTAGTGTACCCCTGGAGTAGTAATAACTGATTGGGTCCTTTTTTATCGTTCAGGGTTCTCGGGATATTGTCTTCATCTTTATTGTTATATTCACAACGGCCGATATGTCCTCTGGCCTTCTTCAGGGGCCTACGCAGAACTTCGAAGAACGTCCTTTTTTTAATCCACGGGAGTCACTTGTTCTAATTCCGTTAACCATAACCAGGTACAAGTGCTAAGTAATCCAGTTTTGTTACTTGCTTGCAGTCAGGATTGAAACTGCGACCTCCAGATGATTGTCTCTTTAGAAACTTTGGGAACCAACGCCTCTAACCGTTATGCTATGTGCCCTGCTGAGTGAAATTTTGGGATTTATAAACTTAATGTTTTCACATCACAACTATGTATGATTTATTACCTGGGCTCATATTTTAATTTTTTTTATCTAACCTTATTGATTATTGGTTCCCATATTGTATTTATCTCTATACTTGGTCTACACAACAGGTCACTGAAGCCCAACATATGTGCTGATTCCTTAAGGCGTCTAATTCTCCAGCGGTCGACTCTATCAATTATTTTAACTTTACTCCATAAGAGCAGATGGTTTCCTTTTTCTTTCCATATATGGTCTGCCATACCCGACTTTTCAATTTCCCCTCGTTGTAGTGCTTTTTGATGTTCTCGCCTTGTTTTTAGTGGGCGGCATGTCTTGCCTTTGTATACTTTACTACAACTGCAAGGGGTGGAGTACACAAAGTTCTTGATAATGTTGAATTCTGTCGGTGGCTTGACACGGAAGAGATACCTCCGGAGAGTTGAGCCACTTGTGAACATTGTCCAGATGTCAAATGAACTACATATCCTTTGGATTCTTTCGGCTAGGTCTTGGACATAGGGCAGGCATACTGTGGTGAGTTTTCGGATATCGTCTTCTATCCTCCTATCCAGGTTTCGTGGAGCCGATGTTATGCGCTCTGGGCAGTTGTTAAAATGGTTGATATGCCATAAAACCTAATCAAACCAAATCAAATATATCTAATATATACGTACAAAGAGGATTTGCCATCAAATAACCCACAGTGGTTGATATGCCATAAAATCCATCGAAACAAAGTTATATATATTTAATATATATGTATAAAGATGATTTGGCATTAAATAACCTACAATGGTTGATATGACATAAACCTAACTAAATCAAATTAAATAATATATATTTGATATATATGTATAAAAATTTGGTTTGGTTTGGTTTTATGGCATATCAACCTTTGTATGTTATTTAACGCCAAATCCATTTTTATGTAAATAATCAGTTCTATTTAAAACAATTCGGTTTAGCATGAGTACATAGTTTAATTGTCAAAAACATTTCTATTTCAAACTATTCAGTTATATATAAAAATTCAGTTTAGTGTAAGTATAGTTTCAGTGTCAAAAATAGTTCAATTTAAAACAGTTCAGTTTAGCAAAAGTACAATCTAATGGTAAAAAAAACATTTTTATTTCGAGCTATTCAGTTTAGTCAAGCAATTCTACTTCAGCTAATTCAGTTTTGTAAAAGTACAGATTTTGTTTACACACAGTTACATGTCAGAACAGTTCTATGTTAAACAATTCAGTTTAGTGTAAATACAGTTTCAATGTCAAAAAACATTTTCAGTTATATGTAAAAATTCAGTTAAGTATAAATACAGTTTTAATGTCGAAAAAAAAAACAGTTCTATTTCAAACAATTCAGTTAAGCACAAGCATGCAGTTCAAATGTATGTACGGTTTAATTGTCAAAAACATTTCTATTTCAAGCTATTCAGTTTACACAAACAATTCAGTTTAGCATAAGTATGCCGTTAGTTCTATTTAACCCATAGATAGGGCTCTATCAGGTGCTACCACGCCGGGCTAGAGTGGACCTGGGAGCAATGGCACTGAAGGGGTACTCCGCATTCCTCAAAGCTCCAGCCCTGCTGGAACCTCACCATCAGATTGTTTAGTGTCATATACAGGACATTCGTTGGGGAGGTCTTACCCTTCTGCAGAGAAGCAGTCGGTGTATTCTACAGCCCCAGCCAACTGGGCAATATGTATAAAGAGGATTTGGCATCAAATAACCTACAATGGTTGATATACCATAAAACCCAACCAAACCAAATCATATATATTTAATATATATGTATAAAGAGGATTTGGCATTAAATAACCTACAATGGTTGATATGCCATAAAACCCAACCCAACCAAATCATATATATTTAATATATATGTATAAAGAGGATTTGGCATTAAATAACCTACAATGGTTGATATGCCATAAAACCCAACCCAACCAAATCATATATATTTAATATATATGTATAAAGAGGATTTGGCATTAAATAACCTACAATGGTTGATATGCCAGAAACCCCAACCAAACCAAATCATATATATTTAATATATATGTATAAAGAGGATTTGGCATTAAATAACCTACAAGGATTGATATGCCATAAAACCCAACCAAACTAAACATGCAGAAGTACAGTGGGTACACAGAGTATCTATGTGCTTGGGGAGGGATGAATCCTCGTGGTGTCATAGCTAAAATGCAGGACTGCAGCCTTGAAGTGAATGAGTTTCAACTCCAATCGCACTATTACTTTCACTTTCGGACTAATACTCTTAGTAAAGGCATGAAACCTTTGATCCCCCACAGCTATGGGTTAAATGATAAATAGTATCACTGTTGTTCTACAAGAATGGTTTTGACATTAAATAACCCGCAAAAGTTAACGTGCCATTAAACAAAGAATTTAAATCTATTTATCTATCATCTCAGTCTATTCATAGTTTTCCTTCTCCTAGACTAGTTGTCTCACCAAGGCTGAAGAACCCAGTCTGTCCTACTATTTATCCATAGCTGGAGGGAGAATAATTGGATTCATACCTTTCCCAAGGGTATTATTGCTATATGAAATGCAGTCAGTCTCGTCCAGGATTTGAACTCGTATCGCCGTGTCCATTTCCTACGACGATAACAATCACACCACGGGCACCTCCTCTATTCATATCTATCTAATTCTGTCCATAACTTTTTGTCTTTCTCTCTATTTCACTCTATTTATTTTGGGCTACTTGCTTAATAAAACGAAGAGCGTGTCCTCGTGGTGTAGTGGTTAAAGCGATGGACTGCGGAATCGTAGTATGTGAGTTCGTACTCCAGTCGCATTATTACATTCACTTTCGGACAAATACTCTTGGAAAAGGTATGAACCCCCTTATCCTCCCAGCTATGGGGTAAATAGTACCACTATTGTTCTTCTCGGAGAATGGCTTTGGCATTAAATAACCTACAAAGGTTGATATGCCATTAAACAAAAGGAACCTTAAAACGAAGATATAATTAATAACAGAAATATTTCATCCAAGAAAAATTAACTCGATAAAGAAACGATGCAGATTTATCAGAGAGAAGTGTTACAATGTCTGTCAATTTAGACCCAGTCAAAAGAAAGTCTTCCTTGGTTAAAGTGTTTTAGGTTTCGTCCATGAATGACGAACTCAACAGATGGATACATATATATCCACATATTAGATGAAAGGAAACATGATGACAATAAATAAAAAAACAACTTTACCCCTAGGGTAGCCATCTATGGATAAACTTCTATGTATCCGTAGTCTTTCTTTATATAACCTAGATTTTTTTATACTCAAGGCAGCCATCAAAAAAAGATTTGTGGCTGCAGCGATTATTCAAAATGCCGCTGTTGGAAACTGTTTACGCTGTGAGGAAATGATATGCTGTGTGCACACATGTTCCTTAAAATATATTGGAACAATGTAGACTTTACATCCCAACATCCCCTGCACACACACACACACACAGACATATATATATATATATATATATATATATATATATCGAAATAAGGGAGTGAATAATTAAAGAAAACTCCAATCTACAAATTCTTACATTTTTATTTTCTTAAATTGAAATAAAAATTTGCTGAAAAACAAATGTACAAAATGTTTTCTTACTATATTAGTCAGAGCGAAAATATTGACAAAAAAAAAACAAACAAAAAACAAATAATACTATCGATGTAGTAGTTTGAATAGTCTAAGTCTGAGTTAAACGATTTTGTGAGAATAATAGTGTGTCACTCTGAGGGAGAGAAAAATATATTTATGTCTTAACGTATATGCGGCTGCTGCGGGAGCCTGTTCTATTTGGCACAAAGATTCATCATCATCATCATCATCATGTCATGCTGGTAGCACGGATATCCCTGACACTCTCTCACCACTTTTCCCTATCGTTCATCGCCTCAGGCAGGTCTTCTGGACTACATCCCGTATCCTCACATAGTTGCTGAATGTATGTTCGTGCTGGTCGTCCTGCTTTTGCTCGGCCATGTGTGGGGGTCCATAAGAGTACATCACTTATGAGCTCGTCCTTGCTTCTCCAGCAGTGTCCTGTATGTCTGGTTCGTCTAACGTGAATAGTTTTCGTGATAGGAAGCAGGTGGCCGTACAGTTGGTGTCTTGTGGGGTGTTGCCGCCAGGACCTGTTCAAGATTGCTCGCAGCATTCTTGTGTAATTGCCGTCAAGATTCTTCTCCAGCCGTTTTGTTAGAGTCCATGTAGTGCATCCATATAGCAGTATCGATGCGACCGCTGCCTGGAAGAAACTGCGTTTCATTTTATCGGTTTGGTCTGATTTCCATATAATCGATAGCCAATTGATAGCTGTCCATGCCTTCGTTAACCTCGTGTCAGCACAAAAATTAACACTTTCTTTTTTGTATGGAAATCAGTTTTTTCAATGAATATATATATATATATAGCCACACTGAAGAGTTGTGATACAACAAAACAGTCTGTCTACCCCCTGGGATTTGAGCTCTGTAGTGAGAAAATTCGCCGGTTGCTACATACGCTGAAATGCAATAGTTATTCTCAAGAACTGAAGTAGCCGATAACGTATAAGGAAACAGATATACGTAAATAAATTCCTTCACTTATGCTGAGAATGATGATGGGCCTGGGGTGAGGTATCCAACTGATGTAAAGTCAGTCGAGTTTGGATCCCAGTTTGAACCATCTCACGGGTCAATCCACACTGAAGAGGGTAACGTGATATGGTAGGTTCAAATTATAAAAAGTACGAGGGTCTGATTTCGGGAGAGAGAGAGAGGGAGAGAAAGAGAGAGAGAGAGAGAGAGAGAGAGAGAGAGAGAGAGAGAGAGAGAGAGAGAGAGAAAAGCTGACGAAAAAGTATACAGTCTTCAGAAAAGGCCAGCTGATTTCTAAGTGACCCAAGCTAAAGCACTCGTTGTAGGTCAGCCAGTTACGGATGAATGACCACGGTAATTAAAAATGAGTTGAAAAAAATAAACGAACCCCCGGAAACGGATATGTCCTCCCAGCGACACCAGGCAGAAGTAAGGGACAACTCAAGTTTGATAGTGAATTAGCAGCCGGACGCTAAGAGGTAAAGACGTGAGTTGAACACTAGCCACGAAGATGTAAGAACAGACGGAAATTTACGAGCCCCATTTTGGCAGTGGACTCCGAAAAGGGGTCTCACACCAGACGCGAAATTGTGAAAACGAAACCTGCAAACAAAGACGTTAGAACTGCAACAGAAAACCAGAAGGAAAATTCCTTTGCTCTCTCTTTCTCTCCTCATAGCATGTCGTTTCTTTTTTGCCCAGCTAACGTGGTTGACTCAGCTTCCATATCCTCTTTCTTTTACCCGATGACTACTTAAAAAGAGTAGTGGTGAATAAACCTTTGTGTTAGTGAACTAAGACAACGTTTTGTGTGTTCGTCAACTTTTCCCTCGGCGAGGTTACAACAGTGTCAGACTACTACTTAAGACGTTGCGATACAGTCGTTAATACGCTCGAGCACATGGTGGTACAACCGTACATTTGGTGCGGAACGGTACGACATCTAGTTAGTATCGTTATGAGAATTGTGATAGAACAAAACAGTCTGTCTGTGGATGACAATATATATATATATATATATACGGGATGGGGATGCGAGGCTTGTTTATAGATATATCATGACTGAAGCTGTATTGACTAAGACAAATGAACAATGAAAGAAACGTTTTCTTCAAAATTCACCTCTTCGTATTAAACGCGCTTACTCCAGGATGTTTTCCATTGGTCAAAGCATCACTGAAACTCAACATGATGGTTTGAAAACTGTCATAACGAATTGTGAGTTTATATTTACTTGACCCCTACTTTTTTAAGATAGTTACGGGGTCAAATTCTAAGCTGCGTTCAGAGGGTTTAAACTAAGAGTCCTCTTTTTCTGAGTGCAGTGAGCCGGCCTAAAAGGTTCATGTCTCTCCTTCTTCTTGACCGGTCGCCATCGCAAGGTTAAAGAGCGCAGTCTGCCCTACTGTTTATGCATAATTGGAGGGTGTTAGCACTATATAAAATATTATCAGTCTCGTTCAGGATTTAAACTCAGGTCACCGTGTTTATTTATTACGACGATAAACATTATACTTTCTGCGTTTCTTTATATATATATATATATATATATATATATATATATATATATATATATATATATATATCCCCCATGGGGGTTGAGCACACTGGCGAAGGAATTTTGGGCTACCACTCGCATAATGCAAAGCTCTTCGAAAGAATTGAGCACTCTGGTAGCCGATAGGGTATAAAAATGTAAACAAACGAACGCTGCTGTTGCTACATAATACCTAATAATTCCCTAGCTAATGTGGTATGCTTGTTGGCCGAGCGGTCTGATACTAAGTCTAACGTAAAGTTGGGCGGGTTTCGATCCCAGCTTCAAGCGTCCGATGTGTCTAGTCAAACCGAAGAGTTGTGATACAACGAAACAGTTTGTCTGTGGATGACAATATATATATATATATATATATAGTGGACTCTCCCATTGAGAATGATGTATGAGGGTTCAGTAACTTCAACTGTCATGTAGTTTTCCTGATGAACAAGACCCACTTTTTGCGAGCAACAAAGTCACAATAAAGGCACATTGGTTGATCAGCTATAAAAAAACAACCAACCAACCCCAATGCCACTGAAGGTTCCTTTGCCGCAGGAACAAGATTTTTCTCTTTCTCCTTCAATCCAACTACACACACACACACACACACACACACACACAAACACACATTCTCTTCCTCTCTCTCTCTCACACACTCACACACAAACGTGCGCATATATATTGACAGTTAAAGTTACCCAACCCTCATCAATATAATTTTTAAATGAAATAAGATATAAAATGTTTGTGAATTTTTAAAATTTAAAATCGATTAAAAGAAAAGTTTACGTACGACTCATCACTCTAAGTTTCACGTGTGTTGTCCTCAGATGTTCGTCAGCTATATATATATATATATATATACGTAAATCACACACACACACACACACATATATATATATATCGGTGAAAAAGGAAATAAATAAAAAATGTACGAAAATGAACAAATATGAAAAACTCAAGGGCTTCAGAGGGCGATTTTATTTATAATTGAATTATTTGCTTACGATAAAGTTTTTTTTTAAACCTTCATCAGGGCGTTTGAATAAGTGATGTATGTTCTAAATTCTAATTAAATTGATTTGTTAAATGAACCGAAAAAAAATGAGAAAATTTCAAACAATCTATTCCTGTTGGTAGCGTTTTTAAAACTTTGATGTATTTTATGTATTTATCTAAAAACGTAACGTATTTCCTTATATATATATATATATATATATATATGAAGAGAAGTTGAAAAAACAAATAATCCAAAATTTTATGAAATTAATATTAAAATCGGCGTTGTTAAAATGTTAAATGTTGTTAAAATTGCGTTGTTAAAATGTTAAATGTTGTTAAAATTGCGATGGATGTTTGATGAAATAACAGGAGAAAAGAAAGTGTGTATTTACTTCCATGTAATGTATATATATATATATATATATATATATATATATATATATATGAAGAGAAGTTGAAAAAACAAATAATACAAAATTTTATGAAATTAATATTAAAATCGGCGTTGTTAAAATGTTAAATGTTGTTAAAATTGCGATGGATGTTTTATGAAATAACAGGAGAAAAGTAAGTGTGTATTTACTTCCATGTAATGTATATATATATATATATATATATTAGAATTATGGACATTATAAATCCTTTACTCAAGTTTCATTCGTTTTACACTATTTTGAAACGGAAGGGTGAAAAAAGGGGTCAGTTAAGCGTTTATATAGCAAAGAGTATTGTCACGTAATAAGATGCTAGTCCGCGAGACATTTACACGAAAAAAAAAAAATCACGTGATTAGGCGCCATTATACGTGACGTTCAAACTCCCGTCTGAAAATTGTGTAACGAATTTAGTGTCCATAATTCTACAATTTATAAGTTTTATATCGGCTTTTTTGTAATTACTTCGAGTGCTCTTTTTATGCAAAAACTTTTCTTATTTACAGTTCTTCCTTATATATATATATATATATATATATATATATATATATATATATAATGATATTGAAGAAGAAGAAGAAGAAGAAAGCTGTAATACATGTGAACATCTTGAGATAGATAGATAGGTTAATTCATATATATATATATATATATATATATATATATATGTGTGTGTGTGTGTGTGTGTGTGTGTGTGTGTGTGTGTGTGTTTAGTTAGGCTGCAGCCGTTCATTTAAGCATGTTTTATTAAAAAGTAAAGACAAATTTTCTCTGTATGATTTATTTAAGATCCTTTCAAATTTCCTGATAAGTGTCTTGCTTTCAGGTTAGAATTGGTGGATAAATTTACCAAAATTGTCCCGAGTGTTTTCGGACTCTTCATAGGCCATCATCAGGGGTTGCTTGCTTGTTTAAGGAGAGTTGTTTTTTTGTTTTTTTTAATGAGTTTTGAATGTTTTTTGAAAGTTTTTTTATAACATAACAAGAATATGGAATGCAAAGTTAGATAAAAACTGAGTTGCGGATGAATTTAAATACAGACCCCTACGAATGGAAATAAAATACTATCAAGGAATACAGAATATTAAAAAAAAAGTTTTCTAAAGATATTTCAAAACATTGTCAAAATTTTTAGAATTAATTCTATTGATTTTAGGTTTTTTGTTTTTACATGTAGGGCTTCTAGGATTTGTAGTCATAGCTTATCAAATCAATTTCGTGTGCTATCATTGTGGTGTTTTCAACTAGAATTTTTCGAAACTTAGATTTAGGAATAGAATGGGTTTTAAGATGTAAGGCTATGGAGTTAAAATCATTAAGGTGCATTGTAAGTCGCCTAGAAAGAGTTGTAGTGGTCAGACCAACATACGCATTATTTTCTTTGGTGACACCGTCTCCCCAAGGACATTTGAACATATATACGACATTGGTCCTATCAAGAAGTTCAGTAGAGAGGGAAGTCTTATTAGAAATAATTAGGTTGGAGGTTTTAAATTTGTTGTAGTATATGATACGTCTAACTTATGATAAATTCATATCAGCTCGCTACTCGATCAAAGCAACTGAAATAAATTTATAATAGTCAAATAACGGTCTGTCGAATTTTTCTTCCAATTGTATGAATATGTTCCATATGATATTAATGAATTTATATATTGATAAATATACATTGAACACTCCTGGAGATTTATAAGAATCCTCATATATTCACAATTTAAATCATTCCCTATTCATCTTCTCTACATATTATATATATATATATATATATATATATATATATATATTCAATCCTAGGTAACGTCATACCAAAGACTTTAAAAATGGTACTTGGTACCTACTTACTTAACACTCAGCATTATAAGGTACGTATCAAGGGTAAAGTGGAGCAATCTAAGGAAAGGAGTAGCGCCCTCCCCTACACTTCGGTGTAGTAGCTATTGAAAAGGGAGCCTTCTTGTCGCACACGACTACGGTCGCTAACTTTATATATATATATATATATATACATATATAAATTAATGAGATGCTTTCTCCCCAGAAGCATTTGCCCTCCTTTTTAAAAATTATCCTGTTCCCTCGGTTTCTTGCGATGAACGCGTCTCCCAATGTGAAACTCATGAAATGCCGAGTGTAAACAGAATACACCGAACAACCCCAACCGACTGGGCCACCGGACACTTGCTTCGGGGGGAAGGTCTTACCCCTCTGCTGAGGCGCAGTCAGTGTATTCTGCAAGCCCAACCGACTGGGCCACCGGACACTTGTTGGGGGAAGGTTTTACTCTTTTGCATAGGTGCAGTCAGTGTATTCTGCAAGCCCAACCGACTGGGCCACCGGACACTTGTTGGGGGAAGTTCTTACACTTTTGCATAGGTGCAGTCAGTGTATTCTGCAACGCCAACCGACTGGGCCACCGGACACTTGTTGGGGGGGGGAAGGTCTTACCCCTCTGCTGAGGTGCAGTCAGTATATTGTACAGCCCCAGCCGTCTGGTCCCAAAGGACACTCATTAGGGTGTGTGTATTACCTCTGTGTATAATAATGATCAATGCAAGAGTAATATTTGACATTGATTAAGCCACGAAGGTTGATATGCCATTAACCAAAGAAATAAAAAGCAAAGCAAAGATCTAAATTCCGTCTTTTACAGAGAGACATTAGTCTTTAATTTCATTCAGGAACGTTGTTGAAGAGTTTTTCTCATGGATTCTATTATTGCAGGATCGAATTGCACTTTCTCTTGACCTCCAAAAAGAAAGAAAGAAAGAAAGATGTTGAGATTCCCTGTTGTTTTCGCTGTTGATAAAAAGAAATCTTTCTATTACTGCCCCCCTCCTCCCTTTTTTAATGATTTGAGATTTACAAATGGGGTCATTATACGATAAGTCTTTTCGTAATAATTTTCATTTTTCTTCTTTCTTTGCTTTCTTTATTTTATTCATATTTAATAACTCTTCTTCTTCTTCTTGTTTTTCTTATATTTCATCATTCTTCTTCTTCTTCTTCTTGTCATATTTCATATTTCATCATTCTTCTTCTTCTTCTTTTTCTTCTTTGCTTTCTTTCTTTTATTCATATTTTAAAACTCTTCTTCTTCTTCTTCTTCTTCTTCTTCTTCTTCTTCTTCTTCTTCTTCTTCTTCTTCTTCTTCTTTGCGTCGTGGATAACGTATTAGACTGTGGTATCGTTGTAAGCGAGTTCGAACTCCAGTCACGTTATTACGTTTTACTTTTGGTCCAATACCGTTAGAAAAGTTATGAAAATCTCTCCCCACAGCAATGAATTAAAAATTACCACTGCTGTTCATCTATCAGGATGGTTTTAGAATTAAATAAACCGCAAAGGTTAATATGTTATGAAAGAACGAAACCAAATCAACCTTATCATTTCATATTACATTACATTCTTTATATATATATATATATATATATATATAACTGAGTGAGAGAGAAAGAGTGAGTGAGTGAGAGAGAGAGAGAGAGAGAGAGAGAGAGAGAGAGAGAGAGAGAGTAAGTAAATAAAAGACTGTTACGGCTACACGTGTATATTTACAATTTATAACATAGATAGAGTGTGAGCCAAATGTAGATGGACAGTTAGCTGAAAAATGTTTGTAGAGTATATCAAAGTTAGATTTTTGTAAATTATATTAAATCTAAGTTTAAAAATCAATTTCTTATCATTTTTTTCTATTCAGATAGTTTAGAGAAACCATGATAAGTCCATATACTTATTTATTATTTACTGCATATATGTATATATATCTGTTTATTTTAAAATAGATAGGTCCACGAAGAGATTTGTATTTTAGCAAATAAATAGATAAATTCAAGAAATACAAATCTCTTCGTGGACCTACCTATTTAAAATTATTTTTATTCTTTCTTTGGACCTACAACAAACATATATATATATATATTTATTTATTTTTTTATTCATTTATTAATCTTTATATCTAATCTGTAATTCTGTTGGTGTGAAAAATCCCAGTTGTACAATTTGCAAGTTCTACAAACTGATATCAAGAAAAAAATCAGTAAAAAAAGGAAAAGACGAAAAACACACGTGCTACTAGAAAATAATCCAACGGCATGCATGTCAAGTCAAAAGAAAAACACCGATAGAATTACCTAAGCTAAAACGTAATAAAGTGCTCAATAGACGAGAGAGAGCTAACATTATGAAAATGATTCCTACATGGCCAAGGATTGCTTTGACCTTATATATATATATATATATATATATGTACGCACACACAGAGACACACACAAAGGGTGTGATGGATAAATTTTCGACATTTCAGATTATTAATTTCGCGCGTGTTTCAGATTTTGTCTACTGTGCCACAAACTAGCGTCTGTTGGGCACTGTTTGTTAGAAAAGCAGGACCATATGAAGATTTCAGAGTGTTTAGGAGTCAATCTGAGGATAGATTTACATTTATATTCATGAAAACCAAACTCTCAATCCACATCATGGTGTTTGGGGCAATCACAAGCGATGGTAATGTTATGCTTTCATTCGTATTCCCATATGTGCTCAGATTTAACAAGGAGGCCTACATCCAGTACCTGGAAGAGGTAGTGCTGACCTGAATCGAGAGGGTGGCTATTTGGAAGACTCTACGTTTTGCACCATGACTATGCATTAGCAAGAGAACCCAATTTTGGCTGTTAGAAAATTTCTGCAACCACATTACCACTAACATCTGGCCACTTAACTCACCAGATTGCAATCTCTTTGATTAATATGTGTGAGGTGCAGTAGAGAGAGAGAGAGAGAGAGAGAGAGAGAGAGAGAGACCCAGAAAACCCCATGCAACAGCAAAGATGAACTGAAGGCAAGGATAATGGTGGCAGCATTTACCAATTGAAACAGGGAGGCTATTGAAAAAGCTTGCAGGAGAATGTGAAGTCGTCTGGGTGGAATTTTGTTAAATAAAACTGAAAAAGAGAGATGGTTTTATTTTTATTTTTGTGCAATTAAGACGACAATTTACATATCATATTCTGTAGATATATATCTATATATCATACTAACAGCACGGCTTTTCTTGATTCTCTCTGTCTCTCTGTCTCTCTCGTCATACGTCTCCTTACTTTTCTTGCCCAGTCTGTTGGTGGGGGGCTGTAGTATATACCAACTGCTTATCTGCAGGGGGGGGGAACTCCCCCAATGAGAGACCTGGATATTACACTAAACAATCTGATGGTGAGGTTCCAGTAATACTAGAGCTTTGGGGAATGTGGAGTACCCCAGTCAATGCCATCGCTCCTAAGTCCACTCCGACACGGAGCGGTAGCACCTGATAAGAGTACTAGCTATGGGCCAAATAGAACTAAACCCTGGTTTCAAGAGTTTAATGTTTTTGCTTTTAAACTGCTTACTTATGCTAAACTGAATTGTTTTAAATATAACTGTTTTTGACATTGAAACTGTACTTAGGAAAACTGTTTTTGACATAGAAACTGTACTTACGCTAAACTGAATAGCTTGAAATAGAAATGTTTTTGATTATTAAATTGTGTACACATGTTAAACTGACTTGTTTGAAATAGAACTGTTTGACTAAATTGAATAACTTGAAATAGAAATGTTTTTGACTATTAAACTGTGTACTTATGCTAAACAGAATTGTTTGAAATAAAACTGTTTATTTGTATAAAAATGGAGTTGGAATTAGATAACCTACAAGTGTTGATATTGCAAAAACCCAACCAATCAAACAACCATCTTGACTTTTCTTAGATCATTTGTAGTAGGGGTTCCCTAGGAAAATATAAAGATTCATATTGAATTAAGAACAGTGGAAAACATCTGTAAGTTTAGTTGGGAACAGCTACCACATCCTCGTTACAGTCCAAATCTAGTGTTGCATACTGACCATTGACCAAGCCATCAATCGGAGACGAACCTGTGTAAATAAGCGGAAGCAGTCAGATGGTTTATCGGAAGTCATGGGCGTTTGAAATGGTAAATGCAGATGCCATGTGAGGGTCCCGACAGTTGGTGTCAATTAGAGGCAATGTGAGTCAGTGCCAGCAGCAGTCATTGAGAACGCCCGTTGTGGAGGCGGCCCACAGGGCCTCCGGTTAAGCCCCTCCCCCCTGCTGAGAAGCAGAAGTGCTAAGTGGGGTCTTGAAAATAACACAGCGTGGTACGGTTAAGAGAAGATGTGATAGGTCAATATTGCGGCCTGTCTTTGTTTCCCCCCGTCCCTCTGTGTCTCTCACACTATAGAAGCCCTGACCCCTTTCGAAAGAATAAAAAAGACTTATAAAGAAGTGTTGTCGTTCGTCACTCATCACTGTATACAACTCTAGCCCCCTCTGTTTTCACTACCCCCCCCACCACCACCACTCCAAGAATTCCAGCGTGGAACAAAATTTTCAAGCGATGATGAAGTGAAAAACATCTTGAGAAAATGGTTAAAAACTCACTCCAAAGAAGGAATACAAAAACTTGTTTTTCGATGTGAAAAATGTTTCAAAGAATTGAGATTATATCGAACAATAAATCAAAATAATGTTTCAAAGAATGGAGATTATATACCGGGGTTCAATCCCAGGTCGAGTCATACAAAAGACTAAAATATGGTACTTGATACCTCCTTGCTTAACATTTAGCATTATAGGGTACGGACCAAGTGTAAGCAGAGAAGTCCAGCATCCTTCTCTACATCTCGGTGTAGTAGCTATTAAAAAGGGAGCCTTCGAGTCGCCCCCGATTATGGTCGGCCAACTTACTTTCAACAATACATATATATATAGTAGTTTAATTTTTAAGGTCAATACATATTTTCGAGTCTTTCTTTTTAACTTATTTGGGGGGCGCACTTAACGCAACGTATATCATCATTAGAAATGGAAACGACAACCCGGGTTCAAATCTTAGACGAGTCTATCGATATATGACACAAGGGCGTTTTATAATGGGGAGCCACACACAATTCGTGACTCATGTGCAGATGATAAAAAAAAACTTTGTTCCGTGTGCCCTCTTTATTGGGGTCCCTCAGGCATCGATCAATAAACTTAACCCTGTAAAGTAAGGACTGTCTGGAGGTGGGGAGCCCCCCCCCGAAACTAGGTGATCAATCCTCAACTACTCACCCGGAACGAATGCCAGATGATATTGCACAAGGTAAATTAATATCTTTGTAAAAAGCACAAATCAATCAGTTCTTCCCCAATCGAATTGTGGGTAAATAGGTCGGGTTTCTTCGTATAATGGAATATTAGGCTTTATGGGTTAATAGTAGGGCAGACTATTTCTTTAGTCAAGGTTTGACTTTGGTTTGGTTTTATGGCATATCAACCATTGTAGGCTATTCAATGCCAAATCCTCTTTATACATATATATTAAATATATATGATTTGGTTTGGTTTGGTTTTATGGCATATCAACCATTGTAGGTTATTTAATACCAAATCCTCTTTATACATATATATTAAATATATATGATTTGGTTTGGTTTGGTTTTGTGGCATATCAACCATTGTAGGTTATTTAATACCAAATCCTCTTTATACATATATATTAAATATATATGATTTGGTTTGGTTTGGTTTTATGGCATATCAACCATTGTAAGTTATTTATGGCATATCAACCATTGTAAGTTTATTTATGGCATATCAACCATTGTAAGTTATTTAATGCCAAATCCTCTTTATACATATATATTAAATATATATGATTTGGTTTGGTTTGGTTTTATGGCATATCAACCATTGTAAGTTATTTAATGCCAAATCCTCTTTATACATATATATTAAATATATATGATTTGGTTTGGTTTGGTTTTATGGCATATCAACCATTGTAGGTTATTTAATGCCAAATCCTCTTCTTAAATATATATTGAATATATGATTTGTAAAAACATTTTGTAGATACATGCAGTTAAATTATCAAACAGTTCTATTTCCGATAATTCAATTTAGCGTAAGTAAAAGTTGCATGAATCAAAGTATTGTTATGTATCACTAACAATTCAATGGGGAACATCTAACAGATTTCACGCTAGAAAATAGATCCACATGCCTCAATACTAAATTTCAGAAAAGTAAGAGAAAACTATGGACCTACACCTACGCAAATAATAATAAAGCACAGAGAGACTACGTCTTTATAAATAAGAAATGGAATAATAGCACATTGAATTGCGAGGCATATTCCTCTTTCGAAGCTGTGTCCCCCGACCACCGAATCGTCACGGCAAAGACACGACTAAGCCTCTGAAGGAATGCGGCCTGAACAACAACCACTGTACACTATGACTGGTCCCTGCTTTTCAACAGGAATATTAGAGATAAATATACGTTAGCACTAAGAAACGAATTCGATGCATTACAGGAGATATCAGAAACACCTACTCCGAATGACGAATATGGGAATTTTGTCAATGCCCACTTAGAAGCGGCAGCAGAATGCATACCAATTAAACAAAGAGCTAAACCCAAAGTCCCATGGGAGACGTTAGCAGTTAGAAAAAAGCGTGCAGACGTGAAAACCGCTTCTAAAATGCACTAGGAGGAACCCAACCAAAAAGAACAAACAATACATACAAAATCAAACCAATAAGATTAGAGACTCGGTTGAAGATAGACAATCTAGGATAGCAAGTCAGACGGTAAACGAAGTGAGCAGAAGGAAGAGCACTGCGAAAGCTAAACTGAAATCTACCAGCCAACAGGAACAAATACACCTGTGGAACCAGCATTTCGAGAATTTACTCGGAAAACCTCCGAAAGTTACGCATGAACCAATCACGAAAATTATTAGTAAACAATTAGACATCAATCTAGGACAGTTTACACAAGAAGAACTCGACTCAGTACCAAGAAAAATAAAAACTAGAAAAACAGCAGGGCTTGATGAAACGCACCCAGAAGTATGGAAGACCAGGGAATTCGACGATATATTGCTCCGACACTGTAATAACCAAAACTCAATAGACAGATGGACAAAGAGATGCATCCTCCCTTTTCCCCAAAAAGTGTGACCTCGGAAAAGACAAGAACTACCGAGGTATAACACTTACATCCATAACGGTCAAGATCTACAATGCTCTACTACGCAACTGCATAGAACCCAAAATTGAGAAGATACTTAGAAAGAATCAAAATGGTTTTCGGAGAAATCGATCCACGACATCACAAATTTTGGCTATCCATCGAATTTTGGAAGGTGTACGTGCAAAAAACCGAGAAGCAACAATATTATTCGTCGACTCCTCCAAGGCCTTTGACTCCATACACAGAGAGAAGATGGAGTAAATACTTCTCACCTACAGCCTACCCAAAGAAACTGTCACAGCCATAATGATGCTGTATAAAAACACAAAAGTAAAAGTCCGCTCACTGGATGGAGACAGACTACTTCGACATTGTAGCAGGTGTACTGCAAGGGGACACATTAGCCCCATACCTGTTTATCATCTGGCTAGACTACATGCTTAGAACATCTATTAATATAATGAAAGATAATGGTTTCAAGCTGCCAAAAGAAAGAAGCAGAAGGTACCCGGCACAAACAATTACCGACACGGACTACGCCGATGACATAGCGCTTCTGGCAAATACACCCGCCCAAGCCGAATCCCTACTACATAGTCTGAAACGAGCAGCAGTTGGGATAGGCCTCCATATCAACGCAGACAAAACGGAATATATGTGCTTTAATCAAAGAGGCGACATCTCCACACTAAACAGTAGCTCTCTGAAACTAGTAGACAAGTTCACCTACCTAGGAAGCAGTGTCTCATCAACCGAAATAGACATCAACACGCGACTAGCAAAGGAATGGACAGCTATGATAGGCTATCGGTCATATGGAAGTCAGACCTGACCGATAAAATAAAACGCAGTTTTTTTTCCAAGCAGTGGTCGTGCCGATACTGCTATTGTTGTATAGCTACATAATACATATACAACTATACCGGAAACATAATCAACAATAATGACGAACGAACACACTTCTTTAGAAAAATATACCTCTCACACTTTATTCTCGAAAGGGTTGCGAAAGGGTTGATGTTGGTTATGTGTGAGAGGTGAGTTAAAGACGGAACGGACTGCCACATATTGACCCCAAGTTCCTCTGACCATAGCAGCACTTCTTCCTAATTCTGCTGGGCTGCTCAACCGGGATCCTGAGGGCCCAAGCCCCCTGTCTGGCGCTGGCTCCCACTACGGCATCTTGTCCCCAACTGCCGATGGAACTCGAACTGTGACTGCAACTCGAACTGAACTCTGCCTGCCCCGAACTCCAACTAACTCAAGCCGTCCGTGGCACTTGGTTATATAATTGTTTGACGGCCACCTGCTTCTTGTGGGCGTCCACAGGTCAAGGTGATATTCCGATATCTTCGACCGGATGCACCTGTTTCTTGGTTGACGGCTGGGTCGAGGGTCAATATGTTACACTATATGGACGCACTACATGGACGCTAACTAAACGTATGGGGAAAAAGCTTGACGGCAAGTACACAAGAATGCAGCGAGTAATATTGAACAAATCTTGGAGGCAGCACCCCGCAAAGCAGCAGCTGTATGGTCACCTACCAACCATCACGAAAACTATCTAACTTAGACGAACCAGACATTCGGGATACTGCTGGAGAAGTAAGGACGAACTCATGTGGACCCCATCACATGGTCGACGAGCTAGAACCTATACACAACAGCTCTGTGCCGGTACAGGATGTCGCCTTGAAGACCTACTGGGAGCGATGGACGATAGTGATGGGTGGCGAGAGAGGGTCAGGGAGATCCGTGCTGGCAGCGCGACATGATGATGAACAATTCAATTAAACTTCAATCATTTGTTTACACGCAGTTAAATGAACAAACTTCTATTTCACACAATTAAATTTCGCATAAACCATTTGTTTACACTCAATTTAAAAGTCAAACAGTTCTATTTGACCTATAGATAGGACCCTATTAGGTGCCACCACTCCGGGTCAGAGTGGACTTTGGAACAATGGTAATGAAAAGGTACTCCACCTTCCTATAGCTCTAACATTACTGGAGCTTCACCATCAAGTTGTTTAATGTTTTAGACAGGACACTTGTTGTAGGTGGGGAGTTTAACCCTCTGCAGAGATGCTGTTGGCTATAACCCTAACCGACTGTGCTACCAATAGGAATACTTTGACTTCAAATCAGGTTTACCCTGCTTAAAACTTGCATTTTACTCCACAGTAATACCTTCGGAAAAAGAATGAATCTTCTCTTAGCTATGGGTAAATAGTAGGGCAGACTGAGTTCTTTAGCCTTGGTAAAGCAACCACTCTTTAAGAAGGAAAACTCTGAATTCAAACACCTCTTAAACGTTGACCTGCTCTTGGCAGAGGGGTTCGGTAAATAGATACTTTTAATACTTGTCTTTAATAAAATAAATAAAAATTAATTCTCAGATACTTTTAAATTCTTATATCTAGATAGTCTTCCTTTTATTATCCGTACGGCTCTCACATAGATTCAACAAGATAGTCTTCTTTTTATTATCCGTACGGCTCTCACATAGATTCAACAAAACCATTTATTATTTTATTGCTTTGCTTTATTCTTACTCTTCTTTTCGTCAGCCTTACTCTCTATTCTTCTTCTCTCTGACTTTTTTTTTATCGCTTTCCATAATTCATTTGCGTTCTATAAACTACTCTTCATATTACCTCATTTCTTTATTCTTACTCTCCATTTAATCATCCCTACTCTCCATTCTTCTTCTATTTCCTGTTCCTGTTCCTTCTCCTTATCACTTTCACATTTCCCCTCGTAAATTACCCACCTTTTTCCCACTATCTTTTCTTTTCGTTTTTAGTTTTTTCCCCACCTTTTCTATTCCATTGTCAATTTAGCCTCTCTTACACTCTCCTATTATTTTTTCTCTCTCACAATCTTTTTCCTTCTTCAATGAGAAGGGTGTTGCCTAATGACCTGAAAAGTGTTTTATTTATTTTTTGTCGCCATGAATTGAGGGTCTTCTTCTATCATCCAGACAGACACGTGTCCTTAATAAGAGACCGCAGGGTGTCGGCGCAGACAATATCTAACTTAATTATGATATAAATCAGGTGACCACACCAATGTAGACAAAGAAATGGATTAAAATGAAACACAACATTGTTATGTCAGTTACATAAAACAAACAACTCCCCACCCCAAACAAAACAAAACAAAACAAAAAACAACAAATTACTCGGCAGTAGATATGTTTCGATCTCCCTACGGCAGTTGACAAAATGCGGAAATAATTGCCATTATCATCATCATTATCACCAAGACGTGTCAACAGCACCGATTACTTTCCTTGAAACTCTCTCGTCATCCATTCCTATAAACCATCGCTTTTGGCAAGACCTCTAAACAGCATCTGGTGTCCGCACAGAGTTGATGAATGTAAAATTTTATTGGTCGGCCAACACTGGTGAGTCTATGTGTGGTAGTTCATAGAAGAACGTCGCTTATTGGTTCATCCTTACTGCAAGCAGTGCCCAGCATGTCTTTTCCGTCTTACCTGGATGGTTCGTGAGATAGGAGGTGAATGGTCATAAAAATGCTGTTTTGCTGCTTCTAGTATTTGTTCAAAACAGTATGCAGTATCTATGTGTATTTCCCATCTAGCCTTTTCTCCAATGGTTTCGAGTCCAAGTGGTGCAGCTATACAGTAGTACAGACACGCCTATAGCTTGGAAGAATTCCCGTTTTATTTCATCAGAAATCAGATTTCTATATGGTAGTTAAACTGTCAATATAATGTTGCATATTGACCCTCGACCGAGCTGTCAAATAAGAGATGCACCTGTGTAAATAACAGGTGCATCCGGTCGAAAATATCCTTGACTGTGGACGGGTTGAATTGGGTGCAGATGTGACGACCGCAAGAAGCAGGTGAACGGCAAACAATTATATAACCCGGTGCCACAGACAGGTTGAGTTAGTTGGAGTCAGTTTGTTGGAGTTCGAGGCAGTGAGAACCAGCACCCAGCAGAGGGTTGGGACCTCAGGACCCCCCGGTTGAGCAGCCCAGCAGAATGAGAAAGAAGTGCTGCTAAAGACAGAGGAACTTGGGGTCAATATGTTGCAGTCTGTTCAATTTCCAACTCACCTCTCACACACAACCCTTTCGCAACCCTTTCGCAACCATTTCGAATAAAATGTGAGAGGTATATTTTTCTAAGAAGTGTGTTCCTTCGTCATTATTGTTGACTAAGTTTCTGCGTATAGTTGATATGTATTATGTGGCTATACAACAAAAAGACTATGTTTTACCTTCGTGTATATTGAGATCGCTTTCAGTAGAAGAGATATTGTTACCGAGGTATAGGAATTGGTCTATCAATTTCAGAGGCTGGCCATTTGATGAATTGCTTCTTGAGTATAATGTTATAAAATCAAATCAGAGAATAAAGAAAGGGTATCTCCGTGAGGTAAGGGTTAAAGTGCCTCAAAAAAGTGAGATCGAATTTCATCCGTATTATTACTTTCACTTTCAGATTGTATACAGTTGGAAAAGATATGAATTCTCTTATTCCTCGAAGCTATGAGTTAAATCGTACTCTTGCTGTCTTAATATAAGGACAGCGCTGGCAATAAATGATGGTTGATATACCATTAACTAAAGAAATAGTTTGGTTTACGTTGGCTTTTATGGCATATCAACCATTGTAGGTTATTTAATGCCATATCCTCTTTATATATATATATTAAATATATATGATTTGGTTTGGTTGGGTTTTATGGCATATCAACCATTGTAGGTTATTTGATGCCAAATCCTCTTTATACTTATATATTAAATATATATGATTTGGTTTGGTTGGGTTTTATGGCATATCAACCATTGTAGGTTATTTGATGCCAAATCCTCTTTATACATATATATTAAATATATAGGATTTAGTTTGGTTGGGTTTTATGGCATATCAACCATTGTAGGTTATTTGATGCCAAATCCTCTTTATACATATATATTAAATATATATGATTTGGTTTGGTTGGGTTTTATGGCATATCAACCATTGTAGGTTATTTGATGCCAAATCCTCTTTATACATATATATTAAATATATAGGATTTAGTTTGGTTGGGTTTTATGGCATATCAACCATTGTAGGTTATTTGATGCCAAATCCTCTTTATACATATATATTAAATATATATGATTTGGTTTGGTTTGGTTTTATGGCATATCAACCATTGTAGGTTATTTAATGCCAAATCCTCTTTATACATATATATTAAATATATATGATTTGGTTTGGTTTGGTTTTATGGCATATCAACCATTGTAGGTTATTTAATGCCAAATCCTCTTTATACATATATATTAAATATATATGATTTGGTTTGGTTGGATTTTATGGCATATCAACCATTGTAGGTTATTTAATACCAAATCCTCTTTATACGTATATATCAAATATATATGATTTGGTTTGGTTGGGTTTTATGGTATATCAACCATTGTAGGTTATTTAATGCTAAATCCTCTTTATACCTATATATTAAATATATATGATTTGGTTGGGTTTTATGGCATATCAACCATTGTAGGTTATTTGATGCCAAATCCTCTTTATACTTATATATTAAATATATATGATTTGGTTTGGTTGGGTTTTATGGCATATCAACCATTGTAGGTTATTTGATGCCAAATCCTCTTTATACATATATATTAAATATATAGGATTTAGTTTGGTTGGGTTTTATGGCATATCAACCATTGTAGGTTATTTGATGCCAAATCCTCTTTATACATATATATTAAATATATATGATTTGGTTTGGTTGGGTTTTATGGCATATCAACCATTGTAGGTTATTTGATGCCAAATCCTCTTTATACATATATATTAAATATATAGGATTTAGTTTGGTTGGGTTTTATGGCATATCAACCATTGTAGGTTATTTGATGCCAAATCCTCTTTATACATATATATTAAATATATATGATTTGGTTTGGTTTGGTTTTATGGCATATCAACCATTGTAGGTTATTTAATGCCAAATCCTCTTTATACATATATATTAAATATATATGATTTGGTTTGGTTTGGTTTTATGGCATATCAACCATTGTAGGTTATTTAATGCCAAATCCTCTTTATACATATATATTAAATATATATGATTTGGTTTGGTTGGATTTTATGGCATATCAACCATTGTAGGTTATTTAATACCAAATCCTCTTTATACGTATATATCAAATATATATGATTTGGTTTGGTTGGGTTTTATGGTATATCAACCATTGTAGGTTATTTAATGCTAAATCCTCTTTATACCTATATATTAAATATATATGATTTGGTTGGGTTTTATGGCATATCAACCATTGTAGGTTATTTAATGCCAAATCCTCTTTATGCATATATATTGAATATATGATTTCTTAATACATTTTGTGGATAACATTTTTAAACTAACCTGAGCACATTTTTTTGGCACACAGTTAAATGGTTTCATTAATTTCTATCTAATACGAATTGTTCAATTTACAATAATTCAGTTTTTAATCACAGTTTAATGTTTTCAAGTATTGCTATGTATCCCTAACAATTCAATTAAACATCAGTCATTTATTTACACACAGTTAAATGCTCAAACAGTTCTATTTCAAACAATTTACTTTAGAATAAGTTCACAGTTTAAATATCGAACATTTCTATTTGACTCCGAGACAGGACCCTATCAAGTGCTACCACTCCGAGTCAGAGTGGACCTGGGAGCGATGGTAATGAAAGGGTACTCATCATTCCTCAAAGCTCAAGCATTACTGGAACCTCACCATCAGTGTCATATTCAGGACACTCATTGGGGAAGTTTTACCTCTCTGCAGAGATGCAGTCAGTGTATTCTTCAGCCCCAGTAGACTGAGTCTACAAAGAAATAGAAAGCAAAGATCTAAATTCCGTCTTTTACAGAGAGACATTATTCTTTAATTTCGTTCAGGAACGTTGTTGAAGAGTTTTTCTCATGGATTCTATTATTGCAGGATCGAATTGCACTTTCTCTTGACCTCCAAAAAGAAAGAAAGAAAGAAAGATGTTGAGATTCCCTGTTGTTTTCGCTGTTGATAAAAAGAAATCTTTCTATTACTGCCCCCCTCCTCCCTTTTTTAATGATTTGAGATTTACAAATGGGGTCATTATACGATAAGTCTTTTCGTAATAATTTTCATTTTTCTTCTTTCTTTGCTTTCTTTCTTTTATTCATATTTTATAACTCTTCTTCTTCTTCTTCTTCTTCTTCTTCTTCTTCTTCTTCTTCTTCTTCTTCTTCTTCTTCTTCTTCTTCTTATATTTCATCATTCTTCTTCTTCTTCTTGTCATATTTCATATTTCATCATTCTTCTTCTTCTTCTTTGCTTTCTTTCTTTTATTCATATTTTAAAACTCTTCTTCTTCTTCTTCTTCTTCTTCTTCTTCTTCTTCTTCTTCTTCTTCTTCTTCTTATATTTCATCATTTTCTCCTTTTTCTTCTTCTTCTTGTTTTTCTTATATTTCATCATTCTTCTTTTTCTTCTTCTTCTTCTTGTTGTCATATTTCATATTTCATCATCATCATTCTTCTTCTTCTTCTTCTTCTTCTTCTTCTTCTTCTTCTTCTTCTTCTTCTTCTTCTTCTTCTTCTTCTTCTTCTTCTTCTCGTATTTCATATTTATCATTCTTCTTCTTTTTCTTCTTCATCTTTTACCCATATTTTATATTTCTTCTTCTTCTTCTTCTTCTTCTTCTTCTTCTTCTTCTTCTTCTTCTTCTTCTTCTTCTTCTTCTTCTTCTTCTATTTCATCATTCTTCTCCTTTTTCTTCTTCTTCTTGTTTTTCTTATATTTCATCATTCTTCTTCTTCTTCTTCTTCTTGTCATATTTCATATTTCATCATCATTCTTCTTCTTCTTCTTCTTCTTCTTCTTCTTCTTCTTCTTCTTCTTCTTCTTCTTCTTCTTCTTCTCTTTGCCGTCGGTAGTTCTCCTTGTCTAAGTGATAGTGTGCTGGACTGTGGAGTCGAATGAAGTGATTTCGAACTCTTGTGACGTTGTTATATTCACTTTCGCTTGTTGTGGTTATGCACCATTGTTGCTTATTTAATACCAAATTCTGTTATATATATATATATATATATATATATATATATATATATATATATATATTATTTTTAAACACATTTTGTTGATAACATTCTTAAACGAACCTTTTTTTTCACACAGTTAAATGGTATCAAATATTGCTCTATAACAGTCACAATTTAATTTCAGCCATTTGTTTGCGTACAATTTGTTCTGTTTGATTCAGAGATAGCAGCCTCTCAGGTGCTACCACTCTGGGTCAGAGTGAATCTTGGTTAGTTGGTTGGTTGGTTGGATTTTATAGCATATCAAACTTTGTAGGTTATTTAATGCCAAATCCATTTTTGTACAAAATAATCAGGTCTATTTCAAACAATTCAGTTTAGCATGAGTACACAGTTTAATTGTCAAAAACATTTCTATTTCAAGCTATTAAGTTTAGTTAAACAGTTCGAATTCAACCAATTAAGTTTAGTATAAGTATAGATTTTGTTTACACACAGTTAAATGTTAAAAACAGTTCTTTATTAAACAATTCAGTTTAGCGTAAGTACAGTTTCAATGTCAAAACAGTTCCATTTCAAACAATTCAGTTTAGCATAAGTACGCAGTTTAAATGTAAGTAAACAGTTTAATTGTCAAAAATATTTCTATTTCAAGCTATTCAGTTCAACCAAACAGTTCTATTTCAAACAATTCAGTTTAGCATAAGTATACAGTTTAGTTCTATTTGATCCACAGATAGGGCCCTATCAGGTGCTACTATTCCAGACCCGAGTGAACTTGGAAGCGATGGCAATGAAAGGGTACTCCGCATTCCCCAAAGCTACAGAGTTACTGGAACCTCGCCATCAGATTGTTTAGTGCTATATCAGGACATTTGTTGGAGGTTTTTTTTTTACCCTTCTGCAGAGGTGCATTCAGTCTATTCTACAGCCCTAGCCGAGTGGGCAAGAGTGGATCTTGGAGTAATGGCAATGAAAGGTACTCCACATTCCTCAATTCTCCTAGGCTGGAGCTTCGCCATCAGATGTCTTAATTTCATATCCAGGACACTCTTTTGGTGGTGGTGGGTCTTGCCTCTTAGCAGCGATGCAATCAGTGTATTCTACAGCCCTCCGCTTCGCAGATTGGGTTCGTCCACTTTCGTCTAATACCATTAGGAAAAGAATGAAACTTCATATTCCCTCACTCAAGTATGAATTAAAAATTACCACTGGTGTTCATCTGTTAGGATGGTTATGGAATTAAATAAACCGCAAAGGTTAATAATATGTTATTTAAGAAAGAAACCAGATCAACCTTATCATTTCATATTACATTACATTCTTATATATATATATATATATAACTGAAAGAGAGAGAGAGAGAGTGTGTGTAAATAAAAGACTGTTACGGCTACACAAATGTATATTTACAATTTATTCATAGATATAGTGTGAGCCAAATGGAGATGGACAGTTAGCTGAAAACTGTTTGTAGAGTATATCAAAGTTAGAATTTTGTAAATTATATTAAATCTAAGTTTAAAAATCAATTTCTTATCATTTTTTCTATTCAGATAGTTTAGAGAAACCATGATAAGTCCATATACTTATTCTTTATTTACTGCATATGAGTATATATATTTGTTTATTTTAAAATCGGTAGGTCCACGAAGAGATTTGTATTTTAGCAAAAATATAAATAGATAAATTCAAGAAATACAAATCTCTTCGTGGACCTACCTATTTAAAATTATTTTTATTCTTTCTTTGGACCTACAACAAACATATATATATATATATAAGAGAGAGAGAGAGAGAGAGAGAGAGAGAGAGAGAGAGGGAGAGAGAAAGGCTACACACATGTACGAGGATCATTAAATAAGTTTTCAGACTTTTTTCGTATGGGCACTTTTATTGATAGTACACACATGAAACTCTAATCCCCTTCGAAGTAATCTCCTCCAGCTGCAATGCACTTGTACCGTTCCAAAAACTTCTGGAAGGCCCCGTGGAAGTCCTCTTGTGTGAGCATGTCAATGACCTTCGTCACAGCCTCTTTCTTCTCCTCAATTGCCTCATAACGACAGCCTCTGAGCTTAGGGAATAAGCAAAAGTCACAGGAAGCAAGGTCTGGACTATAGGGATGGTGAGGAACTGTCTTGATGCCCATCTTGCTCAAATTGTCTGTGACAAGGATGGAGTTGTGGAGTGGTGCATTGTCCTGGTGGAAATGCCACTAACCCGATTTGAAGAGTGCTGGCCTCTTCCGACGGAATCTCTTGCTGGACTCCCTTAAAACCTTAACATAGTATTCATTGTTGACCGTCTGTCCTGTGGGAACCCAGTGCATGTAGATTATGTGCTGTCAAAAAAAGGGATAATCAAAAGTTTGTGGGTGGACTTGCTCTGTCCGGCCTTCTTCGGTCTGGGAGAGCCAGCATACTTCCACTAGGAACTCTTGGTCTCTGGCTCATAGCAGTAGATCCAGCTTTCATTGCATGGCATTTTTTCCATGTTTAAAACACAATTTTATTGCGGATCGTTCTTCTAAAGTGTCAGATTGCATTTTTGAAATTCACCAGCTGTGACAATCAGGCTTTAGTAGGGCGTATTCCAATTCCAGCTGTAGTTGTTCATTTGAACCTGAAATAAAAAAAAATTTGGTCAGTCATCTCATAAGATGTATAGCAATAACATACTGAATTTTCAAAAGTCTATGACAATTTTGAATTCCTGTACAAAAAATGTCTGGAAACTTATTGAAGGCACCACGTATGTGGCAGAACACCAACCTTCCCCCAAGTTATTACGCTTTTATACCGCTGATCATTCGGCTTGGCTGGTAATGTCATAGATCGATCCGCTTATCTGCCCATGTTGTGTTTTTGATCCAGACAGCAGATCAGTTGCTAATTAGAGTCGCCATTCGATGAGTGGCTGAATATAATCAGACAATCAAGAAAGTAAAAAAAAAAAAAAAAAAGAAAAAAGAAGTTGAAAGGCAACAATAGAGAATAGGACACGGCTTTGTAACAATAATAGTATTTAGTTTTCAAAAAGCGTCTTTCAAAATGGTA
>OY757947.1:3061241-3093741 GCA_963585895.1 Sepioteuthis lessoniana | reverse complement strand
TCGTTGTTGCTCGATATAGTTAATCGTGTTTCCAACGTGTAACAATATATATATATATATATATATATATATATATATATATATTGTTAATTAGCTGGCAAACGACACTATCTTGATAGAGGCTTGACAAACTTGGCGTGACACACATACATATAGACGCAAACACATGGGTATACTGATACTCCAGCGCGCGCGCACACACATACACACACACACACACACTTATAGTCACACACAGGCACATTCAAACACACAGATACACACAGACATACATATACATGTATGTGTACGGTGCTTATTTTTGTATTACTACAAGCACACATACAAACACACAATCGTACAGACACAGACACACACTTACATATATGAGGGTTACTTATTCTTGGATTGGTCTAGGAGAGAGAGAGAGAGAGAGAGAGAGAGAGAGAGAGAGAGAGAGAGAGACAGACAGACAGACAGACAGACAGAGATAGATAGAGAGAGAGAGATTGTTTATTAGCTGCCAAATGACTGTAGGTTGCCCGTAAACCGTATAAACTCCTGTCATCGTCTTTTGCAGATCAGACTATATACCGGCTCATTGACCAATTACATAGTCTCTTTCATTCGCTGGACCCTTGTTATCATGTCTGTATCACTGTTCTACAACTCTCGTGTCGATTACCACCAGCTTCTTTCTACTTACTTTACCCTAGAGCTTCCCTCGTCACCCTTGAGCGTAAAGATGACAGAGTGGGGGGGGGGATAGTTTGCACCGATTCAACCCAGCACTTCGCACAAACAAACACGCCCGACTTAACGATCCAACTGAAGAATAGATCTATCTATCTATCTATCTATCTATCTATCTATCTATCTATCTATCTATCTATCTATCTCAGTCTGTTCATATCTATCTATCTATCTATCTATCACAGTAAGTCTATGTCTCTCTTTTTCTGCCTCTGTCCTCTCTCTACCTCTCTCTCAGTTCGTTCATCTCTATCTCAAACCGTTCATTTCATCTGTAGGGGGATGAGTCCCTCTGGAGTAGTGGCTAACGTATTGGACTGTGACACAGATCTATCTATCTATCTATCTATCTATCTATCTATCTATCTATCTATGTCAGAATCTATCTATCTATCTATCTAGTTAGCTAGCTCAATCCATTCATCTTTTTCTTTCTCTCTCTTTTTCTCTCTCTCTCTCCACACACACACACACACACACACACACACACACACACACACACACACACACACACGTGTATGTGCATATCTAATTAACAACCAATATAGACAAGGTGTTTCAATACGTAAGCGGGCTTAAAGATAAGAATATTAAATTCTATGTTAAACGCTGTACTCAAAGGTAATATCAGTTAAAACGATTGTTTTTTGTGCTGGACTCATTTGAGCATCAATTACTTTGTTATAATTCGGTTATCTTGTTTTCTAAAAATTAACGTATTACTTGTATAAACCTTCCTGTAAAATTCCTCCAACCGACACTTTTCAACAAGTCGACAAGATGTGGCATTTGATTGAGACTGTGTATGTTTGTGTGTGTGTTTGCGTATGTATGCATGAGTGTATGTGTGTGTATGTGTGTGTGCGTTTGTATGCGTGTGTATGTGTGTTTGTGTGTCTGTGTGTTTGTGTGTATATGTGTGTGTATGCGTGTGTTTGTGTGTGTCTGTTCATGTGTGTTTGTGTGTGGTTATGTGTGTGTTTGTGTATGTATGTGTGTGTGTATGTATGTGTGTGTGTTTGTGTATGTCTGTGCATGTGTGTGTTTTTGTGTGCATGTGTGTGTGTGTGTTTGTGTGTGTGTGTGTGTGTGTGCGTGTGTGTGTGTATGCAGAATCGAAATAGCGGTCGCCTTTGCTAACAGTTGAAGTTTTGATTTGTGTCTATATTCACAACCAAATTAATTTTAACTAAATAAAACTCGTCGTCTTCGTTGTATGTGTTACTATATTCATAATAAGGTGGTGTAGTTGTGCTCGTGTAGCTGGAGCAGTTATGAGACATGAAAGGGGTTTAATACTGCCTGATTATGGAATGATTCTTTGTGGAAGAGAGTAATACAATGGGGTTGATGGGAATAAAGAAGGGAAGATAGAAAAAGTGAGGAAAGCAAAATCAAAACAAGGGTAGAGAGGAACAAAATGGTTCTTCAGCCCTTGGTGAGGCAACTAGTCTAGGAGAAGGAAAACTCTGAATTCAAACCTGTTAAACTCCGCTTAAAAATTGACCTTGTGTCATATCCTGCCCGAGTGGAGGGGTTGGTAAATATGGATTGGAACAAAATGAGGTTGATATGAGCGGATGAGTTAGATAGGAACTGATGGAGGGGAATATTAGTAAAATGAGGTTGATAGCAATAAAACGAAGTAAATATAAACAAAATGAGGTAGGTATGACCATATGAGGTTGATATGAACAAAGCGAAGAATAAAAGAACATAGTGAGGTAAGTGTGAACAAAATTAGGTAGATATGAACCGAGTGAGGTATCTACAAGAAAAATGTGTTAGATATCAATAGTGAGGTATATAGGAACAGTAAGACGTAGATATGAACAAGATTCAGTTGATGTGAACTGAATGAGGTGGCGATGAACAGAGTGAGGTAGAGGGATAGAGTAAGATAGCTATGAACTAAGTGAGGTTGATAAAAACTGAGTTAGATATCTGCAAAATGAGATATAAATAGATTGAGGTATATAGGAACAGACTGAGGTAGATATGAACGAAATAGGTTAGATATATATAGAGTGAGGTAGATATAAGCAAAATGAAGTAGATGTCAAAGAAGATGGGGTCGATATAAAAAAGTGTGCAGTGGATATAATCAAGATTAGACTGATATGAATAAAATAATCTAGGGACAAAACTGTGATATATATAAACAGATTCAAGTTGTTAATTGTCTAAATCTGGATGTTAACATAAAAGTTGTGGCGGTCTGATCACTTTGTTATAAACTGGTTCTTAAAAACAGATTAGAAAGAAGAAGAAGAAGAAGAAGAAGAAGAAGAAGAAGAAGAAGAAGAAGAAGAAGAAGAAGAATAGACAATTGAGTTTCATGCTGGGTAGGGTCAGTGCGTACATATTCTGATTTGGCCTCTGTAAAGATATCACTTACTTAGTTCTCAACGATCGTCCACACGCCTTCACACACGATTACACACCGACCTACTCACCGACCATCCTCAGCATATATAACACACACCTATATTAAACTAGATATTTAACAAAAGATTATTCCAAGAAATATATATATATATATATATGAATAATATATGTATTATACATATATATTCGAAAGAATATTCCAAGATATACATATATATATATATATATATATATATATATATATATATATATATATATATATTGGGTGTATATATATATATATATATATATATATATATATACATGCACCCAATACATGTATATACAGCCGATTTTTTACACACACTTACATATATATGTATATATATATATTCATCGAATAGATATATAAGCTAAGGTATATATATATATATATTATATATATATATATACATTCGTAATTATATGTATACACACACACACTCTATCTCTCTTTATATATATATATATATATATATATATATATATATATATCCCCGATATACATACATACGCATCCAATAAATATTTTGTGTGTGTACATATATATATGTATAATATATACGCCATATATATGAATATACACCCACAACCCCTATATATATAGGGTGTATATATATATATATATATATATATATATATATATATATATATTTGTCATTATATGTATACCCACCTCTGTCTATCCATATATATATGTACATATATGTGAATATATATATATATATATATATATAACATTGTGTATGCATATACACACACACCCTATATTATATATATATATATATATATATATATATATATATCACAAATGTGTTTTCTTCCAAAAACCACAAACAGGTTTTTGTTTCTCGTCTTACAAGATTTTCGACTGTTTCACTTTTCTGTTGAATCTATCTCCGATTTCCTCTCCTCACCGATAATTTTTCACCACTGTGGAGGCGTGCTTAGTGTAACAGTTATCGTTGTTGGAAAGGGAATTGGTGACCCAGATCCAACGACGATGCATCTAGAGTTTCCATTTACGCTAACGCCCTTCGGAAAGGCATGAACACATCTCTTCTCACTCCCCACCAGCTGCTGTCAAACGTTAGGGGTAAACTGATTTTTTGTAGCCTGGGTAAGGCAACGGATCTGGGAAAAAGAAAAACTCTGAATCCAAACCAGCTATACTTCTCTTAAAAATTGACCTTATGTATTTAAATACACGGGTTTCCACCAGTTATAGTAATTATCAAGGTCGTTAAATTGGGTGTAATTAAAAATGTCTTGATTATGCCTTTTAAAAATGACCAATAATGGCGGTAAACTTTCGAGGAAGAACATATTGTTGTTTAGCCGTAATAAAAATACAAGCGAAACATAATCAAACATACGTGATGGATTCAATAATTTCCAGACTTTTTTCGTATGGGCATTTAGAATTGTCGCATAGATTTGAAAACTGAATGTCACCAACGGGAATAGATGTTTAAAACTTTCTCATTTTTTTCGTTTCATTTAACAGTTCATACGCCCTGTTGAAGGTTTAATGTTTTCTTGTTTAAAAAACCGAAACAATTCAACGATCGCAAATAATTCAAATTATAAATAAAATCATCTGGTGAAAACCTTGTGTTTCTTTTTCCATATTTGTATATTTTTATAATGTATGATTTATTTCAAGTTTTCCCATATATTATATATATATATATAATATATAGAGAGAGAGAGAGAGAGAGGACTCTGCTCCAAAAATGTATACACACTACAAGAAAGAAAAAAATCTACATAAATAACATTTAACTTTTTTCCTTCCCTGAGGAGTGTATAAATTTTCGAGGGCAGACAATATATACATAACATGGGGGAGGATAAATTTGTCAAGCGATTTCAGGGTAATATAATGAAGGAATAGAGCATGATCGAGATGGAACTGCATTGCAATCAGCGATGCGAAAAATATCAAAACCCCAGCCAACAAAGGAATATATATATATATATATATATATATATATTAGGTTTTATATATATTGGATAGCATGAACGCTTATCTGCGACCAAAGATTTCATGCCGCCTTATTTCGACAATCATTAAGCAGAAAAAGTTACTATATAATATATTATATATATGTGTGTGTGTGTGTGTGTGGTGTGTGTGTGTGTGTTTTCTCACCTTCTCATGTCATTCTCAATACTCTGTTTCCACGTATTTAGAGAAAAGTACTATATTCTGATGAAACATGCGGAATATTTCCCCCAAAACTCAGTGAAAATTGAACGAACCAGACTAAGAAACTCTACCTCAACCAGCTCACTGTAGAAAATTCGCTTTGACCTACTTGCAAACATTTATATGTTTTTCAAAATATTCCTATGTAACAGTAACAATTTAATACAACTCATTTATTTGCACACATGTATATATATATATATAATATATATATATATATATATATATATATATATTATGTGTATATATATAATTTGTAAGTGAATAGTTTGTAGGTAATTCCATTTTTAAATAAGCAAGAATTAATTTATTTGCTCACAGGTATTGCTATTGTTTCGTCACATTTAATTCAATTATTGCTATCTAACACTAATAATTCAATTCAAAATTAATTCATTTGTTTACAGACAGTAAAGTGGTTACAAGTATTCTGTTTAACACTAATTATTCGATTCAACACTATTCATTTATTTGCACATAGTCAAAGGGTTCCAAGTATTACTATGTATCACTAACAATTCAATTAAACATCAGTCATTTGCTTGCACACAGTTTAAATTGTCAAACAGATCTATTTTCAAACAATTCAATTTAATGTAAGTCATTTCTTTGCACAAAATTTAAATGTTAAGCAGTTCTATTTGACTTCTAGATAGGACCCTATCAGGTGCAATCACACCGAGCCAGAGTGGAACTGGGAGTGATGTCAATGAAGGCGTACCCCGCATTCCCAAAGCTCGATGACTGGAGACTCACCATTAGGTTGTTTAGTGCCATATCAAAGACACTCTTTGGGTTTAGCAGGCTTACCACTCGGCAGAGATGCAGTCAACTCAGCTACAATTTCTTTTAGGTTATATATATATATATATATATATATATATATATATTATAAATTGGGCCTTCATAACGAATTAACGTATATTGATAGCCAAGGTGCAAGAAGAGGCAGCAGATACAGGAATTTCTTAAGGTTCAATTTACTTTATAATATGAACATAACATGTTTTTTAAACTGTTCGACAAGCTTCTCAGCAAATCTGAAATGGTGCGTAAATTATTTACTGATTAAAATTTAGAAGTAACTTACTCCTGTTCAAATAACAAGGATAAAATATTCATAAACATGAAAAAAAAAAAAAAAAAAAAAAAAGAAACTTAAACTGTTAATCTGAATACACGATACAAATTAAGAAAACTGCCCAGGCAAAAGAAAAAAAAAATTATTCAAAGTTTGTTAATTAATTTTACATAAACACGACAAGAGTTATTCTATGCCTAGAAGTTAGGGAATTGTGTTCATTGTACATTTAAGCTGACGTTCGTTTTTAGGTGAATTCAAATGACCAATTGATTTCAACGGCGTGTCAGCCTCTCTAGGGTTATTTTATGGCGAAAAGTTAAAGAATTGTGTTCATTGTACATTTAAGGCTGACGTTCGTTTTTAGGTGAATTCAAAATGACCAATTGATTTTTAACGGCGTGTCAGCCTCTCTAGGGTTATTTTATGGCGAAAAGTTAAAGAATTGTGTTCATTGTACATTTAAGCTGACGTTCGTTTTTTAGGTGAATTCAAATGACCAATTGATTTTAAACGGCATGTCAGCCTATCCAGGGTTTATTTTATGGCAAAAAGTTAAAGAATTGTGTTCATTTTATATCTATAGTAAAACTATTTTCTTAATATCTACCTGATCTTGCCCCAAGCTATGTCATTATAATCATCTCAACCTCACCCGTCATATTAAATTCATGTTCATCACCATTACCTGAACCTGTTCCCATCTAACTCAATCTCTACGTTCCTACCTCAACCATCCTATGTACTTCATCATCATATCTAGCTGACCTCATTCTGTAAATCACTACCTCACCTGTCCAATTTGCTTCATGTTCCTCATATTTACCTGATCATGTTCCCATTTACCCCTTTTTGTTCATCCTTACCTCACCAGTCCAATTGACGTTTTCTTCATCATATCTAGCTGACCTTGTTCCCATTTACCTCACTCTGCTAATCCCTACCTCACCTGTCCAATTTACTTCATCTTCATCATATCTACCTGATCATGTTCCATCTCCCCCTCCCAGTTAATCCCTTCCTCACCAGACCAATTTACGTCTTCTTCATCATATCTATCCGACCTTGATCCCATTTACCTCACTCTGCTAATCCCTATTTACCTGTCCAATTTACTTCATCTTCATCATATTTACCTGATCATGTTTCCCATCTCCCCCTCCCAGTTAATCCCTACCTCACCAGACCAATTTAGGTCTTCTTCATCATATCTATCCGACCTTGATCCCATTTACCTAACTCTGCTAATCCCTACCTCACCTGTCCAATTTACTTCATCTTCATCATATTTACCTGATCATGTTCCCTCTCCCCCTCCTAGTTAATCCCTACCTCACCAGACCAATTTACGTCTTCTTCATCATATCTATTCGGACCTTGATCCCATTTACCTCACTCTGCTAATCCCTACCCTCACCTGTCCAATTTACTTCATCTTCATCATATCTACCTGATCATGTTCCCATCTCCCCCTCCCAGTTAATCCCTTCCTCACCAGACCAATTTACGTCTTCTTCATCATATCTATCCGACCTTGATCCCATTTACCTCACTCTGCTAATCCCTACCTCACCTGTCCAATTTACTTCATCTTCATCATATTTACCTGATCAGTTCCATCTCCCCCTCCCAGTTAATCCCTTACCTCACCAGACCAATTTACGTCTTCTTCATCATATCTATCCGACCTTGATCCCATTTACCTCACTCTGCTAATCCCTACCTCACCTGTCCAATTTACTTATTCTTCATCATAATTACCTGATCATGTTCCCTTCTCCCCCCTCCCAGTTAATCCCTTCCTCACCAGACCAATTTACGTCTTCTTCATCATATCTATCCGACCTTGATCCCATTTACCTCACTCTGCTAATCCCTACCTCACCTGTCCAATTTACTTCATCTTCATCATATTTACCTGATCATGTTCCCATCTCTCCCTCCCAGTTAATCCCTACCTCACCAGACCAATTTACGTCTTCTTCATCATATCTATCCGACCTTGATCCCATTTACCTCACTCTGCTAATCCCTACCTCACCTGTCCAATTTTATTTCATCTTCATCATATTTACCTGATCATGTTCCATCTCCCCCCCCCAGTTAATCCCCTTCCTCACCAGACCAATTTACGTCTTCTTCATCATATCTATCCGACCTTGATCCCATTTACCTCACTCTGCTAATCCCTACCTCACCTGTCCAATTTACTTCATCTTCATCATATTTACCTGATCATGTTCCCATCTCCCACTCCAGTTAATCCCTACCTCACCAGACCAATTTACGTCTTCTTCATCATATCTATCCGAACTTGATCCCATTTACCTCACTCTGCTAATCCCTACCTCACCTGTCCAATTTACTTCATCTTCATCATATTTACCTGATCATGTTCTTATCTCCCCCTCCCAGTTATTCCCTTCCTCACCAGACTAATTTACGTCTTCTTCATCGTATCTATCCGACCTTGATCCCATTTACCTCACTCTGCTAATCCCTATTTACCCTGTCCTATTTACTTAAATATCCATCATATTTACCAGATCATGTTCCCATCTACCCCTCCCAGTTAATCCCTACTCACCTGTCACATTTACGTCGTTTTCATCATATCTAACAGACTTTGATCCAATCTTCCTCACTCTGCTATTCCCTACTTCACCTGTCCTATTTATTTCATATCAGTCATATTTACGTGAATTTGTTTCCCATCTACCACTCTCAGTTCTTCCCTACCTAACCAGACCAATTTACGTCTTATTCATCATATGTAGTTGACCTTGATCCCATTTACCTCACTCTGCTAATCCCTACCTCCCCTGTCCAATTTACTTCATCTTCATCATATTTACCTGATCATGTTCCCATCTCCCCCCTCCCAGTTAATCCATTTCCTCACCAGACCAAATTTACGTCTTCTTCATCATATCTATCCGACCTTGATCCCATTTACCTCACTCTGCTAATCCCTACCTCACCTGTCCAATTTACTTCATCTTCATCATATTTACCTGATCATGTTCCCATCTCCCCCTCCCAGTTAATCCCTTCCTCACCAGACCAATTTACGTCCTTCTTCATCATATCTATCCGACCTTGATCCCATTTACCTCACTCTGCTAATCCCTACCTCACCTGTCCAATTTACTTCATCTTCATCATATTTACCTGATCATGTTCCCATCTCCCCCTCCCAGTTAATCCCTACCTCACCAGAACAATTTACGTCTTCTTCATCATATCTATCCGACCTTGATCCCATTTACCTCACTCTGCTAATCCCTACCTCACCTGTCCAATTTACTTCATCTTCATCATAATTACCTGATCATGTTCCCGTCTCCCCCTCCCAGTTAATCCCTTCCTCACCAGACCAATTTACGTCTTCTTCATCATATCTATCCGACCTTGATCCCATTTACCTCACTCTGCTAATCCCTACCTCACCTGTCCAATTTACTTCATCTTCATCATATCTACCTGATCATGTTCCCATCTCCCCCTCCCAGTTAATCCCTTCCTCACCAGACCAATTTACGTCTTCTTCATCATATCTATCCGACCTTGATCCCATTTACCTCACTCTGCTAATCCCTACCTCACCTGTCCAATTTACTTCATCTTCATCATATTTACCTGATCATGTTCCCATCTCCCCCTCCCAGTTAATCCCTTACCTCACCAGACCAATTTACGTCTTCTTCATCATATCTATCCGACCTTGATCCCATTTACCTCACTCAGCTAATCCCTACCTCACCTGTCCAATTTACTTCATCTTCATCATAATTACCTGATCATGTTCCCATCTCCCCCTCCCAGTTAATCCCTTCCTCACCAGACCAATTTACATCTTCTTCATCATATCTATCCGACCTTGATCCCATTTACCTCACTCTGCTAATCCCTACCTCCCCTGTCCAATTTACTTCATCTTCATCATATTTACCTGATCATGTTCCCATCTCCCCCCTCCCAGTTAATCCATTCCTCACCAGACCAATTTACGTCTTCTTCATCATATCTATCCGACCTTGATCCCATTTACCTCACTCTGCTAATCCCTACCTCACCTGTCCAGTTTACTTCACCTTCATCATATTTACCTGATCATGTTCCCATCTCCCCCTCCCAGTTAATCCCTTCCTCACCAGACCAATTTACGTCTTCTTCATCATATCTATCCGACCTTGATCCCATTTACCTCACTTTGCTAATCCCTACCTCACCTGTCCAATTTACTTCATCTTCATCGTATTTACCTGATCATGTTCCCATCTCCCCCTCCCAGTTAATCCCTACCTCACCAGACCAATTTACGTCTTCTTCATCATATCTATCCGACCTTGATCCCATTTACCTCACTCTGCTAATCCCTACCTCACCTGTCCAATTTTATTTCATCTTCATCATATTTACCTGATCATGTTCCCATCTCCCCCTCCCAGTTAATCCCTTCCTCACCAGACCAATTTACGTCTTCTTCATCATATCTATCCGACCTTGATCCCATTTACCTCACTCTGCTAATCCCTACCTCACCTGTCCAATTTACTTCATCTTCATCATATTTACCTGATCATGTTCTTATCTCCCCCTCCCAGTTAATCCCTTCCTCACCAGACCAATTTACGTCTTCTTCATCGTATCTATCCGACCTTGATCCCATTTACCTCACTCTGCTAATCCCTATTTACCTGTCCTATTTACTTAATATCCATCATATTTACCAGATCATGTTCCCATCTACCCCTCCCAGTTAATCCCTACCTCACCAGTCACATTTACGTCGTTTTCATCATATCTAACAGACTTTGATCCAATCTTCCTCACTCTGCTATTCCCTACTTCACCTGTCCTATTTATTTCATATCAGTCATATTTACGTGAACTTGTTCCCATCTACCACTCTCAGTTCTTCCCTACCTAACCAGACCAATTTACGTCTTCTTCATCATATGTAGTTGACCTTGATCCCATTTACCTCACTCTGCTAATCCCTACCTCCCCTGTCCAATTTACTTCATCTTCATCATATTTACCTGATCATGTTCCCATCTCCCCCCTCCCAGTTAATCCATTCCTCACCAGACCAATTTACGTCTTCTTCATCATATCTATCCGACCTTGATCCCATTTACCTCACTCTGCTAATCCCTACCTCACCTGTCCAATTTACTTCATCTTCATCATATTTACCTGATCATGTTCCCATCTCCCCCTCCCAGTTACTCCCTTACCTCACCAGACCAATTTACGTCTTCTTCATCATATCTATCCGACCTTGATCCCATTTACCTCACTCTGCTAATCCCTACCTCACCTGTCCAATTTACTTCATCTTCATCATATTTACCTGATCATGTTCCCATCTCCCCCTCCCAGTTAATCCCTACCTCACCAGACCAATTTACGTCTTCTTCATCATATCTATCCGACCTTGATCCCATTTACCTCACTCTGCTAATCCCTACCTCACCTGTTCAATTTACTTCACCTTCATCATATTTACCTGATCATGTTCCCATCTCCCCCTCCCAGTTAATCCCTTACCTCACCAGACCAATTTACGTCTTCTTCATCATATCTATCCGACCTTGATCCCATTTACCTCACTCTGCTAATCCCTACCTCACCTGTCTAATTTACTTCATCTTCATCATATTTACCTGATCATGTTCCCATCTCCCCCTCCCAGTTAATCCCTACCTCACCAGACCAATTTACGTCTTCTTCATCATATCTATCCGACCTTGATCCCATTTACCTCACTCTGCTAATCCCTACCTCACCTGTCCAATTTACTTCATCTTCATCATATTTACCTGATCATGTTCCCATCTCCCCCTCCCAGTTAATCCCTACCTCACCAGACCAATTTACGTCTTCTTCATCATATCTATCCGACCTTGATCCCATTTACCTCACTCTGCTAATCCCTACCTCACCTGTCCAATTTACTTCATCTTCATCATAATTACCTGATCATGTTCCCATCTCCCCCTCCCAGTTAATCCCTTTCTCACCAGACCAATTTACGACTTCTTCATCATATCTATCCGACCTTGATCCCATTTACCTCACTCTGCTAATCCCTACCTCACCTGTCCAATTTACTTCATCTTCATCATATCTACCTGATCATGTTCCCATCTCCCCCTCCCAGTTAATCCCTTCCTCACCAGACCAATTTACGTCTTCTTCATCATATCTATCCGACCTTGATCCCATTTACCTCACTCTGCTAATCCCTACCTCACCTGTCTAATTTACTTCATCTTCATCATATTTACCTGATCATGTTCCCATCTCCCCCTCCCAGTTAATCCCTACCTCACCAGAACAATTTACGTCTTCTTCATCATATCTATCCGACCTTGATCCCATTTACCTCACTCTGCTAATCCCTACCTCACCTGTCCAATTTACTTCATCTTCATCATAATTACCTGATCATGTTCCCATCTCCCCCTCCCAGTTAATCCCTTCCTCACCAGACCAATTTACGTCTTCTTCATCATATCTATCCGACCTTGATCCCATTTACCTCACTCTGCTAATCCCTACCTCACCTGTCCAATTTACTTCATCTTCATCATATTTACCTGATCATGTTCCCATCTCCCCCTCCCAGTTAATCCCTACCTCACCAGACCAATTTACGTCTTCTTCATCATATCTATCCGACCTTGATCCCATTTACCTCACTCTGCTAATCCCTACCTCACCTGTCCAATTTTATTTCATCTTCATCATATTTACCTGATCATGTTCACATCTCCCCCTCCCAGTTAATCCCTTCCTCACCAGACCAATTTACGTCTTCTTCATCATATCTATCCGACCTTTTTCCCATTTACCTCACTCTGCAAATCCCTACCTCACCTGTCCAATTTACTTCATCTTCATCATATTTACCTGATCATGTTCCCATCTCCCCCTCCCAGTTAATCCCTACCTCACCAGACCAATTTACGTCTTCTTCATCATATCTATCCGACCTTGATCCCATTTACCTCACTCTGCTAATCCCTACCTCACCTGTCCAATTTACTTCATCTTCATCATATTTACCTGATCATGTTCTTATCTCCCCCTCCCAGTTAATCCCTTCCTCACCAGACCAATTTACGTCTTCTTCATCGTATCTATCCGACCTTGATCCCATTTACCTCACTCTGCTAATCCCTATTTACCTGTCCTATTTACTTAATATCCATCATATTTACCAGATCATGTTCCCATCTACCCCTCCCATTTAATCCCTACCTCACCAGTCACATTTACGTCGTTTTCATCATATCTAAGAGACTTTGATCCAATCTTCCTCACTCTGCTATTCCCTACTTCACCTGTCCTATTTATTTCATATCAGTCATATTTACGTGAACTTGTTCCCATCTACCACTCTCAGTTCTTCCCTACCTAACCAGACCAATTTACGTCTTCTTCATCATATCTATCCGACCTTGATCCCATTTACCTCACTCTGCTAATCCCTACCTCACCTGTCCAATTTACTTCACCTTCATCATATTTACCTGATCATGTTCCCATCTCCCCCTCCCAGTTAATCCCTTACCTCACCAGACCTATTTACGTCTTCTTCATCATATCTATCCGACCTTGATCCCATTTACCTCACTCTGCTAATCCCTACCTCACCTGTCCAATTTACTTCATCTTCATCATATTTAGCTGATCATGTTCCCATCTCCCCCTCCCAGTTAATCCCTACCTCACCAGAACAATTTACGTCTTCTTCATCATATCTATCCGACCTTGATCCCATTTACCTCACTCTGCTAATCCCTACCTCACCTGTCCAATTTACTTCATCTTCATCATATTTACCTGATCATGTTCCCATCTCCCCCTCCCAGTTAATCCCTTCCTCACCAGACCAATTTACGTCTTCTTCATCATATCTATCCGACCTTTGACCCATTTACCTCACTCTGCTAATCCCTACCTCACCTGTCTAATTTACTTCATCTTCATCATATTTACCTGATCATGTTCCCATCTCCCCCTCCCAGTTAATCCCTACCTCACCAGACCAATTTAGGTCTTCTTCATCATATCTATCCGACCTTGGACCCATTTACCTCACTCTGCTAATCCCTAACTCACCTGTCCAATTTACTTCATCTTCATCATATATACCTGATCATGTTCCCATCTCCCCCTCCCAGTTAATCCCTACCTCACCAGACCAATTTAGGTCTTCTTCATCATATCTATCCGACCTTGATCCCATTTACCTCACTCTGCTAATCCCTACCTCACCTGTCCAATTTACTTCATCTTCATCATATCTACCTGATCATGTTCCCATCTTTCCCCTCCCAGTTAATCGATTCCTCACCAGACCAATTTACGTCTTCTTCATCATATCTATCCGACCTTGATCCCATTTACCTCACTCTGCTAATCCCTACCTCACCTGTCCAATTTACTTCATCTTCATCATATTTACCTGATCATGTTCCCATCTCCCCCTCCCAGTTAATCCCTACCTCACCAGACCAATTTACGTCTTCTTCATCATATCAATCCGACCTTTTTCCCATTTACCTCACTCTGCTAATCCCTACCTCACCTGTCCAATTTACTTCATCTTCATCATATTTACCTGATCATGTTCCCATCTCCCCCTCCCAGTTAATCCCTACCTCACCAGACCAATTTAGGTCTTCTTCATCATATCTATCCGACCTTGGACCCATTTACCTCACTCTGCTAATCCCTACCTCACCTGTCTAATTTACTTCATCTTCATCATATTTACTTGATCATGTTCCCATCTCCCCCTCCCAGTTAATCCCTACCTCACCAGACCAATTTACGTCTTCTTCATCATATCTATCCGACCTTGATCCCATTTACCTCACTCTGCTAATCCCTACCTCACCTGTCCAATTTACTTCATCTTCATCATATTTACCTGATCATGTTCCCATCTCCCCCTCCCAGTTAATCCCTACCTCACCAGACCAATTTAGGTCTTCTTCATCATATCTATCCGACCTTGATCCCATTTACCTCACTCTGCTAATCCCTACCTCACCTGTCCAATTTACTTCATCTTCATCATATTTACCTGATCATGTTCCCATCTCCCCCTCCCAGTTAATCCCTACCTCACCAGACCAATTTACGTCTTCTTCATCATATCAATCCGTCCTTTTTCCCTTTACCTCACTCTGCTAATCCCTACCTCACCTGTCCAATTTACTTCATCTTCATCATATTTACCTGATCCTATTCCCATTTCCCCCTGCAAGTTAATCCCTACCTCACCAGACCAATTTACGTCTTCTTCATCATATCTATCCGACCTTGATCCCATTTACCTCACTCTGCTAATCCCTACCTCACCTGTCCAATTTACTTCATCTTCATCATATTTACCTGATCATGTTCCCATCTCCCCCTCCCAGTTAATCCCTACCTCACCAGACCAATTTAGGTCTTCTTCATCATATCTATCCGACCTTGATCCCATTTACCTCACTCTGCTAATCCCTACCTCACCTGTCCAATTTACTTCATCTTCATCATATTTACCTGATCATGTTCCCATCTCCCCCTCCCAGTTAATCCCTACCTCACCAGACCAATTTACGTCTTCTTCATCATATCAATCCGACCTTTTTCCCATTTACCTCACTCTGCTAATCCCTACCTCACCTGTCCAATTTACTTCATCTTCATCATATTTACCTGATCCTATTCCCATTTCCCCCTGCAAGTTAATCCCTACCTCACCAGACCAATTTACGTCTTCTTCATCATATCTATCCGACCTTGATCCCATTTACCTCACTCTGCTAATCCCTACCTCACCTGTCCAATTTACTTCATCTTCATCATATTTACCTGATCATGTTCCCATCTCCCCCTCCCAGTTAATCCCTACCTCACCAGACCAATTTACGTCTTCTTCATCATATCTATCCGACCTTGATCCCATTTACCTCACTCTGCTAATCCCTACCTCACCTGTCCAATTTACTTCATCTTCATCATATCTACCTGATCATGTTCCCATCTTCCCCCTCCCAGTTAATCCATTCCTCACCAGACCAATTTACGTCTTCTTCATCATATCTATCCGACCTTGATCCCATTTACCTCACTCTGCTAATCCCTACCTCACCTGTCCAATTTACTTCATCTTCATCATATTTACCTGATCATGTTTCCATCTCCCCCTCCCAGTTAATCCCTACCTCACCAGACCAATTTACGTCTTCTTCATCATATCAATCCGACCTTTTTCCCATTTACCTCACTCTGCTAATCCCTACCTCACCTGTCCAATTTACTTCATCTTCATCATATTTACCTGATCATGTTCCCATTTCCCCCTCCCAGTTAATCCCTACCTCACCAGACCAATTTACGTCTTCTTTATCATATCTATCCGACCTTGATCCCATTTACCTCACTCTGCTAATCCCTACCTCACCTGTTCAATTTACTTCATATTCATCATATTTACCTGATCATGTTCCCAACTCCCCCTTTCAGATAATCCCTACCTCACCAGACCAATTTAGGTCTTCTTCATCATATCTAACAGATCCAATCTTCCTCACTCTGCTAATCCCTACTTCACCTGTCCTATTTATTTCATATCAATCATATTTACCTGATCTTGTTCCTATCTACCCTCTCAGTTCATCCCTACCTCACCAGTCAAATTTACGTCTTCTTCATCATATGTAGCTTACCTTGTTCCCCTTTACCTCACTCTGCTAATCCCTACCTCAGCCGTCCTATTTCCTTCATCTTTTACTTTAACTTGTTTGCATCTCCCTCACCGCGCTAATCCCTACCTCCCCCGTCCTATTTACCTCATGTTTACCTGACCTCGTTTCCATCTTACCTCACTGTGTTCGTTCCTGCCTCTTCCGTCCTATTTACTTCATCGCCATCATATTTTTCTGACCCGTTCCTATCCAACTCACTCCCTTGTTCTCTACTTCTGACGTCATATTTACGTAATCTTGATCAGATTTAAATGATTTTGTTCCAATATACCTCATTCCATTTATGTTTACCTTCCCCGTCATATCAACTTAATCTTGCTTATATATTAATCGGATCTTGTAACAATCTACCTCTCTCTGTTTACCTGTGCTCTAGTGTTTTTATATCTGCTGGATCTTTTTTATATCTACTTTTTTGGCACATCAACCCGTATAGAGTTATTTTATGCCCAGAGGTTAATGAATTGCGTTCACTGTATATTCTTATTTGGATTTTCCTTGAGTTCTAAAGATTGTGCGATCAGTTCATTTTGTTAATCACAGAATTCCCAAATCCTTGAATTGATTTAATTTTCAAAGGCATTTTCAGCTGCAGTTTTTATATTGCAGACCTTCTCTTTCAGCATGTATCAGTTTATATGCATAAAAAAAAAACATGGTACTATTTATATGCATAAAAAAAACATGGTAGTCGGTTGGAGCGACCTTTGTTGAGTAAGCTGGGTGAGGTAGTGTTTCTTGCCTGGTTTGGTCAGTTTTTACTGAGTCTTTTGCGGAATAAACGCCTGGTTGATGTCACGAAGAAGAAATCGTTCTTTTTTTTATTGATCAGTGTTGCTCATGAACGTTGCAGTTGCTGGTGCGTCTTTAGTCGATTTCCTGGCAATATTTCTCAGCAATGATGATTTCATCTCCGTTCTGTAATTGAGTGTTACAGAAAAATTTATACCATTTCGTTATCTAATAACTTGATCAATTATTCTTCGTGTGATCTCAAGTTTTAACAGCATGTTTAAAAAGAAATCAAAATTCTATGCTTAATATTTAAACGTATTTTCTTTTCCAATGAATGACATTTCTATAACAGAAAAGAAAAAATAAAACATTGATATAAAATTTCGGGATGTTCTACATATGGTGTTAAAATTTTAGGTAATTTGAACGAGACATGGTCAAGATAATAGATAAGTAAATTACAAAATTTTTTATGACACACACACACACACACACACACACACACACACACACACACATATACACTACATATATATATAGTCATCCACAGGCAGAAAAAAGTCTGGAAACTTATTTAATGATCCTCGTATATATATATTTATATATATACGAGGATCATTAAATAAGTTTCCAGACTTTTTTCGTAATAGCACTTTTATTGATAGTACACACATGAAACTCTAGTCTCTTTCGAAGTAATCTCCTCCAGCTGCAAAGCACTTGTTGTACTGTTCCAGCAACTTCTGGATGGCCCCATGGAAGTCCGCTTGTGTGAGCGTGTCAATGACCTTCGCCACAGCCTCTTTCATCTCCTCAATTGTCTCATAACGACAGCCTGTGAGCTTAGGGAATAACCAAAAGTCACAAGGAGCAAGGTCTGGACTATAGGGAGGGTGACAAACTGTCTTGATGCCCATCTTGGTCAAATAGTCTGTGAAAAGGATGGAGTTGTGGACTGGTGCATTGTCCTGGCGGAAATGCCACTAACCCGATTTGAAGAGTGCTGGCCTCTTCCAACGGAATCTCTTCCTGAACTCCCTTAAAACCCCAACATAGTAACCCTAAGCCTAAGCGTAACCCTTTGGCCAATCAACTCTGGTGTATTGACTTCCTTACTCCTCCCACACCTCTCATCACCCCTCACATACTCTCTGCCTTACTTGAATCTCTTATGCCACTCAAAAACTCATGCTCGATTCATGCAAGATGGTCGAAAAGCAGTCTGAAGCATTCCATACGTTTCTGTAGCATTTTTTTCCAAGTTTAAAACAGAATTTTATTGCATATCGTTCTTCTAAAGTGTCCTCACGTCCAGATTGCATTTTTGAAATTCACCAGCTGTGACAATCAGGCTTTAGTAGGGTGTATTCCAATTGCTGCTGTAGCTGTTCATTTGAAGCTAAAATCATAAAACTTGGTCAGTCATCTCATAAGATGTATAGCAATAACATACTGAATTTTCAAGAGTCAAAGATAATTTTAAATGCCTGAATAAAGAAGTCTAGAAACTTATTGAAGGCACCACGTATATATATATTGTCATCCACAGATAGATCTGTTTCGTTCTATCAGAACTCATCAGTGTGGCTAGACGGGATAGACTTACGTTAGACTTAGTATCATACCGCTCAGCAAACAAGCGAAATACGTCAGCTCGGGAATTATTAGGCATTATGTAGTCGCTTTCGTTTGTTTTACATTTTGCTTTACCGGATACAGGAGTGCTCAATTCGTTCGAAGAGCTTTGCATTATGCGAGTGGCAGCCGTAAATTCCTTCGCCAGAGTCTGTGGATAACCACACACACACACATACATGCCCGTGGTGTAATAGTTATCGTCGCTGGAATTGGACACGGCGACACGAGTTCAAATCCTGGACTGATTGCATTTCACATAACACTAATACCCTTGGGAAAGGTATGAATCCAATTATTCTCCCTCCAGCTATGGGTAAATAGTAGGGCAGACAAGGTTCTTCAGCCTTGGTGAGGCAACTAGTCTAGGGGAAGGAAAACTCTGAATTCAAACCTGTTAAACTACGCTTTAAAAATTGACCTTGTGTCATATCCTGCCCGAGCGGAGGGGTTGGGTAAATATGATATATATATATATATATATATATATATAGTCATCCATTAAATGTCTGTTTTATTGTATCACAATTCTTCAGTGTGGCTAGACACGCGAGATGCTTCATGTTGAGATCGAAATCTGACAGACTTTACGTCAGTGGAATATTTTAGCCCAAATCTATCGTCATTCTCAGCGTAAGCAAAGGAATGTTTTATATATACATATATATTTATCTACATATATACTGTTGGCTACCAGAGTGGTCAATTCAAAAGAAGAAATTTGCATTTATGCGTCTGTGGCTGCTGGCATTCAAGAGTTCAACGCAAGGTACCCTGCCCCGGCTTAACAAATCTCTCTCAAATGTGGAGCTCAAATGTGCTAGTCGTTTGCGATTGTAGAGCTCATTTAATGGTCAGCTGAAGATGTTTGGATACCAAAACGTCACCGGTTCAGTTTTCGTTGTTTTCCGGCTGGCATATCAACTCCTCTAAAAACTTTTTATGAGACTTTCTAAAAAAAGGTCAAAATATGTTGTGAATGAGAAAAATATTAATAACACAAAAGAAATATTCCTATTCGTCTTTTCATTTTTGTTCGTCTTTCTCTGTCCATATATATATATATATATATTGTAAGTAAAGTTGGCGACTGTAGTCGAGGGCGACCCAAAGGCTCCCTTTTCAATAGCTACTACACTGAGGTGTAGGGAAGGGCGCTACTCCTTTCCCTGGATTGCTCCACTTTACCTTTGATACGTAACTTATAACACTGAGTGTTAAGCAAGGAGGTATCAAGTACCATTTTAAAAGTCTTTGGTATGACGCGACCTGGGATTGAACTCAGGTCTCCCGGACTATTGGCAAACACTTTACCCACTAGACAATGGGACAGGTTGTATAAACAAGTTATTTTACAAAACATTTTGTTTTGAATATATATATATAGATATATGTGTGTGTGTGTATAAATAATGTGAATATATATATAATCTTCCACGAACAGACTGTTTCTTTCAATCAGAACTCACCAGTGTGGCTACACAGGCTGGATTCCCGAAGTTGGGATCGAAACCTGGCTGACTGTAACGCCAATCCAAGATCCTACCACTCAGCCAGGAGGAAACCAGCGCAACCGAAGGAAATTTAAACGCTTATGTATCATATTTGTTTTTGTTTACATATATCCGCTCAACGGCTTGCAAGAGCTCAATTCATTTGAAGAGCATTGCTTTACACTAGTGGCAACCATTACTTCCTTCGCTAGAGAGCTCAACCCCACAGGGGTAGGGAAGAATATATTGTCATCCACAGAGAGACTGTTTCGTTCTATCAGAACTCATCAGTGTGGCTAGACAGGCTAGATTCCCGAAGCTGGGATCGAAACCTGGCTGACTGGAACGCCTATCCAAGATTCTACCACTCAGCCACGAGGAAACCAAAATTTAAACGCTTATGTATCATATTAACGGCTAACGAGAGCTCAATTCATTTGAAGCGCCTTGCTTGCTAGTGGAAACCATTACTCCCTTCGCTATCGAGCTCAACCCCACAGAGGTAAGGGAGCATATATATTGTCATCCACTGACAGACTTTCGTTCTATCAGAACTCATCAGTGTGGCTAGACAGGCTAGATTCCCGAAGTTGAGATCGAAACCTGGCTGACTCTAACGCTATATATATATATATATATATATATATATATATATATATAAGCCAGTAAATCCAGAGTTGGGAATAATTCCAATCAGGATCAATAAAATATTCAAAAATAGAATATTAAATTTAAATAATCCCTGTCAAGCGCTCAATGTAAGTAGATTCACAGAGTAAATAATTTACTCTTAAAAAAAACTGCATCTATAGTAATATATGCCAAAAATTCAAGCATTATATATCATCATCATCATCATATCGTGCTGGCAGCACGGATATCCCTGACCCTCTCTCGCCACTCCTCCCTATCGTTCATCGCCCTAGGCAGGTCTTCAGGACAACATCCTGTATCCTCACACAGCTGCTGAATGTACGTTCGTGCTGGTCGTCCTGCTTTTGCGCGGCCGTGTGTAGGGATCCATAAGAGTACATCTCTTATGAGTTCATCTCTGCTTCTCCAGCAATGTCCTGCATGTCTGGTTCGCCTAACTTGAATAGATTTCGTGATAGGGGGCAGGTGGCCGTACAGTTGGTGTCTTGTGGGGTGCCGCTGCCAGGACTTGTTGAGGATTGCACGCAGCATTCTTGTGTAATTGCCATCTAGTTTCTTCTCCAGCCGTTTTGTTAGCGTCCATGTAGTGCATCCATATAGCAGTATCGATGTGACCGCTGCCTGGAAGAAACTGCGTTTCATTTTATCGGTTAGGTCTGATTTCCATATAGTCGATAGCCTATTGATAGCTGTCCATGCTTTCGTTAACCTCGTTTCGATGTCCTTTTCGGTTGATTCGACGCTGCTTCCTAGGTACGTGAATTTGTCTACTAGTTTAAGAGGGGTTCCTTCTAGAGTGGAGATGTCCCCCGTTTGGTTATAGCACATATATTCCGTTTTGTGTGCATTAACATGGAGGCCCATGCTTGCCGCTGCTCGTTCCAGGCTATGCAGAAGTGTTTCGGCTTGGTCAGGTGTATTTGCCAGTATCGCTATGTCATCGGCGTAGTCGGCGTCGGTAATTGTTGTTGCGGGGTATCTTCTGCTTCTTTATATGTTAAAAAATCATTCAGACATATCTAATTTTAGTACATCAATTTTTATCATTAAAATGAACTAAAAAAATGTTAAACTAATGTTATTTACGATAAAATCTCCTCCCAAAATTACAACAATAGAGTAAAAATCACCAATATAAATTCAAATTCTAATTCATTTTCCAATTTAATAAATCCTAGTTATTCATTTCTTTTTTATTCATTTATTCACTTATTTTCAAAAATAGTCTAAATTTATTTTTATACCTACATCTAGCAATTAAATCACATCTCTGATTTAACAGGTTAACAGGATCAATGTACAACATAATTTGTACCTTTTTTCCGGGCACAAATTACATCTACCATCAAAGCAGCTCGGAGTTGTGGATCTTTTCAATATTTCCCATGGAAATTTTAGAGTTAAACCCATATGTTTCAACTTCCTATAATGTTTGCATAAAGCTGTTTGATTTCTCAAGAGTTCATAACAGAACGAATGAATATGATTATTATGTCCTAACTTCCATCTAACCGACGAAATTCCAATATAATTTTTTTATCTTTTACATTTTCCTTTGGGAAAATAGTTGCTTGCTACTCTACGTTTTTCAAATTACATATACCATTCATAGGACAATCAATTTTAGATTTTCAATTACAATTATTATTATTATTATTATTATTATTATTACTACTACTACTACTACTACTACTACTACTACTACTACTATTATTTTCAAGTTGGTCATAATATTTTGTAATTACTTCCTTATTATGAGTGTTGATTATTTTAAAAAAATTATTCACGAAGGAATAACTAATTTTTAAGGTTTTCCAATTAAATATTTTAAGTAATATATAATACTGATTAAAGTGTTTATCTATTAATCTTCCCAAAATGAAAAAAGGTGGTCAATACGGGCCAGTAAAACAGGATAAAACCTAAAATGAATATTCATTAACCTTTTCTGGTTGCTCCATAACTGAGTTCAATGTATTTTTTAGAAGGGAAATAAAATCGTTAGATGAGAATATATAAATTAGATGAGAATATATATATATTCATATATAGTGTAATCCGGATATAAGAGACCTTGATATAAGATAAACTCGGATATAAGAGATATTTTCTCTGGTCCCAACAACTCACTTATATCCGGGTTACACTGTATATATATATATATATACATATATATATATATATATATATATTCACCATACAACATGTAAAAGCACATGCGATACCCTGCCCTCTTCAGCCGCCAATCTGGGATATATATATACGCCAGATCAATTAAGAGCAGAGACTACATTCGATGTTCATCTTCATTTTTTGTGTGCAGTTTGTGATTTAAAAAACAAAAAAAACAAAACAAAACAAACGCGTTTACTTTTGGCCGTTGATGTTATTACGTGTTTACCGTAACCGTTTCTCACGTAATCACCCGGGAATGGTGGTTCCACGTGTATTTCATTCATGCTGAAAACTTCTCGCATTCGACCATATATATATATATATATATATATATATATTAAGGACGTTTTTAAGCCGATTAGTGAGATTTTTTTAAAAAATTGGGCACCGTTCACTCATGAAATAAGTTTTTCAAAACCAAAACATTCCTTCAGTCACCAATTTCCGAAAAGAGACTGAAAATATTATGCAGAGAGAGAGAGAGAGAGAGAGAGAGAGAGAGAGAGAGAGAGAGAGAGCGTGCGAACGAGCGAGAGATAAAGCGAGATAGATGGAAAGATAGAGAGAGGGAGAGAGATCGAGTGTGCGATAGATAGATAGATAGATTCAGAAAGAGAGACAGAGAAAGTGAGGGAGAAAGAAGGATAGATTGAGAGAGAGAATGTGTGTGAGAGAGAGAGAGAGAGAGAGAGAGAGAGAAAGAAAGAAAGAAAGAAAGATAGGGGGAGAGAGAGAAGGAGTTAGAGAGAAAACAATAAATCATAAGTGAATACAGTAAATTGACACAGGAACATACACGATTAGGTAGGAAACATGATCCCCTGGGAACTGTGCAAACGATTGAATTTTGACAATAAAGACTAGTATCTGTCTATGAAAATGATATGCATAAAGTTTTCTGTGGTTTTCAGATAAAAACGGATCATACAATCCCAGTCAGAAGATTAGACTTTCTCAGAGGTAACAAAAAAAGAATTTGTCAGCTAGCGAACTTTTCTGCTCCATCAGATAACAGAGAGAAAATAAACGAAAGCAAAAGATAAGATAAATACCCAGACCTTGCCTGAGAGCTAAAAAAAGCATGGAAATATGACAGTGATACCAGTGATAATCGAAGCCCCTGTAAGAATCTCTTTATCAGACAAAATTTCCATTTAAAACGGAGTAAAGTTTTCCTTCTCCTAAATTGGCTGCCTTACCAAGACTAATGAACCGAGCCTGCCCTCCTATTTATGACAGAGGGAGAACTGATGGATTCATGCCTTTCTCAAGCGTGAAATGAAATGCTAACAACCTCGTCTAGAATTTGAACTTGAGTTACCGATACTAACCGTTAGGCTAAGGGGAGCCACTGTGGCGCAGAGGCTAACCTGCTAGACTGTGACATTGGAGTAAGCGAGTTCGAACTCCAGTCGAGCTATTACGTTCACTTTTGGACTAATAACCTGGGGAAAGGTATCAACCCACTTATTCCTCCAGCAATGGGTTAGATAGTACCACCGCTGTTCTACAAGATTGACTTTGGCTTTAAATAACCCTCGAAAGTTGATATGCCATTAAAACAAAGAAACCTAAACAAACCAAACCTAGAGAAAAAGAAAATGGCTGAACTGGAGAATACTGAGAAGTGTCCTGGAGAGAATAAAACACTTGTTGTCCTATGGATTTCAGTGCAGGACACCAGCTTGTAAAGACTCCACGATATTAGACATGTAGAAAATGTCTGTAAAGAAATTATAAACCCCGAGAAGTGAATCATGAACTAAAAGTCGTTTTTAAAAAGAAAGAATAATAAAAGCCAGTGCTATGTACGTAAGTAAATGTGAATATCGCCCGGGGGTCGGGAGATGTTTGGTGGGTGTGGAGAGTGGGAGAATTACGAGTGAGCTTGTTTTTATAACATTATTTGCTAGGCTTTCCCCAAAGTTACACAATGTGAAACTAATAATTTATACAAGAGAAAAAAACTGTATCTGTTTATACTTCGTTTCTTTTTACCTTTCTTTTTTTTCTTAAAAAAAAAGAAAGACCCGTTTTCAAAAACAAGAAACATGTGGATTTGTAGCGAAATAAATCCCAGAAGAACAAGTTTGCTACAACAAGATTACAACCTGCAGAAATTATTCGCATTTAAAATTTCAAGATAAACCATATTTCCTCGTAAAAATATAGGATTGGTTAAAAAAATTGCGTTTTTAATTTCAAAAGTACTGCCCTGTTGACGGAGCATAGATAAGCTGAAAGTATTCCCTGCCAGGAGTAAAGCAAAGAAAGTGCCCAGAATATGGAGATCCGAGGTGTGTGGAGCACCCCTTCATTTTTATTACTCCCAGGTCCACTCTGACTCGAAGTGGTTGTATATATTAAAGTTCCATCTACAGGTCAAATAGATCTGTCTTGAAATTATTTGTATTCGATGAGTATATTCAATGTCATATAATGTGAATTATTTGTATCAAGAAACGCTATTATTGTTTATAAAGTTATTGGAAACCATTTAGCTTGGCCCAGTCAGCTAGTGCTGCAGAATACATTGACTGTATCACTGCAGAGGGGTAAGACTCCCCAACGAGTGTCCTGTATATGACACTAAACAATCTGATGGTGAGGCTTCTGTAATGCTAGAGTTTTGGTGAATGCAGAGTACCCCTTCATTGCTATGGCTCCTAAGTTCACTCTAACCCGGATAGGGTCCTATCTATGAGTCAAATAGAACTAAACTGTGTGATTATGCTAAACTGAATTGTTTGAAATAGAACAGTTTTTAACATTTAAAGTGTGTATAAAGAAAGAATTGTAGTTATGCTAAACTGAATTATTTGAAATAGAATTGTTTTGACATTTAACTGTGTGTAAAGTAAAAACTATACTTTTTCTAAATTGAATTGTTTGAAACTTTCATCAAAATGATTTAATTCGCCTTTAAATGGCCCGTAAAGGGTTGATACGCCGTAAAACAAAACAACCAGCCAACCAACCATTTAGCTATGAGCAAACAAATCACTATTATTAAACAGAAATGATTATTTGAAGCTATTTAATAATTAGTATTAGATAGGAATACTTGATACCATATATCTGGAAAAAAAGACCAACACGAAACAAAAAACAAAAAAAAAAGCATACAAAAACCTCTTAAGAAACAATGATACAAAAGATATAAGTATAAATGTACGATGAACGCAATTCCCTGACGTCCCATGCGGGTTGACATGCCGTCAAAATCAATCAATCTTTTTCTATTTTCATCTTTCGTTCTCTCTCTTTCTGACTCATCTCCTAATCTTTTCACCCTCTATCTCTTGTTTATACGTCTAAATATTTCCTTTCTCTCTCTCTTTTTTTTCTTTCTCTGTCACTTTTTTTCTCTCTCTCTCTATCTGTTTCTGATATTTTCCTCCTGCCTATCTCTCTCTTTTTGTTATCCCTCACCTCTTTCTCTCTCAATTGCCCTTTTTTCCTTTTCTATTCGATTCTATTGTCTCTTCATCTCTCTCTTTCTTTCTCTCCCTTACTCCCTCTCCCTTTCTTCATCTTCCCCCCCTCACAAAATGGAATCTAAGGAGTGGTCTCAAAAAAACTGACACAGGAAAGTCTGGCCTTAAAGTCGATTAAATGTCTGTATATTTAACGGATGACTCGAACTAGAGAGGAGATTCTTGCGGAGGCTCATGGCATTCGTAGGCGTCCCTGCGGGTTGGGGGTGATACAGCTGGCCGGTGAATGATGGGGGGGGGAACAAGGGTCGGGTAATTTGATGACAGCCCGAACCAAGATAACGATACGTTTTCTCTCAATAATATTCGTTAGAATTTGTTTCTTCAACATCTCTATTACTCTTTTATATATATATATATATATATATATATATATATATATATATATATATATACAGAAAACGCAGAAAAAGTGCATACACACTCCCAGAAAAGAAAAATCAGTATACATATATATTTTTATACTAAATTTATTCTGACATCATGAAATTAATACAAGTTTCTTATTTGAAACATATACAGAATCCGCCCCAAAATATATACACACGTATATATTTTGGGGTGGATTCTATATATAATGAGTGATATATCCGTGCCTCCCACCAGGCAGGATTTGACACAAGGTCTTTTTTATAGAGGTGTTCGCGAGGGGGACATTGTGCACTGCTGATCAATGCTGGTCATAGGTTGACTTGGTGCAATGTGACCTATGTCAGTCATTGTTATGTCTCTCGGCACGAAGCCAGGTGACCTTGCTGGTCATAGATTTACAAGACCCTATGGTTTTGTGCAATGGGAATCTATGCTTGCCATTGTTCCCACCCGGAACGAATGGTAGGCGACCGGTTGAACCCAACTCTTAGCCCAAAGATCGGAACCGGAAGTGGGAGAATGAATTCTGTATAGAATGAGGGAACATTTTTGTTAAAAAAACGGAAAAAAAAAGAAACTAGTGTAAAAAAAATTAGAAAAGTGTTTGATACCGGCCGAAGTAGGTAAATTCTAAAAAGCAAGATCCACTTACTCCCTTCCTTGGCAGCAACAATACAATGAATTATATTAGGACTGAAAAATTTTTTTTGTGATACCAGACTGGTTACTGGGCCTGTCGCCTTGGGCTGTAGAATAAACTGACTGTTTCTCTGCAGAGGAGTAAGACTCCCCAACGAGTGTCTTGAATATGACACTAAACAATCCAATGGTGAGGACAAGCAATCCAGGTGCTTTAGAGAATGCGGAGTAACCCTTTATTGCTATCGCTCCTAGGTCAACTCTGGCCCGGAGAAGTAACACCTGATAGGGTCCTATCTAGGGGTCAAATAGAACTAAATTGTGTACTTATGCCAAAGTGAATTGCTTGAATTAGAACTGTTTTGACATTTAACTGTGTATAAACAAAAAACTGTACTTATGCTAAACTGAATTGTTTTAAACTTTTATCAAAATGACTTAATTCACCGTTAAATGACCCGAAAAGGGTTGATACGCCGTAAAACCAACCAACCGGTTATTTTTCAGACACACTGCATATAAAGGAAGTCCTATGGCACAATGGTTAAATGTGATATCGTGGGATGCAAGTTCGAACTCCACTTTCTCTCTAAGTAAAACGTTTATCTACTTTAAGTGACGTCACGATAATGACCAGATATGATCTCTCAATAAGATCATCAAGATGATAGGCAAAATACATCCTATGAACGATGCCTTTCGCTTCGTTCAAGAATGTATTCTCAAAAGAGTCATTCCAAAATTTACTGCTTCTCTCATAACGCTCTTCTGAGTCATTTCCCCAAGCAGGCCCACCTGGAATTCGTGTCGGGTATGTAGTTGTTGATTGAACACTTGGTGTCGGGAGGGGGTCTCCCCAAGGCTTTACCTGCTTTATAGGGTTGAGCTGATATTTGGCGTCTAAGGTGACCTATTAAGGGAATGCCGACAGGGCCAAGTACTTTTTGCACCTACCATGGATGAATTTCGATTCGTGCGCGGTACCCACTATAAAATGGCCTTGTGCCGCATTCTGGCTTGGTGAGAGGTCAGATACATACCGACATAAGCAAAAATGTACTTTTTCAGAATGAATTCGTTACTATGCGTCATTATCAAATTTTGTACCCACAGCAAACTATATATATATCATAAAGACAAATTTTGCCAGTATAATTTATTTAAGATCCTTTCAAGTTTCCTGATAAGTGTCTTAGTTTCAGGGGTCCGAAAGTGCTCAGGACAATTTTGGGAAATTCATCTACCAATCCAACCTGAAAGCAAGACACTTATCAGGAAACTTGAAAGGATCTTAAATAAATTATACTGACAAAATTTATCTTTATTATTTAATAATATTTACCAACCCCTCCACTCGGGCAGGATATGACACAAGGTCAATTTTTTAGCGGAGTTTAACAGGTTTGAATTCAGAGTTTTCCTTCTCCTAGACTGGTTGCCAAACCAAGGCTGAAGAACCCAGTCTGCCCTACTCTGTCTTTATTATTTAATAAAACATGCTCAAATGAACGACTACTGCCTAACTACACACACACACACACACGCATACACACACACACATATGTATATATATATATATATATATATATTAATTGAGCCAGTTCCTCAACAAAGAGTAAAGAGGAACAATCCGTTTTAAAAATAATTTTTTTAAAGTCATCGATTACATTAATGTAGGTGCTTTATTATAATAATGTTAAAATAAAATGGCACATCAACCATCGTGGGTTATTTAGTGCCAAAGCCATCTTTGTTGAACAGTATTGGCGCAATTTAATCCATAGCTGGGGCGGGGATAAGATGGCTGATATCTTTGCCAAAGGGTATTTGTTCAAAAGTGAATGAAGTAACGCAACTGGAGTTCGAACTCGCTTACTACGACGCCGCAGCCAAGGAGGTTAACCATTACGCTACGGGGACTTAACATCATTATTAATATCATATGTAAAATATGTGAAAATATTATTTTGAGGAACTGATAAGCGGGTATCTTTGTCTGAAATAATCTTTTGACATCATGTTGTTCATATTCTAACAGGTTTGGATAGGTTTCTTAGTTTAAAGGCATATCAACCTTCTCTGGTTATCTATTGCCAACGCTCTCCTTGTTGAAAAACAGTTGTAGTATTGTTTAACCCATAACTGTGAGAATAAGGGGATTGATACCTTTCACTTGGGTATTAGTCCAAAAGTGAATGACATATTGTTACTGGAGTTTGAATTCACTATCTGCGGGTTAGTCACTATGGATCGGGAGCTCCCCCTGGATTGTCACGGTACAGCATACAACAATAGTCGGTCATTCTACTTTCATTTCCTATATCATTCTCCATTTTCTGAATATTTTCGTGGAAGTGCCCGCCCTGACCTCTGCTCGTCACTAACTGTGTAAGGAAAGAAATCAAAGTGTGGATTCAGGAAGTGGATTTTTGTTTAAGTGACATTTGACACATCATTTCTTTGAAGACATCAAAGAACTTCTCGAACCCATCCTTATTCACGGATGATCTCCTTCCAAAAAAAAGTCTTCACATATTCAATTGAAGTCCAGCCAGAGATAGTCACTGTGGCATAGTGGTTAACGTACGGGACTTCGATAACATAGTAAGCGAGTTCGAACTCTAGTCGCATTATTACGTTCACTTTCGATCAAATGCCCTTGGGAAAGGCATGAACTCACTCAATTCTCCAGCTATTGGTTAAATAGTACTACAGCAATTTTTCTGTAAGGATGACTCTGGTATTACATTGATGATTGACGTATTTGATTGCCTTCAGTACTATCTATCTATCTTGCCGGTTGGTTGGCTGTCTGGTTATCTATCTATCTAGTCGTTTATATCGACCAGCTTTTTCTAATTTACTTTAGACTGTGCCTATATATCCAACTCAGTCTTTTCATCATATCTATCTACCTATTTGTCTATGCTGAGTTAATATTAACCCTTTCCAGTTCGTGCTCTGGCGTCAGCATTCTTGAAACCTATCTGGCAGAAAGCTTGTTCATTCCCAAAATCTCAGTTTTAACTGTGTGGACTGAACCGGAACTAATTCCCATGGATTAATCTATCTGCTCGTTAGTAAGACAAAATCTTTGGGTTGATGGTGCGCTGTTTAAAAAAAAAACGGATAAGATGAGAACCTTCTTCACCACCAGATCTTCCTTTTTGTCTTCCCCAAAAGATATCTTTCTAATACTTCAACAAAGAATGATAATTTATAAATTTCAATGTCAGTGTGATGCTAACTATATCGGTAGGAATACCCAAAGGCTAGAAATTTGACTTAAGCAGGACGACCCACTATTATTAGTTAGACGGTCTCAAGATACTACAGCCGGGTCTTCTCAAGCACAAAAGTCGGTTCTCGGCGATCACTTGTTTGATCACTGTATATGCCGGAGAAACTACTCCGAAAATTGTTTCTCTGTTTTGTACAATTTTATACTTTCGTCTGTTTCGCGAGGGGGTGGGGTGGGGTGGGTGCTGAGTGGGAATCTGGAGAGTTGATTTTTTTATTTTTTTACCTCCTCTCTTAGTTTTTTTTCTTTTAAATATTATCTCACTTGTTAATTTTAAATCGATTCAGGTCATGATTATTGAAAAAGCACCGGACGAAAGGGCCCCTTTTGTTTAGTTTTATCATTTCTAACTTATTCAATAAAATGATTCCCTTGATTCAAGTAATTATAAAATTTTACTGTAATAAGAATTTGTTTATATATATATATATATATATATATATATATATATATATATATATATATATATATATAAAGTAACAGAAACCAATTCAAAATAAAGAAACGCAATTCAGATGCCATGTACATCTGAGATTGACAAGTTTCACTACGAGATTAGCGTCTTAAGAATAATCTTTAATCTACTATTTGTGAAATAAGATTAATTTTGCATATATTATTCTTATAGATAAGCATCCCAATCGGACTTTCCCGACTACCCCCTTCTTCTCCCCCCACACACTTACATACATACATATATATGTATGTAGGTGTGTGAGCGTGCAAAAGATATCAGCCAACATTTTCAATAGTAAATATTTTCGTTAAGACATTTGTACTTAATTGG
>OY757947.1:3021241-3056241 GCA_963585895.1 Sepioteuthis lessoniana | reverse complement strand
CAGAATCCTGCCCACATCAAAAGAAAAGAAAACGATCTGACAGGCGAATATCAAAAACGCAACACTGGGATGAATGATGGCGAAGATTAGAAAATTGTCGTATGTGTATGTGTGTCTTTGTGTATGATTGTGTAAATGTGGGTGTATATGCGTATGCATGTAAAGACATACGTGTGTCGGTATATACATAGGTATAAGTGTACGACTATATATATATATGTAGTAATTCACTACACTTAGCTTAGATGCAGCCAAGTATTTGTCGCTGCCTCCCACCAGACACGACTTGACACAAGGTTAAAAGCCCGAAGGCCGATTAAAGTGGGGATAAAGGGGAGGGGAGGTCGGGAACGAATCGAGACTCGAACCCTGCTTGTCTGTGCTGCTCATCGGCTCACTTAGTGCAATGTGAGCCTGATGAAGGAAGCAGTTTCACGAACCCAAATGTGAGTCCGGGCACGTATGCCAGTTTGCGGCTTAAACTAGACGCATGGTCTAATGCCGTACAAGGGGGACAAAGGAGACAAAAATGCAGCTCGCCCACCCGAAGGTAGCCTAGTCGAAACTAGGTGCCTAATTAAAGGCCCCAAGTCTGCCATTGTTCCTTTTCCAGGGCCACGCTCCGGACCGAAGTCCAGAACAGGCCCCGGGGCGCTCGCCGGGAGCTAGCCTTAGATGCAGCCAAGGCCAGAAGTTTGGACCTCTAGTGAGGATCTAAGTCATTACCAATGGTGTGCCCATCTAGCTTACTAACCATTATATATATATATATATATATATTTATAAGAATCATCATAAGGCGTGCCGCCAGCATGGGTTCGTTTGATTCAACCACGCCATCCGTCCCTATCGGTCATCACTTTTGTTAAGTCTTCTAGACGGCATCCAGTTTCCTCACTGATGTGATAGATGTTAGCTTTTGTTGGTTAACCAATACAAACGGTAGTTTAGAAATAAAATGTGTGCATAGTGCAAAAATCAAAATATTACGATTATAAAATAAGATATTAAAAGCTAACGACTCGGAGTTTCACATGAAATTTTAAATCCTCTCATATTTGATATCATAGGCACACACATATATCTAAAATGTGTATGTGTAAGTGTATCCAGACAATTACATACATATATGTGTGTGCATGTGTTTGTATATATATATATATATATATATAAGGGTGCATATATATATATATATGATTGTAGGAACTCTCTCTCTCTCTATATATATATATATATCATGTATATGTGTGTGTTCGTTTGTGTAAAAACGGCACCTGCACCCTCCCAAATATCATCATTATCATGTCGTGCCGCCAGCACGGATATCCCTGACCCTCTCTTGCAACTTCTCCCTATCATTCATCGCCTCCGGCAGGTCTTCAGGGTTAAATCCTGTGTCCTCACATAGTTGCTGTATGTAAGTTCGAGCTGGTCGCCCTGCTTTTGCACGGCCATATGTGGGGGTCCATAGGAGTACATCACTTATGAGCTCGTCCTTGCTTCTTCAGCAGTGTCTTGCGTGTCTGGTTCGTCTGACTTGTATAGTTTTCGTGATGGGGGGCAAGTGTCCGTACAGTTGGTGTCTCGTGGGGTGTTGTCGCCAGGACTTGTTCAATACTGCTCTCAACATTCTTGTGTAATTTCCGTCTAGTTTCTTCTCCAGCCGTTTAGTTAGCGTCCATGTAGTGCATCCATATAGCAGTATCGATACAACCGCTGCCTGGAAGAAGCTGCGTTTCATTTTATCGGTTAGGTCTGATTTCCATATGATCGAGAGCCTATCGATTGCCGTCCATGCTTTCGTCAGTCGTGTGTCGATGTCTTTTTCGGTTGATGAGACGCTACTTCCTTGGTAGGTGAATTTGTCTACTAGTTTCAGAGCGGCTCCGTCTAATGTGGCAATGTTGCCCATTTGGTTGTAACACATGAATTCAGTTTTGTGTGCATTGACATGGAGGCCAATGCCAGCTGCAGCTCGTTCCAGACTATGCAGCAGTGTCTCTGCTTGATTAGGCGTATCCGCCAGTAACGCCAAGTCATCAGCGTAGTCGGCGTCCGTGATTGTTTTTGCGGGGTATCTTTTGCTTCTTCTCTTAGTCAGCTCGAAGCCATTTTCTCTGATTTTGTCGATCGAAGTTCTAAGCACGTAGTCTAGACAGATGATAAAGAGGTACGGGGCTAGCGTGTCTCCTCATAGTACTCCTGCAACAATGTCGAAGTATTCCGTGTCTCCATCTGGTGAACGTACTTTCACTTTGGTGTTTCTGCAGAGAATCATTATCCCTGCTACGGTTTCTTTTGGTAGGCCGTATGCTAGTAGGATTTGCTCCACCTTCCCTCTGTGTATGGAATCGAAGGCCTTGGTAAAGTCGACAAATAGTAATGTCGCCTGAAGGTTTTTTGCCTGAACGCCTTCAAGGATTCTACGGATGGTCAGTATTTGTGAGGTTGTGGATCTATTTCTCCGAAAGCCATTTTGGTTTTTCCTAAGGATGCTGTCTATTTTGGGTTCTATGCGGTTTCGTAGTAGGGCATTGTAGATTTTGGCTGCTATGGATGTCAGTGTTATCCCTCGGTAGTTCTTGGCTAGTCCGAGGTCACCTTTTTTAGGGAAAGGAAGGATGAATCCCTTTGTCCATCTTTCTATCCTATTTTGACTATAGACTGCGTTGCATTGCCGGAGCAGTATATCGTCGAATTGTCTAGTCTTCCACACCTCTGGAGGGATCTCGTCCAGCCCTGCAGCTTTCCTATTTTTAATTCTTCTAAGAACTGAGTCGAGTTCTTCTTTGGTGAAAGGACCTAGTTTAATGTGTAATTGCTTACTGATAATTCTGGTGGTCGGTTCATCCGTTATTTTCGGTGGGTTTCCTAGTAGATTTTTGAAATGCTGTTCCCACAGTTTTACTCTTTCTTGTTGGCTTGCAGCTTTCAATTTTGCTTTGGCCGTGCTCTTCCTTCTACTTACTTCGTTTATTGTTTGCCAGGCTATCCTGGATTGTCTATCTTCCACCGAGTCTCTAATCTTATCTATCTGAATTTGTATGTATTCTGCCTGTTCTTTTAGATATATTCCTGCTAATTTATATTGTGCCTTTTCTAGTTTTCGGGCATTTGTGTTTGTTGGGTTCTTCCGATAGCTTTTGGAGGCAGTTTTCACGAGTGCACGTTTTTCTCTAACCGCTGGCGTTTCCCAAGGGACTCTATATTTAGTTATAGGTTTTGTTGGAATACACTTTGATGCCGCCTCAAGGTGTGCTTCTACAAAATTTTCATATTCATCATTTGGGGTATCTTTTTCTGTCTTCTCTTGTAGTGCTTCGAATCTGTTTCTTAATTCTAATGTATATTTGTCTCTAATATCTCCGTTGTTAAGTAGGTCCCAGTCATAGTGCTTGGTTGTCGCTTTTCGTGTGGCGTTTTTTCGTAGGCTTAGTCGTACTTTGGCCGTAACTATTCGATGATCGGAGGACACACCCTCGAAAGAGGAGTAGGCCTCGCAATTCATCGCACTATTTTTCCATTTCCTGTTTAGGAATACGTAGTCTATCTGTGCTTTACTATTATTCGCGTATGTGTAGGTCCATAATTTCCCCTCCCTTTTTTGAAAGTTTGTATTGAGGCATGTTAATCTATTTTCTATCATGAAATCAATTAGATGTTGTCCATTCCTGTTTGACGTGTTGTGTAGGCTGTATTTGTTGTTTCTGTTTTTCCCGATTTGTGTATTCATATCTCCGCCAATGACTAGCAGGTTGTGTTTCGGAATGCTGCGTACTAGGGAGGATAGATCTTCGTAGAAGGTGACTACTTCGTTTTCTTCGCTAACATTGGTAGGGCTGTAGCAGGAGATAATTGTTGCTTTGGGGTTGCCATTAAATGTTGCGGCCATCATCCTAGGTTGTATTCTCTCAATGCTATGTAGTGTTTTTAACGCCCTTGGTCCTATAAGCATTCCCACCCCTCCTACCGATGCATTGATAGAGTTTTTCCATGCCGATACAGTCACCAGCATCCATCCATTGCCAGTTTCGTGATATTTGATATCTTCGGTGTGCGTGTATCGGTGCTCTTGTATGCAAATTACGTCTATCTTATGTTCTACGGCTGATGCAGTTAGCTCTGATAGTTGACCTATTCTATTTAGGGTTCTAACGTTAAATGTCGCTATCTGTATTGTTTGTTTGCATTTTAGTAGTTTTTGTTTGAGCTCTGTAGCTGATTTTTTATGATATATATATATATATGATTGTAGACACTCTCTCTCTCTCTCTATATATATATATATCATGTATATGTGTGTGTGTGCGTTTGTGTAAAAACTGCACCTGCACCCTCCCAAATATATATATATATATATATATATAGTGCAATTTGATGGAAACTCAAGCTTTGTTAAGTCGTCATTATAAATTTATTTCGGCGGAGAATATTACTATACTCTCCGTCTCGTTAGATGACGTTTTAAAAGCTTTTCTCTAAGTTGCAGAATAGCAAATGTGGAATTAAAGTTCGTATTCAGAAAATAAAATAAAAGTATAAAGATAAAAAATAAAAAGTAAAATAAAAATAAAAATAGAAATAAAAATAGAAATTACTTAAATTCACAGGCGAGGGCAGAGGGGGTCAAAATGTTAGGTGTTAGAAGCATTAAGAAACAGGAGTGGAGTTTATCTATAGGTCAACCCATCCTAATTTGCGCACTTGTAGGGATGTTCAGTAGCAGGTGGGATTTTCCAAACAGACTAAGATCGTAGAACGAATGATTATCCCATATATATTTTACATTTACTCCTAACATGTCTGTTAATTATCTCAACTGTTGTCATCCTAGATATTCCTCTTACTTTAATTAGGACCAAGATAGTTAAATAAGATAAAGGTAAAGAAAATTTTCATAGCTGTCAAGTGCTTTTAATTGACCGTAAAAATGGTCAAGGGGAATTAACTACTCTAGAGTCAAAGGCCTTAATGTTTGGATTAATATCCTACGTTCATCTGATCATCATATGACGTTACCTTTCCTCACCCCGGTGATATCCACTATTGGACTGATCGCTATCAATTTCTAATAAATCTTTATCATTGTCCTCACGATTACATAGGGACTGGTGTTTCAGTGGTTCTCAGGATAATTTGAATTTTCCTCTATGGCTACATTTAAACACGAGCTTATTTCTCTTGTTCAACAGTAGTTTTCGATTTTTGAAATTGATAATACTAATTTTCTCATCTAAGCATAAGTTACATCTACTGTTGAAGCTATTCGCGGTAGATGAGTGCCTGATTATCTTCCACTTAATTTGTGGAGACAGCCCCTGATCTTTAAGGCCCCAAAAATATTTTGATAGAACAATCTGGTTGCTAAGTTTTGGATTGGAAAAAGAATGCCTGTGATTATATCACCTTTGCTTCCAATTTCCAGCGGAGATTCCTCTCTAGACCCTCTCTCCGTCGTTTTTGTGTTCCATAGGAGTAGACAGAGTCAAAAGTGTTTGGTGACTGTCCATGCCTCTGGTCTGATGATATCAATAACGAGAAACTGACAGTAATCAAGCACCGTTGACTTTGTCTTGACCCTATCCTAACTAAGCGATATATACTCCATCACCATTGAACAGTCTTTATATATATATATATATATATATATATATTTGACCAAACTCATTGGCCCAGTGGGTAGAGTGTTCGCCAATGGCCAGGGAGACCTCGGTTCAATCCTAGGTCGCATCATACCTAAGACTTTAAAAATGGAACTTGATACCTCCTTGCTTAACACTCAGCAATATAAGGTACGTATCAAGGGTAAAGTGGAGCAATCCAAGGAAAGGAGTAGCGCCCTCCCCTACACCTCGGTGTAGTAGCTATTGAAAAGGGAGCCTTCTGGTCGCCTTACTTTTACTTTATATATGTATATTGTATCATAGATACTGCCACTTCTTTGCTGAAGAAAGCGTTTTTTTTTTCTATTTGCAAAGAGTACCCTTGGGAGCATTTGTAACTCCTCAGGCAATATATATCCATACCAGCCCTATTGCATGCGTGAAAAATAGGTGAGCCCTCTTTTCCGTTGAAATTGCTCCTGAGAATCTATATACGACTTCTCAAACCTGCTGTAGACCCATATACTTTATTACAGAATTGACGCGAGTTCTCTATAGGTTGCTGTTGAAAGACTTTTGTAAAGTGAGTCTTCGAGAGTTTGCTATTATGAGTAGTAAATCTGGTTTTGAACAAACAGCCCCGTCAACAGATATTACAACCACGTTCAGGAAATAAAGAGTTAGGGACAGAATTCAAATCCCGTTTCTGAAGTGCTCGTTTAATACTGGAGTGTTTGATTTTCCGTGCTTCAAATATTTTGTAGCTTTGGTAAATTACTGTCTTCCATGTTGATCGATTTATCTTCCTGAGGTGGGGGGGGGGGGGCTGTAGAATACACTGACTGCACCTCTGCAGAGGGGTAAGACCCCCACAACGATTGTTCTGGATATGACACTAAACAATTTGATGATGAGGTTCCAGTGATGCTGGAGCTTTGGAGAATCCGGGGTATTCCTTCATTGCCATCACTCGCAGGTCCACCCTGGCCCGGCGTGGTAGCACCTGATAGAGTCCTATCTATGGGTTAAATAGAACTAAACTGCGCACTTAAGCTAAACTCAATCGTTTGAAATAGAACTGTTTGACTAAACTGAACAGCTTGAAATAGAAATGTTTTTCACAATTAAACTGTGTACTTATATTTAAATTGATACTTTGACTAAACTGAATTGTTTGAAATGGAACTGTTTTTGACGTTGAAACTTTACTTACACTGAACTGAATTGTTTAATATAGAACTGTTTTGACATTTAACTGTGTGCAAACAAAATCCGTACTTATACTAAACTGAACTAGTTGAATTAAAACTGTTTGACTTAATTGAATTGCTTGACATAGAAATGTTTTTGACAATTAAACTGTGTACTCATGCTAAACTGAATTCTTTGAAATAGAACTGATTATTCGTATAAAATGGATTTGGCATTAAATAACCTCCAAGGGTTGATATGCCATAAAACCCAAACAACCGACCAACCATTGTTCCCTATCTCCTACTGGAGTTGTTTTTGATGACATCCTGAAAACGTTTCCTTGGTTGATGTCTACCGAATTGCAAGTCTCCATAGAATTCTCCATATATATATATATATATATAATGAGAAACAGTCATGTTAATCTAGATATATTTTGAATAAAAAAGTACTCAACGCTCGAAAGTCGAAAGAAAACATGATCATGTTTTAAAATCCGCAAATAAAATCAAGTGTCGTAACTCAAAGTTTCATCATCAGGCAGTAAAAATATCTATATCTATATCTATATATATATATACATATATATAATGTCATGGAATGCTATTGACAGGTTGTCGATCATAAAAGAAATCTGACCTCTCTGATAAAATAAAACATTTCTTTTAAACCTGTGGTCGTGTCGGTACTACTATATGGCTGCGCCACCTGGACTCTAACGAGGCGCATGGAAAAAAAGCTACGTAGAAACAATACAAGAATGCTACGTATAGCTTTGAACAAATCCAAGAAGCAGCTCCCGATAAAACAGCAATTGTACGGCCACTTACCTCCCATCAAACAAACCATCCAAGTAAGATGAGCAAGACACACTAAGCACTGCTGGAGAAGTAAGGTGAACTCACAAGTGACGTTCTCCTACGGACTCCTACCCATGGACACACTTGTGCTAGCCGACTAGGAAAGACTTACATATATCAAACAGAAAGATATGAACAGATATATATATATATATATATAGAGAGAGAGAGAGATGAGCTCATCAAAATAGATAGATTGATAGATAGAAAAGAACAGATCAAAGTTTAAAAAGTAGATATTTATTATAATGTAGTCTTTGGAAACTGCTAGGAACGATGGACGATAGGGACAGATGGCGAGAGAATCAAGGGGCTCTATGCTATCAACTTGACTCGATATATATATATATATATATATATAGGGTGTGGAATAAAAATTAAGAATATTCTAGTATAATCATAAAAGACTATATTATAAAACAAGATTAATTAAAAAAAAACCCAAAAAAGACACAAAGCAGTAAATTTACACAATATGGCCGCCATTTTTTTCACTGCCATCAAAATAAGTTCTTCAAACATTTTATTCCATTCTTCCTCTATAGCAGTCTTAAGCGAACCAATATCTGGATAGAAGTCGCATTTATTTTGTTTTCTAAAACGCCCATTAAGGACGTTAAGGCGTGAGCTTAAATCTTGTTTAATTACTATCCTAATAATTTCCTGGTGGACTTTTAATTGACGTCCTTCTTAATCATCGTAGTGAGAGCGGTTTAAAAGCTTCCTCCTTTTCCTTTAAAAGCTCGTTTTCGGCAAATTTTTTCCCCTGCCTTATATATGGTAGACAAAGAAACTTTGGCTTGGTTTCGGCGTTAAGCAAATCATAGATTCTTTGACATTTCTTTACTTGCTCGCTCATTTTGGGGCTAAATTTCTGTAAAAATGTCCTTGAATAATAGAGCTAATCATGAAAATTTAGATCTATCACGTTTTTTTTAAAAATTGGACTAATTAGACTAAAAACGTTTTAAAAAGCATCCGATATTTTGCTTCCACACCCGGTATATATGTTTTATTAATTACGAAAGATACTTCATCAATGCCTATTTCATAGTTGATCTGTTCAAGTCTTTGTGTGAATCGTTTGAGTTCTGGATGGAGTGAATTCAAAAAAGTGCTATGTTTTGCTTAAGTATTTTCGGTCCCAGCCGGAACCATCTTCTTGGTGACAAACAGTGAAATGACAAACACTATGATGAGTCGTATGCCTTTATATAAAGAGTAGGAGAAAGAACAAGTGGGAGAGTATTTTATGAAAGAGAAGATCGTTTGTGGAGGTAAGAGGAAGAATTAAAGGGGAAAAATGTTTAAGGTATTTCCGTACTTTGGCTGTTGCATTCCAAATTGATCTTGTTTGTTAATCTTTATAGAGCTTAAAGAATTTAAAGTTTTTGCCTTTTTTAAAAATCTAATACGGCGCTTTTTTGACACAACTCATACGACGACTTGAACGGATCAAAGATAAAATTGGCTGAAACGAAGTGTCTATTCTATCTAATTAATATGTTTAAAAGATAAAAGGCTGCTTATATATATATATATATATATATATATATATATATATATATATGTGTGTGTGTGTGTGTGTGTGTGTGTGTGTCTGCTTGTATTGGTTCAAATCATACTAAAATCAATAGTTTTTATTTGACGAACAGAGCATCAAGTATGGTCATTACTTGGATGGGTGACCAAAGAGAAAAAACAGATAATGAAATGTTATACGGTCTCGTAATAAAGCAAGTAAGGTTTAAGAAGATATATGTGTAAAGATGTGCAAAAAAAGGATGGAGAAAGACTAAAGGAGAATAGGGAAGACGAGTAGGATAAAGTGACTGAGAGAGAGAGAGAGAGAGAGAGAGAGAGAGAGAGGACTTAATATAAGAGAGAGAGAGAGAGAGAGAGAGAGAGTGAATAAGAAAGGCCGCAAATAAGAGAGAAATGGTAAAAGAAAGATTAAGAAAACCTGCAAATAAGAGAGGGAGAGAGAGAGAGACAGAGATAGAGAGAGAGAGAGAAAGAAAGAGACATATTACCAAATCTAGCAAATCAAAGAGAGAGAGAGAGAGAGGGAGAGTGTGTGAGTGGGTGAGTAAAGAAAGTGGGTAAGAAAAGTAGCAAATAATAGAGAAAGAGAGTTAGTGAGGGAAGGGCAGGTTACATAAGAGAGAAAGAGAGAGAGAGAGGGAGAGAATAAGAAAGGGAGCAAATAAGAGAAAGAGAAATAGAGAATAAAAGAAAGATTAAGAAAACTGGCAAATAAAAGAGAGAAAGAGAGAAAGAGAGAGGGAGAGGGATAATGAGAGGGAGTGAGAGAGAGAGAGAGAGAGAGAGAGAGAATAAGAAAGTTAGCAAATAAGAGAGAGAAAGAATTAAAGAAAAATTAAGAAAACCGGGAAATAAAAGAGAGAGAGAGAGAGAGAGAAAGAGAGGGGACAGAGAGAGAGAGAGAGAGAGAGAAGTAGAGGTAGAAAAGGAGAGAAAGAGAGAGAGAGAGAGAGAGAGAGAGAGAGAGAGAGAGAGAGAGAGAGAGAGAGAGAGAGAATGAGATCATTCGTAGGGGTGAAAATCAAATGATAGAAGAAATAAAAAGATGAAACAAGACAAAACAAAAAATAAAAACAAAAATAAAATCACTGTCCGGAATTCTTCTATAAGTTATCTCCCATTATTGTTTCAGCTGCAATTAGGGGGCAGAACCGTCGCCTTTCTTAAGACTGACATATAAAAATCAGTAAGGAAGGAGATACACACACACACACATGCAGAGAGAGAGAGAGAGAGAGAGAGAGAGAGAGAGAGAGAGAGAGAGAGAGAGAGAGAAGTTGACAAGAGAAAGTTGAGAATTGGGGTTTGAAATAAGATAAAAAAAAGCACTGTTAGATAATACGAAAGTGAGACACCCAATTCTAAGACACCCAATCACATCGCCATTTCTTTTTTTTTTCTTTCTTTCTTTCTTTCTTTCTTTCTTTTCAGATTGTTCTAAAGATTAAGAATAGAGATATCAGTTGAACTTCCACTTTTTTTGGCAGGGTTGGAGAAAGTTCTAAAAGACGCACGACCGCGTGACATCCGCCTCTCACACAGACACGTAAATGTGTGGGTGAGAAGTTTGCATGTGATTATATGTAATATATGAGAAACTGAGACACCACCCCGAAGAAAATGTCCTTATTTCTATCTCAGTCTGTTCATATCTATCTATCTATCTATCTCAGTATATTCATATCTATCAATGTATTTCAGACTACTTACTATCTATCTATCTATCTATCTATCTATCTATGTCAGCATATTTGACATTTAATTTTATTTTTTTCTTCTAAAACGACTTAAGAAAAAGAGAAAAGAAACAAAGACCATATTAAGGACAAAATGATATGAAATCCTGACTGCTTTCTAAGTATGCTAGATAAGTGAGAAGGGTCCATCTAATACGAGGATCATTAAATAAGTTTCCAGACTTTTTTCGTATGGGCGCTTTTATTGATAGTACACACGAGAAACTCTAGTTCCCTTCGAAGTAATCTCCTCCGGCTGTAATGCACTTATTGTACTGTTCCAGCAACTTCTGGAAGGCCCATGGAAGTCCTCTTGTGTGAGCGTGTCAATGACCTTCGTCACAGCCTCTTTCATCTCATCAATTGTCTCATAACGACAGCCTGTAAGCTTAGGGAATAAGCAAAAGTCACAGGGAGCAAGGTCTGGACTATAGGGAGGCCTAGGAACTGTCTTGATGCCCATCTTGGTTAAATAGTCTGTGACATGGATGGAGTTGTGGACTGGTGCATTGTCCCGGTGGAAATGTCACTCACCCGATTTGAAGAGTGCTGGTCTCTTCCCAAATAATCTCTTCCTGAACTACCTTAAAACCTCAACATAGTAACCCTAACCCTAACCCTTTGGCCAATCAACTCAGGTCTATTGACTTCCTTACTCTTCCCACACCTCTCATCATCCCTCACAGGCTCCTAGCCTTCCTTGAATCTCTTATGCTACTCAAAAACTGATGCTTAATTCATGCAAGATGGTCGAAAAGCAGTCTGAAGTATTCCATACGTTTCTGTGGCATCTTTTCCAAGTTTAAAACAGAATTTTATTACATATCGTTCTTCTAAAGTGTCAGATTGCATTTTAAAAATTCACCAGCTGTGACAATCAGGCTTTAGTAGGGTGTATTCCAATTGCTGCTTTGGCAGTTCATTTGAGCCTGAAATCATAAAAATTGGTCTCCTCAGCTCATAAGGTGTATAGCAATAACATACTGAATTTTCAAGAGTCTATGACAATTTTAAATGCCAGTACAAAAAAAGTCAGGAAACTTATTGAATTCACCACGTGTGATAGGGGTGGAGTTGCTGTTGGCTTGATGTGAAAGTATCAAATACAGCATGTAGCCACATTAGAAGAACCCTGGGTATAATCAAGCCATTCTGATTGTCTCGAGAACCAATTGTGGGGCCTTGAGGAATTTTATTACACAGTCGTCTGAAATCATCATTATCATCATCTATTAGTGTTGATTGAACAGAGTTCCCCGTCTCTCTCTCTTACCATCCGTCCCTATCACTCATCGCTCCTGGCAGGTCTTCTTGATGGCATAAGCTATCTACACAGAGCTATTGTATAAACGTTTTCACCAACCCCTCCGCATGACACAAAATCAGCGGATTTTAACATGTTTATTGAGTCTTCCTTCTCCTAAACTGGTTTCCTAACCAAGGCTGTAGAACCCTGTCTGCCCTACTATTTACCCATTGTTGAAGGGAGAATAATTGGATTCATACCTTTTCCAAGCTTATCATTGCTATTTGAAATGCAAATTGCCCTGTCCCCGATTTGATCTCGTGTTGACGTGCCTATTTGCCATGACGATAACCATTGCACTGCAGACACCTCCATGATGTATATAGAGCTGATGTCCTTGCTAGTGGCCCAACACTGGTATGTCCGTGTTTTGGAGTCCATAAGAAAATGGCTTATGAGTTTGTCCTTACTCCTCCAGCAATGACACTCATTGGGAGAGTCTTACCCCTCTGCAGGGATGCAATCGGCGTATAGTAAAGCCCCAGTCGACTGGGTCATGGATGCTTTGTAAGCTGGGAGGTAAGTGGCCGTAAAACTGCTGTTTTGGAGGGGTGCTGATTTCAGGATTTGTTCAAAACAGCACGTAGCAATTAATCTTTTGTAGCTCCCATTTAGCTTTTTTTCTATGCGTTTCATTCGAGCCCAGGTGGTGCATCCATGTATTAGTACTGATACGACCACAGCTTGGAAGAAATCCTGTTTTTTTTTTTATCAGAGAAATCATATTTCCATATGATCGATAATTTGTCAGTAGTAGTCTTTTGCTTGGAGCATGTTGACATCACTTTCAGTAGATGAGATATTCCTGCCGAGGTAGGCGAATTGGTCTACTAATTTCAGTAGCTTGGCACTTAAAGTGAAGATGCCTCCATCTTGTTTTCTCTACGTTCACGTAGAAGCCGATGCCTCTAGCTGGTTACCCCCAGGCTATGCGGTAGGAGTAATGCCAGTAAACAAGAGGTGCCTCACGTACCGAGAAATTAAAGATATAACAGGATGGCCCATTTTTGTTTGGCTTTGTTTTTTTAAATTGGCTATGATATGTACCATAGCCAGATAAGTATATGTGAAACGTACATAGTATGTTTATAACACACATATATAGAACATAGGAATCCCGAAACACAAAAACACTTACGACTTCTTAGTTCAGGTACGAAATTTTTTATTACCTTTGAGTTAAAAGGTTTTTCGACATAAGGAGAGAGGCACAATCTCTCTATGCTGGCTTTTCCATCTGCCCGCCCCCCAACACGTGTGGCACCCGCCACCAGGCCTCGGCGAGCAAGCGAAAGTCACCTTTCTTCTTCGGACCGCAAGACTCAACTAACTGACTTTTTTCAAAATCCCCCAAATCCTCCGCGCGTGCTTCCGGTGCATGACGTCATTCACATCCCCAAGTCACAATTTTCTATCTGGAATTTTTATTTTGACATCTGTGAACGACACATCCTCCCCGCGCGTGCGTTAACACCTGCGCTCAAGTTTGCACCTAACTAACCCATGTGCTGAGCCGAAAGGTTCTCAGCCTAACTAAACCCAAAGGCAAGATATATAAAACGAAATCCCTCGGTCATTATATTACAGATAGACGTTTGAGTATAAAGGAAGATACGCCAGACTTATCGGATACATTGGTTTTAAATAGACATGAAGTCATATCAGACAGCATGAATAAAGTTCTCTTTAAATAGATGAATACGAACAGACTGAGATCGATAGATAGATAGATAGATAGATATCAACGAACTGTGTTACTTAGATATAAACAGATTGAGTTCTAGAGACTAATAGATTGATAACAATAGACAATGATAGATATTAACTAAATGAAATGGAGTGGGGGGGATCCCCGCGCAGAACTGCGACATCGTCGTAAGCGAGTTTGTAGCAGAAAGGACTTCGTATTTTTGTTAGGCGCGTAATTTAATTTGACCGTTAGGGTCGACGCATATTTTCACCCAATCAGGATGACTTATCCTATTCAGCCCAGATCATCTTTCTGAGCAGCACCAAATTGGGGAAAGCCGCCAAAACATTCTCTCTTCCCCAGAACTCTTCAATAAGGACAGACGTCTTACTGTATGCTCTTTAATAGCGGCAGCAGCATCACACCACCATGAGGAAGAGCCATCTAATTTATGGACCCCTTGCGTCTATTCTTCTAGACCAAGGGTTCCTAGTTGAATATGAATTAGAGGATACTCTATAACAACTTCCTTCCTTCTTTCCTTCCTACGAGACTTGCAGCACACCAGAGTAAACCCTTTATTTCATGCTGCCATTCTTTTATTTTCCATCAACATTTAGCGAGGGAATAACAACCAACCTAACACCAACATAACCTAATAATATTCCATTGGTTGTCCTCGTGGTGTAATGGTTAAAGCGATGAACTGCGGAATCGTTGTACGCGAGTTCGTACTCCAGTCGCGCTATTACGTTCACTTTCGGGCAAATACCCTTGGGAAAGGTATGAACCCCCTTATTCTCCCTCCAGCTATGGGTAAATAGTAGGACGGACTAGGTTCTTCAGCCTTGGTGAGGAAACTAGTCTAGGAGAAGGAAAACTCTGAATTCAAACATGTTAAACTCCGCTTAAAAATTGACCTTGTGTCATATCCTGCCCGAGCGGAGGGGTTGGTAAATAGTACCTAATAATATTCCATCGCTAAAAGTTCAAACTCTAGTCGTGCTATTACGTTCACGTTTATCTTGATACCTATTATCCTCTCAGCAATAGGTTAAATAGTACCGGTACTGTCCTTCGACAAGAATGGTTTTGGCTTTAAACATCTTACAAAGGTTTGAATGCCATTCAAGAAACCAAACCAAATGAAATAGATAGATATAAGGTCGTTCAAAAAGTTTTTTGCCTTATCCAGAAAGAAGAGAACAGCTTGGTTTGGTTTGGTTTTATGGCATATCAATCATTGTAGGTTATTCAATGCCAAATCCATTTTCATGCATAAAAACAGTTCTATTTCCAACTATTTAGTTTAGTATAAGTATAAATTTTTGTTTACACAGTTAAATGTCAAAACAGCTAATTTTAGACAATTTAGTTTCGCATAATTATACAGTTCAGTTTTATTTGTCCCATAGATAGGACCCTACCAGGTCCTACCACTCTTGGCCATAGTTGACCTGAGAGCGATGGCAATGAAGCGGTACTCTGCATTCCCCAAAGCTCCAGCATTACTGAAGCCTCACAATCAGATTGTTTGGTGTCATAACAGGACACTCGTTGGGACAGTTTTACCCCAATGCAGAGATGCAGTCGGTGTATTCTACAGTTCGAGCCGACTGGGCCAAAGAGAATAGCTGAACGTTTTTGTTGTGGTGGCACACCAGCACTTCTTTCGTGAGCTCCCAATAATGGGTTAAATTGTATCACCGCTGTTTTTTTACAAGAATGGATTTAGCATTAAATAACCCATGAAGGTTGTTATGCCATCAAATAAAGAAACGAAACCAAATAAATTGATGAATAGATTGATATTAAAAGACTGACCTGTGTGTGAGTGTATATATATATATATATATATATATATATGTATATATATATATATATATAGAGAGAGAGATAGAGATGAAAATAAGTAGATAGTTAAAACTCCATTTCACTGTTACATTCACTTTCGGGCTAATGCCCTTCGAAAAGGTATTGAACCACTTTGGGTTAAATAGTATCGCTGTTGCTCTTCTCCAAAGATGGCTTTGACATTAAATAACCCACAAAGGTTGATATGCAATTAAACAAAAAAAAAGAAAGAAACATAGAAAGAAGATGTATATATATATATATATATATATATAGAGAGAGAGAGAGAGCCAAGGGAATCAGTATTGTTAGCATGCTTTGATGATAATCATAATGATGATGATGATGATGATTCAAGATCGACCCTTTTTTTTCCTCTGAGGAGAGGTTTTTCTTTTTTATTCCCTAAGTAAACAAAATCAAAGATGCGTTTGTTTTTGTTATAAACCATTGAGAACAGGTGACACCCGATGGAAGGAAGATAAGAAGAGGCAAAAAGCCAAGTATATTGTTCAACACAACACGAAAGGTATGGGCCGTTTGATTTCGGCTTCGGGATTTGATTGGAAAGATATTTATTGTATCTGATTGTACTGTCAGGAACAGAGAATCGTGACCAAGGATTGTTGGGGGTAAGGAAAATAGGGAAGGATTCCGTCGGTGTGACTGTCATCAAAATAGGACTTAAAGCAAATCCTCTCGACTTGAGAAAAGGATAAAAAGAGACAACAAACATGTTTTGTCATTTTATAGAGCGTGACGGTGATGAGTTGTCTCCCTTGTGTGTCATCGTCTTCCCTTTCTGTCCCAAAGTGCGTCCATCCTATTTACCCTTACAACCCTCTTCGTTCACTCTCATTATCACCTTCACTCTCTCCCCACTTTTCTTCCCCCCTCCCTCTCTCTCTCTCTCTATATATATATATATATACATGCATGTGAGTGTGTAAAGATAAACAAAAACAAGCCATGCACACACACACACCCACATACACATGAGTGTATGGGAAAAACTAGAAATAAATCGGACAATATGAAAATGAAAAGTGCGTATGCACAGTTTCTGAGCGTCGCTGGGCGAGGACACACTTCGGTCGGACGTGTTGGTCGGTACACGGTTCAGTCCGACGAGGCAGTTGGACGAGGCAGTCTGACATAGATTCCGGGAAGCCAGCATTCCTGCCGGGTGCACCAGGACCAGCATCTTCGAGTCTCAGGGGGCTGTCTCCCCAGGCTCTAACCCTCTTTGGAGGAGTTATGTTTATTGCCTGGCGCCTTAGGCGCTTTTTCTACGGGAATGCCGATGGGACCCGATGATTTTTGTGCTCTCCAGGCGTGTCTAGGCTAAGACCCTGTGCTTGGATCCACCCAAAACAAGGCCTTGTGCCACAATCATCCGGTCGGTGGGACGTGCAACAAATACCGACAATATGAAAATGTACAAAGACAAAAAACGAAAGGTCGCCGAAGGATAATTTTATTCATAGAATTACTTGCCAATGTTAAATGTTTCGGTTTTTAGACCTTCATTAGGGCGTGTAATTTATTATTTCTGATAAGATTTATTAAGTTATTGTTTCTTCCTATCGTTTAGGAATTATAAGTAAAGTTGTCGACCTTAGTCGAGGGGGGCGACCCGACGGCTCCCTTCTCAATAGCTACTACACCGAAGTGTAAGAGACGGCAACACTCCATTCCTTGGAAAGTAAAGTTGGCGACGTTGGTCGAGGGTGACACGAAGGCTTGCTTTTCAATAGCTATTACACCGAGGTGTGAGGGAGGGCTCTACTCCATTCCCTTGATTGATCCACTTTACCCTTGATCCTTACCTTATAATACTTGAACCCCGGTCTCCCATTGGTGAACATTCTACTTATTAGGCCAATGAGCCGGTGAATTAGGAATTATACAATGAGCAATTTTTATCATTTCCTTTCAGTTTGTAAGAATTTTCTTCGTAATCCTTTTTGGTATTCACTCCTATGTCGTTCCAACTTAAGAAAACATTAGATATATTTTACTCAACCAGTAAAACGTCTCTTGAGAATCTGCAACAGCATGTCGCTTGTTATAAGTCATTGCTGATGCGACACCGTCAAGAACCGTTTTTAAGAAAGGCTTTTTCTGGTGATGATAAGAAGTAGATTCTTTGTCATAATATTTAATGCCGTCGTTAGGGGATCAGTCAAAGAAATTGTCCAACTCAACGATCGAAGCGTAGACTTTAAAGATCATGTTGAGTATATGGTGATATAATCGAAGAATTGTCCATGACGAACTATAAAACAATAATCAAACAACCACCTATAATCTGTACTGTAATCAACTTCGTCGTTTGAAAACAGCTTTAGACTATGGGGCTGGTATTTGTTGGGTACTATTTTGTTAGTGGATATAGTAGTTGTTGTTGGTCTATGGTCATTGGTTTTGGGTTTAAGTATCTGACTCCATTGTGCCCGTGGTGTAATTGTTATCGTCGTAGGAAATGAACACGGCGACACGAGTTCAAACCCTGGACGAGACTGATTGTATTTCACATAGCACTAATACCCTTGGGAAAGGTATGAATCCAATTATTCTCCCTCCAGCTATGGGTAAATAGTAGGACAGACTAGGTTCTACAGCCTTGGTTTGGCAACTAGTCTAGGAGAAGGAAAACTCTGAATTCAAACCTGTTAAACTCCGCTTAAAAATTGACCTTGTGTCATATCCTGCCCGAGCGGAGGGGTTGGGTAAATAGGAAAGTATCTGACTCCGTTGTTCTTTTTCTTACTTCAACTAACTTGTTGGTTTCTTTGTCAGTGGAAGGCTGCAAGATAATTTAAGGACGGAATGAATGAGACGAAGATACCTTTTAATTCCAACTATATTTTCGGGTTTTTAATGATTATTCGTGGCGAAGGGAGTTTTCTCAAGCAGGTAGAAATGTGTCACGTTTCCTAGATAAAGCATTGAAATATATTAGTAATTTTTGATGAGTTAAGCATTTAAAGTTCTTGGTTATGTCCGGTAGGTGTTTTTTCAAAAGAGGTCACTGCAAGCAGGAAGCACGATCTTTCGCCAAGTCCGAAACTTAAGCGAATACGTGCGTTACCTGTCCGCAGCTAAGAGGAAGAAGCCTGTCCCTTATCAAGAATACGACTGAAGTGATTGAATTCCTCTTCAGCACACGGAAGTACCTTTCTTTAGGCATGCACCGTTTTTGTTTTTGTCAGAGGCTTCTGGGAACTGCCACACTTTTTTGAATCTATCTTATTTCCAATCATTTATTCATTTTTTTTTCTAACCCTAACAAGACAAAAAAAAGTCGCCCTTTAGTTAACAGAAAGTGAGTGCTCCTCAGTTATAATAATGCCCGTACTTACACGGCACGATTAACTAAAGATCTCTTACAGGACCTCGCTTGGGAAAAATTGCTTCATCCTCCATATTCTTCTAATCTTGTTGATTATCTCTAAGGGAATCATTTTGATAGTCTTAGATTAACATCAAGAGAAAAGGTTGAACACGAATTGATCCCAAAAGTTGAATTTTACAAACCTGGCATCTATAACCTTGTCTATAGATGCAAAAGGGTTCGAGGAAATAATGCAGGTTGTGTTAATGATTGAATAGTTCTATAGACACAAGTTTTTTTTTGATAAGACATTCTTTAAAATCGGACATTACATCCGTTCCAACATGATATAAAGTGTCGGCTCGTCTATAGGCATTGTGAAAGTCCAGCACCTCCAATATTCACTCAATTAGTAGCGGTTCATCAATAGGCGGTGTAGAACTGCTGCACCCCCCAATTTTCTCCCGATATATATTGAAAAAAAATTATATCTATTTTCTATTTGTAAAATATATTTAATATTACTATCAATTATCAAAAGTTCATACCATTTTTTTTATAGTATCTGCATGTTACACAATATTGATATAATTCTGATATACTTTTGAAGCAGCACCCCCATGAATATTAAACTGAATGAGTCAGCCAAAAGTGAAAAAAAAAAAAGAAAGAAAAAATCTAGAAATATGAAAAATAACAGACAAGGGTAGATAAGCAGATTTATACTTCCTGTCAATGACTTGAATGACCAGACACACATCTCAATTTTTAAGTGACCTTTAAAGAATGTCATGGTTTTCCCTGATTCGCTGACAGTCATTCTCGACATCATCAATATTTCACTTCAAAATAAATAAGGTCTTTGTTTAAAATGGTTTTGCTTTTAGCAGGTTTTTCATTCAACAGGGAAGCAATGCGATAAAGTTCACAGTCAGTGGACCCTTTTGACAAAAAATTCTCTATAGTTGATAATCAAGACCTTAATATTCCCAACCACTCCACTCACTGAGAGAGAGAGAGAGAGTGTGTGTGTGTGTGTGTGTGTATGTAAAGAAATAGACAAAGAGACCAAAAGAAGGAGAGAAGGAACACGACAAAAATAAGAGTAAGAGAGAAACAATGAGAAAGATAGTAAAAACCAACCAACCAACCAACCAATTAACAAATTAAACAGGAAACAGACATAACAATCAAGCAATCAACTAATTATCCTATCCCCCCACAAATCAATCACAAGCAATCACCAAACCAATTAACCAACCAGCCAACTAGCCAATCAACCAATCAAGCAATTAACTATCCAACGAATCGACCTACAAATCAATCAATCATTGATTGATGGACTGTTCATAGCAAGCAAGCAACAGCCAAACACACAGCCAACAACACAACCAACTAGCCAACTAACCAATCAAACAATCAAACAATTTACCAATCAACAATCCAATCTACCTATCAACCAATTGAACTATTCTCCAACAAATCAATCAATCAAGCATAGAAGCATTTATCTATTCAACCAACAAATCTATCATTGATTGATAGAGAGTTAACTGCAACCAACCAACCAGACAACGACACAACCAACCAACCAACCAACCAGCCAGCCAATGACACAACCAACCAACCAACCAGACAACGACACAACCAACCAACCAACCAACCAACCAACCAACCAGCCAGCCAATGACACAACCAACCAACCAACCAGACAACGACACAACCAACCAACCAACCAACCAACCAGCCAGCCAATGACACAACCAACCAACCAACCAGACAACGACACAACCAACCAACCACCCAACGACACAACCAACCAACCAGACAACAACCGATCGAACAATCAATTAATTTACCAATCAACTAGCCAATCAGCTAATCAACCAATTAAACTATCCCCCAACTAATCAACCATAGCCAACCAACCGACCAACCAACCAATTAACCAACGAAGCAATTCATTCATCTAATAAGGAATTATACAATGAGCAATTTTTATCATTTCCTTTCAGTTTGTAAGAATTTTCTTCGTAATCCTTTTTGGTATTCACTCCTATGTCGTTCCAACTTAAGAAAACATTAGATATATTTTACTCAACCAGTAAAACGTCTCTTGAGAATCTGCAACAGCATGTCGCTTGTTATAAGTCATTGCTGATGCGACACCGTCAAGAACCGTTTTTAAGAAAGGCTTTTTCTGGTGATGATAAGAAGTAGATTCTTTGTCATAATATTTAATGCCGTCGTTAGGGGATCAGTCAAAGAAATTGTCCAACTCAACGATCGAAGCGTAGACTTTAAAGATCATGTTGAGTATATGGTGATATAATCGAAGAATTGTCCATGACGAACTATAAAACAATAATCAAACAACCACCTATAATCTGTACTGTAATCAACTTCGTCGTTTGAAAACAGCTTTAGACTATGGGGCTGGTATTTGTTGGGTACTATTTTGTTAGTGGATATAGTAGTTGTTGTTGGTCTATGGTCATTGGTTTTGGGTTTAAGTATCTGACTCCAATGTTCTTTTTCTTACTTCAACTAACTTGGTTTCTTTGTCTGTGGAAGGCTGCAAGATAATTTAAGGACGGAATGAAAGAGACGAAGATACCTTTTAATTCCAACTTTATTTTCGGGTTTTTAATGATTATTCGTGGCGAGGGGAGTTTTCCCAAGCAGGTAGAAATGTGTCACGTTTCCTATATAAAGCATTAAAATATATTAGTAAATCACTCTAGGAAGCCACTAGCTAACTATACAACCAACCAATCAACCAAGCAATTAACCAATAAAACAATTAGACAATTAATCTACCAACCAGTCAACCAACCAATTAGCCAAGTAACTAACTTATCAATTCACCAATCAGTCAGACAATCAGCCAACCAACAAGCCATCCAACGAATCAAGCAATCAACCAATAAACCAACCAGCCAACCAGCCAATTAAACAACCAACCATTTGACCAAACTTGTCAACCAACCAAAAAATCAATTAACCAATCAAACAATGAAACAAGTAGTCAACCAACCAATCAGCCAATCAGTCAACCAAAGACTTAATCAATTAAACAGCCTATCAATCAACCCACCAACCCACTAAACAAACAGCCTTGAAACCAAGCACGCAACAAACCTACCAGTCAATCAAGTCACCAAACAATAAACCAAACAACCAACCTACAGATCAGGTTGTACAAGTCTCTGCCAAATTGGTCCATGACGAGTTGATAAGAAGTTTGGATTCAGAATTGTTTTCTTCAGTTACTGTTTTCACCTCCAAGGCAAAAACTTAGTCTACTCAGCTATTTTACCCATCGCGAAGGGTCAGGGATATCGATTCACACTTTTTCTAATAATCTAAGTGCAAAATGAACGCAAGTAGGAATGTGAAATCGGCTTGTCGTTTACATTTTCCTCGCCGTTATACGTTTCATCACCCATATAACCGATTCACATAAAATAATCCATCAACTGTTAAGATTATTATAATTAGTTAGTATACCACTTACTAAGAATCTTAAATAATAACTTGCCCAGTCAGCTGGGGCTGTAGAATACACTGACTGCTTCTCTGCAGAGGGGTAAGACCCCCCCCCAACGAGTGTCCTAGATATGACACTAAACAATCTGATGGTGAGGTTCCAGCAGTGCTGGAGCTTTGGGGAATCCGGAGTACCCCTTCATAGCTATCGCTCCCAGGTCCACTCTGGCCCAGAGTGGTAGCACCTGATAGGGCCCTATATATGGGTTAAATAGAACTAACAGCATACTTATGCTAAAATGAATTGAGTAAACTGAATAGCTTGAAATAGAAACGTTTTTGACAATTAAACCGTACTTACACTTAAACTGCGTGCTCATGCTTAACTGAATTATTTGAAATAGAACTGTTTTTCGACATTAAAACTGTATTTATACTTAACTGAATTATTACATATAATTGCTTGAATAGTTTGAAATGGAAATGTTTTTGAAAATTAAACTGTGTACTTATGGTAAACCGAACTGTTTTCAATAGAACAGATTATTTACATAAAAATGGATTTGGCGTTAAATAACCTACAAAGGTTGATATGCCATAAAACCAAACAAACCAAACCTTAAATAATAACGCTTTAATAAAAAATTGGAATTGAGAGAATAATTACCATTATTCTCAAGTCTACTCTGACCCGGAGAGGTTGTACCTGTAAGGGTCCCATCTATGGGTCAAATGGAATTGTGCGCAGATAATTTATTAATATTAAATAGAATTTTTAGTATTAGATAGGAATACTTGAAATAATTTAAGTGTGTGTAAACAAATGATCAATATCATAAAGTATTATTAGTGTTAGATAGGAATATTTGAATGCATTTAACTGTGTGCAAACAAATAATTTATCTCAAATAGAATTATTAGTCTTAGATATGAATAGTTGAAAACGTCTTAACTGTGTGCAAACAAATGATTAATGTTAAATAGAATTATTTGTGTTAGATAGGAATACATTAAAATACACAATATTTTAACTGCAGACCTTGCTCTTGAAAATAATATATATATATATATATATATATATATATATATATATATATATGTGTGTGTGTGTGTGTGTGTGTGTGTGTGTGTGTGTGTGTGTGTCTGTGTGTGTCTGTGTGTGTGTCTGTGTATACAGGATAACGTATATGTAAAAAAAATTCTTCTCTTACGTTGAGCTGGGGTAAGATATCCAACTGACGTAAAGCCTGCCGGGTATTGATCTTGGCTTGAAGAATCTTGTGAGTCTAGCTACACTGAAGATGTGATACAAAGAAACTGTCTGCCTGTGGGTGACAATACACACACACACACACACACACACACACACACACACACACATATATATATATATATATATATATATATATATATATATATCATCACCATAATCAAGGTGAACTGATTAAACGGATTGCATTGATTATCTTTCTCTCTCCCCATCCGTCTCTGTCGGTCGACGCCCCTGGAAAGTTCTCTAGAAGACATTCAGTATCCACACAATGATGAATGTAAGTTTTTGCAGGTCGGCCAACTCTGGTGTGTCCATCTGTAGAAGTCCATGAGAAAATGTCCCTTATGAGTTCGTCCTTACATCCCTAACAGTGTCCAGTATGTCTAAATCATCTTGGATAGTTTGTGACATAGGAGGTATATATATATATATATATATATATATATATATATATATATTCATCCACAGACAGATCTGTTTCGTTCTATCAGAACTCATCAGTGTGGCTAGACATATTAGCTTCCCGTAGCTGGGATCGAAACCCGGTTGACTCAAATGCCAATTATATATATATATTTATATATATAACGGAAAATAGTTCCATATAGATATGGAAATATCTCGTAGAACAATTCAAAATGAAATTCGTTAAACCGACAAACGAATGCGTAACGAGATTCACGCAATATTCTCATATCGCACGCAGATATTTTTCAAATCACATTTTGCCGTTACACTTCTGAGTCAACATCTAAGTTAAGCTAAGTAAATAACTAATAGGGCTTCAGTAATATATACATTTATATTCAGTGAGAGGAGGACCGGTGTGCAAATAAAACCGTTGAGCGGAAGGCCCCGAAACCGTGCACATTATCTCCTGATGACCCTAATACGATTTTTCTGAAAAGAAAAGGCTGAAACTTTAATTAAACGAAGAAAATCCCATTATGTAGAGAGTATCAATTACTTATTAAGTAGTTTCCTTCATCATACTCCCTTAAACAAGAAAATAAAGTAGTTGTCTTGGTGGTAAATAATCAGACACGGAAGGAAGTCATGTTGTATTCAATAAACGGTGTCGGACGAATCTTCCACCCATTGTAATTTATTTACTATATATACATATTAGCATATCACATTTTAATACATTGGAAGATACAGGTTTATTTCCACAAAAAGGGTGACATAGATAGATATGAACAGGTTTCCTTATATATATATATATATATAAACAAAAAGTAAAACTTTGAATAATATGCCGATCTATAGATTTACAAAATTTATTTCCTTAAAATTAATGGAAAGTTGGCTGAAAAAAAAAAAGAACAAAATCTTTTCTTGTAAGCAAAGATAATATTTGTCTGAGCATAGATATCTTTTAATTGAGATAGTTAAGAGTATGTGATTGAATTATAGCAGTAATTGTTCGCTTTGAATTAAGAGACATAATTTGGCTGTGTAAAAATCACACACACATATATATATATATATATATATATATATATATGTGTGTGTGTGTGTGTGTGTGTGTGTGGGTGTAACCCTGGGACACCCTGTATTTCTTTATAGTCTTTATTTTCTTAATCTTGAACAACTTAATATCAGGCAGATTTCGTCAGTATGCGCAAACATGGCAGTTGAATTTGGAAGAATTAGAAGAGATCAATGATAAAATAGAAAACCAGCAAGTCACCATCTGAGGAGTAAAGAATACTCTGTATACCTCGCAGAGAGGTAATCCCTTTCAAAAAAAGGAGTGCCCTGGATATGGCACTAAAATACCTCTAATCGACAAGTTCTAGTTTTGGGGTTCTAGGGAATGTGGAGTACGCCCTCATGGTCATCACTTCCAGGTCCACTGACTAAATGTTGTAGTATCTTTTAGGCTGCCATCAATGGGTTAAGTAGATCTGTTTAAAAATCATTCAAGTTTGATAGGACTGTGTGCCCCCAAAAAATCTTTTGAAACAACTATACAAAAAATGTAAATAGAAACATACAAAGAATGTTATTTCTTAACTTCTTGGCGTAAAATAACCCTAGACAGGTTGACATGCCATGTAAAATGTAGTTAATGTTTTAGGTGCCGTGCTGAATGTACCATCTACTGTTGAAAGTATCAAATTCGGCTGGCTTGGTTAATATTCATAATAATGAAGTTTTCGTCTTAATGAAATTTTTGTAATAATGAAGTTTTCGCCTTAATGAAGTTTTCGTCAGAATGAAGTTTTCGTCAGAATGAAGTTTTCGTCAGAATGAAGTTTTGTTCATTGATCACCATCAGTTATTTCATGAAAAATGATATAAATCAATGTACTATCTAATAGGTCAGAGAGTAGGTAATTGATAGCGCACCTAGGGCAGGTGAGAAGATAAAAATTGTGAAAAGTTTGGTTCTCATTGACACCCGAAAGAAGTATTCAATGTCAGTGAAGAGAGGGAAAAAAAAGTTGAGAAAATAGAAAAGACATCGTTTACCTTTTTTTGGAAAATTGATATGCAGCCAGGGAGGTATACGAATGGTGACACACACTTAGGAGACAGATTCACACACGCCTAAACCACAGGTTATATATATATATATATATATATATATATATATATATATATATAAATCGATCCCAGCTTTAAGCGTCCTACGTGTCTAACCACACTAAAGAGTTGTGATACAACGAAATAGTTTGTGGATGACAATATATATATATATATATATATATTGTCATCCACAGATATATATATATATATATGTTTATATGTGTATATATATATTTGTTTCATTCAAAAAACTAAAAACTAAAATTAGTATAATTCAGAAGGTTCAACATCACATGATAATGTAAAAAAAAACCGAAACTTTATACGTTGGCACATAATTCGACTATAAATGAAATCATTCACTGAATGCCTTGGTCTTTCTTATTTGTACCTTAATATGCATACACATATACACACACACCCGTTTACACACACATACATATACTCATACACACACACATACACACACACACGTATATATATAAACACGCAAACACATATACACACTCACACACACATATGTATTTATATACATATATATATATATATAGGCACATATATATGCATTCAAACCCATTTACATAAAGATAGATATATGCACACACACACATACACACACACACACACATATATATATATATATATAAACACGAACACACACATATACGCACTCACACACCCCCACACACACATATATATACACATTTATATACAACGACAAAACCTGAAAATGGCTAAGAAAAGGAAACTTTAAGAGAGAAATAGAATCTTTCCAAATAGCAGCACAACTCAACGCAGTAAGAACCAATCATCAAAGCGAGAATAGATAAGACGCAACAAAATAGCAAATGTAGGCCATGCAGTGACAGGGATTAAAATCATCAATCACATAATAAGCGAATATAGCAAATTAGCACAGAAGCAGTACAAGGCGAGACACGACTGGGTGGGTAAGGTGATCCACTGGGAAATGTGCAAAAAATTTAAATTTGACCATACAAACAAATGGTATATGCACAACCCAGCACCTTTCCTAGAAAATGACACACATAAACTCCTATAGGACTTTGACATACACACAGATCCCCTAATCTCGGCCGGAAGACCAAACCTAATAATAATAATCAACATGAGTAAATGAAAAGCTAATGCTAAATTGAATCATTTGAAATTGAGTGAAAGCATTTAAATATGTGCAAAAAAAAAAAAAAAATGAGCTCAGGCTTATTTAAAAATATTACCTTCAAAATGTGTTTAGAAATCATGTATATTTAATATATATGTATAAAAAGGATTTGGCATTAAATGACCTACAATGGTTGATATGCCATAAAACCCAACCAAACCAAATCATATATATTTGATATATACGTATAAAGAGGATTTGGCATTAAATAACCTACAATGGTTGATATGCCATAAAACCCTACCAAACCAAATCATATATATTTAATATATATGTATAAAGAGGATACGGCATTAAATAACCTACAATGGTTGATATGCCATAAAAACCAACCCAACCAAATCATATATATTTAATATATATGTATAAAGAGGATATGGCATTAAATAACCTACAATGGTTGATATGCCATAAAAACCACCCAACCAAATCATATATATTTAATATATATGTATAAAGAGGAATTGGCATTAAATAACCTACAATGGTTGATATGCCATAAAGCTAACCAAACCAACTCATATATATTTGATATATATGTATAAAGAGGATTCGGCAGTGAATAGCCTACAATGGTTGATATGCCATAAAACCAAACCAAACCAAATCATATATATTTAATATATATGTATAAAGAGGATTTAGCATTAAATAACCTACAATGGTTGATATGCCATAAAACCCAACCCAACCAAATCATATATATTTAATATATATGTATAAAGAGGATTTAGCATTAAATAACCTACAGTGGTTGATATGCCATAAAACCCAAGCCAACCAAATCATATATATCTAATATATATGTATAAAGAGGATTTAGCATTAAATAACCTACAATGGTTGATATGCCATAAAACCCAACCCAAGCAAATCATATATATTTAATATATATGTATAAAGAGGATTTAGCATTAAATAACCTACAATGGTTGATATGCCATAAAACCCAACCCAACCAAATCGTATATATTTAGTATATATGTATAAAGAGGATTTGGCATTAAATAACCTACAATGGTTGATATGCCATAAAACCCAACCCAAGCAAATCATATATATTTAATATATATGTATAAAGAGGATTTAGCATTAAATAACCTACAATGGTTGATATGCCATAAAACCCAACCCAACCAAATCGTATATATTTAATATATATGTATAAAGAGGATATGGCATTAAATAACCTACAATGGTTGATATGCCATAAAACCCAACCCAAGCAAATCATATATATTTAATATATATGTATAAAGAGGATTTAGCATTAAATAACCTACAATGGTTGATATGCCATAAAACCCAACCCAACCAAATCGTATATATTTAATATATATGTATAAAGAGGATATGGCATTAAATAACCTACAATGGTTGATATGCCATAAAACCCAACCCAACCAAACCAAGAGAATCTTCAACAGAAATTCGCTAGTTGTAAGTCATTACTTATACGATATCGTTAGGTACCTTTTTTTTTTAGACAGGCCTTTTATTGGTGATTAGAAGTGGATCCCTTATCATATCGTTAAACGCTGTCGTCAAGGAAACTCGTTCTTCATCCAAAGAAAATCATCTTGAGTATATGGTGCGATATTCAAGAAATTGTCCATTATAAACGTATAAACAATAATCAAACACTTTTAATCTGTCCTGCTATTAACTTGGCCGTCTGAAAACAGCTTTAGACAAAAAAGTCCCCCCCTTAGTCAACAGAAAGGGAGTCATCCTCCCTCACGATAATGTCTATCCTCACATTGGTAAATTAACAAAAGATCTAGAGAAACTCGATTGTAAAAAATCACTTCGTCCACCATATTCTCCTGATTTTGCTTCTTCCGGTTATCCCTTGTTTAAGGGATTATAGAATCGTTTAGATAATCTCAGGTTGACATCAAGAGAACTAGTTGAACACAATTTGGCCACATATCTTTCTTTCTTCCTTTGCTTTTCCTTTCTTTCTTTCTTTTGTTGTTGTTGTTGTTGTTCGTTTGAATCACTCGAATAATTGCTAACAATACTCCCCAAAACAAAATGAAATTAAAAATAAATGAAATCTTAACTAATATCTTCTTTTTTGTTTGTATTTTTCACGTATTTTTTTCCTACTTTTTGTTTTTGTTGATGTTCCCATGAATATTTCGAACAAATTGTTCTTTATCTTCTGCCAATAAAGAAGGAGTCCGCTTTTGGTATGCAGAAAATTTCATTATATATATATATATATATATATATATATATATATATATATATATATATATATATATATATATATATATTACTTAATGAATGTAGATATATTTGCGTGTGTGTGTTGTCTCTTTTTTGGAAATTCAGTATCATCTCTCCATTGTTATTTTACAAATTCAATACAGAAAAGAAATAAATAAAACAAACAACATTTTACGAGTATAGTATCTATAAACTTGTTAACAGATGTAATAGTTTCTGAGAAACAAATGAGGTTACGTTTATGATGAAATATATGGAGAGTTTTTATTTATAAGTTGGTTGAAGGATGGAATACATTCTGGTTTGTTTGTTTGTTTTTATAGCATATCAACCTTAGTGGGTAATTTAAAGCCAAATCCACTTTTATACAAATGAACAGTTCTATTTCAAACAGTTCAATTTAGCATAAGTACACAATTTAATCGTCAAAATATTTCTATTTCAAGGTAATCACTTTAGTTAAACAGTTCTATTTCAAACAGTTCAATTTAGCATAAGTACACAATTTAATCATCAAAACATTTCTATTTCAAGGTAATCACTGTAGTTAAACAGTTCTATTTCAAACAGTTCAATTTTACATAAGTACACAATTTAATCATCAGAACATTTCTATTTCAATGTAATCACTGTAGTTAAACAGTTCTATTTCAAACAGTTCAATTTAGCATAAGTACACAATTTAATCATCAGAACATTTCTATTTCAATGTAATCACTTTAGTTAAACAGTTCTATTTCAAACAGTTCAATTTAGCATAAGTACACAATTTAATCATCAAAACATTTCTATTTCAAGGTAATCACTGTAGTTAAACAGTTCTATTTCAGGACACTCGTTGGGTGGGGGGCTGAGGTTAACCCTTTGCAGAGAAGTAGTCGGTATATTCTACAGCCGACTGGGCAAAGAATAAGTTCTGAGAAACAATGGAGGTTATATCAATGATGAAATAATCTAGAGTTTTTTTTTTATTAATAAGATATACTCTAGAATTGGACGTTACATTCGTTCCAACTTGATACAAGAAACTTCATTAAAACTAACAAGCTGATAAAACTTAGTCAGGAATGGTATAATTTACTAAGCTTTTAGCTTAGATGTGGCACAACGACATATGAATGGGGCACACAAAACTATGCTAGGAACGTTTTAAAGGCGTATTTTTCAGCTAAAGTTTTCGACTTTCGATTCTTTAATTAGAATCATTTTAAAGTACAAATATGAGTTGAAAGAAGGATCTTCTGATTAGAGAGGCACGTTGAAATTATTGTTGAAAAGCATAAATTTCCCCGAGACTGAACACCGAATTTTGGCAACCCTTGGGGTACGTCCAAACTTTACAATATTTTTGTACATGCTCGTTTGCGTGACCGAAACAGTTTAAGCCATGGTAGGAACCTTCTCTGTTTGATAGTATTGTGGTAGTTGGTTCGATGACACGTTGTGTATTGCTTCACTTGGTGTGGGATTTGAAAGCCGCATAGATGAACGTAGTCTAATTTGGAAATTTATGCTTCATGATTTCGAACCGAGCCATAACGTCGCAGAAGTAACCAAAAACATTTGTTGCGAGAAAGGTCAAGGTTCAGTTGATCACCATTCAGTAAATAGATGGTTCAAGAAAATTCGCTCGGGTTGCAAGAACGTCGATGATCAGGCAAAGCTTGATAGGCCTAAAAGTGTATATTCCGAGGCCGTGCTCCGGGCCATGGTATCAGGCGAGCTCGGTATCTCACGGTGCACTGTGTTTCATCACCTTCATAAACTTCGCGAAAGAATCCAGAGCTCTTGAATATTGCAAAACTGCGACGTTATGGCTTAGTTCGAACGTCTAGCGTTTCAGAAATTAGGCGACTTAGGATATGTGGGTATTTTTGATTAACTGAATTTTTAGTCATTAGAAGAAGATTCGGTTGTAATGTACCTATGATTCCTCAAATTAATTTTTTGTTCGTGAAACTGTCATTGCACAACTCAAAGGTGGTTAGAGTTATATTCACCAGATTTTTAATGCTTATTAACGAAAATGCCGGGGAGTGTTTTTAGCAAATTGAAAACTTTAACAATTTTTTTTAACGTGGTGTTAAATTTAGTTTGGTTTGGGTTTTTTGGCATATCAAACTTTATGGGTTATTTAATGCTAAATCCAATCTTGTAGAAGAACAGGAGTGATACTATTTAACTCATAGCTACAGGGATAAGGAGGTTCATGCATTTCCCTTGGAAATCAGTCCGAAAGTGAATGGAATCGCGTGACTAGAGCTCTATCTCATTTACTTTAAGGCTGCACGTTAACCACTCCGCCACGGGGACTTTCCCAGGTTCAATTTACAATATAAGTATAATATTCTGGTGTACTTTTTTGTGTATATCAGATTAGCTATTGCCCCGTCGGCTGGGGTTGTAGAATACACTGACTGCGTCGCTGCAGGGGAGTAAGACCCTACTACCAACGAATCACCCGGATATGACATTAAGCAATCTGATAGCGAAGATTTGGGGAATGCGGAGTACCCCTTCATTGCTATTACTCCCAGGTACACTCTGACCAGGAGTGGTAACACCCGAGAGAGTCCTATCTATGGGTCAAATAAAACTGTCTGATCATTTAACTGTGAGTAAACAAATGACTGATGTTTAATTGAATTGTCAGTGATACATAGCAATATGTGGAACTATTTAACTTTGTTGATTTATGTTTAAAAATCATAAATTTGATTTATATGTAAAAACAGGATTTGGCATTAAATAACCTACCATGGTTATTACGACCAGGTCTTGGCTCAGTCAGGTAGGACTGCAGAAGATGTCGACTGCAACTCTGCTGAGGGGTAAGACCCCATTCCCAATGAGTGTCCTGTTATGACATTAAACAATCTGATTGTTAGGAACCAGCTTTGGAGGTTTGGGAAAAAGGAAGTACTCCTTCTGTGTCATTGCTCTCAGATCCACTCTGACCCGGAGTGGCAGTAACTGATAGATCTATGAGTCAAATAGAACTGACTATGTGTGCAAACAAGCTACTGATATTAAATTATCACTGCTATATAGCAATACTTAAAACCATTTGTGTGCAAAAAACAGCTCATGCTCGTTTAAGAATGTTTTTAACAAAATGTGTTGACAAATCATAGGAATATTTGATATATGGATAAAGAGGATTTGACATTAAATAACCTACAATGGTTGATATGCCATAAAACCCAACCAAACCAAATCATATATTTAATATATATGTATAAAGAGGATTCGGCAGTGAATATCCTACAATGGTTGATATGCCATGAAAGTCAACTAAACCAAACCAATCAGATTAGCTAAACCGAATCTTTATCTTTTTGTTTTACTGTACAAAGTAGATATCTAACAGAAAATTTCTTCCCCCAAAACCAAAGATCTTTTTTTTTCTGAATGAAAATTGCGTAGTAAATAATTTTAATATAGAAATTTAATTGCAAACGGTTTGTACTATAAAATTGAACTGTCCTGAATTTTTACAACAGAATTGATTAACAATTAATTTACTGTAGAATTGCATTGATCTATGATATCTAAACAAATATTTGCTTTGTCAATGATTTTTTTACTGTAGAATTTTATTGACAATGAAATTTTTTGCAATAGAAATGCATTACCAATGGTCTTTTAACGATAGAATCCATTGTCAATAAGCCCAAAGTAAAAGCCTGACATGAATGTCAGAATCTTTGAGAAAAAGATAGGCATATGGTGGCCGTAGAATGGAAATAAAAGAACCCGATAACATAAATACCTGGATCTTGCTAGAGAACTGAAAATGCTGTGAACCATGAAAGTGACTGTGATACCAATTGTTGTTGGTGAACTTGGAACAGTTATCAAAGACATTGCCAAGATCGGCGAGAATACTGAGAAGAGTCCTGGAGACTTGAGGAAACTTGCTTCACTCAAACTCCAGCTGAAAATAATCTGTTAATGCTGAAGCGAAGAACTGTCAAATGAATGAAATAACTTTGACTAATTGTTGCAACCACATGCGAATCAAATTAAAATACTTAAGCAATATAATAATGGTTAAGAGTTTAAAATTCTAATGACTTTGAAGGCTCGATAAATGTTATCCTTGTACCACACACAAATAAACGAACAGTTTTTAGTTTAGGTGGGTGGGGTAACTTTTTAGTGAGTTATTTTTGGGAAAGACGGATTATGGGCGTGATCAAACGGTCCACCATCACTGCCACCACCACACCCAGTCCGAGTTGAAATTAGATCTGAATCCAGGGTCTTATTAAAGGCGGGGGTCCAATTGATTATCACGACGGTACAGCAAGATTTGTTTATACACCCAGGAGACAGGTGCATGTGCACTCCATTCTGCAAGTTTGATGATGGAAATGAAAGTTCAAGAGTGAAAATCTGTACAGTGCAAACAAACCAGATGTAGTACGGCCATTCTTCCATTAGTCTATTTGAGAATTTCAGCTCGCCTGTCGTTTCGAATTGTTGGCAGGTCATGCCTAGCTCTGTTGATCTTGTTCGTGTCAGTTACGAGCCACTTGATTGGCATTTTGACTTTTCTCATTCTCCGCCAGAGTCGTAATTTAGAAACGGACTTTAGCATGACATGGTCAGTACTGCAGTTGGCTCCACTCATCGTTCTGGTGTTCAGAAAGTTTGGCAAATTATGCTGTCGATGAGGTAACAGTGTTTGGATCTTAGGTGCATCCAGAAATTCTTGTGGATTTTCTTGTGTTTGAAGTAGGAACCATTGCAATTGGTTTTAGACTTCCCCGTTTCAAACTAATCAAGAACCTTTGACCAAATATAATGTGATAAGCCAACTTGAGCGTTAAAGTCTCCAAGAAAGAGGATTTTGTCTTCATTCGGGATAGCAAGAAGTAACTGGTCGAGGTGGTCGTAAAGTTCTTGTCTAGTCGTTTACAGAACTTGTTAACCAATTGTATCTAACTAGTCAACCGATGGTGAGGCTCCAATCTTGGAGCTTTGGGGAATGTGGAGTGCCTCTCTACAGTCATTAGTCCCAGGTCCACTCTGACTTGGAGTGGTAGTACGTATTAGAGTCAAGTCATCATCATCATCATGTCACACCATCAGCACGGATATCCCGGACCCTTTCTGGCCACCCAGCAGGTCTTCAGGAATGCATTCCGTATC
>OY757947.1:3006241-3016241 GCA_963585895.1 Sepioteuthis lessoniana | reverse complement strand
GGCGACCAGAAGGCTCCCTTTTTAATAGCTACTACACCGAGGTGTAGGGGAGGGCGCTACTCATTTCCCTGGATTGCTCCACTTTACCCTTGATACGTACCTTATATTGCTAAGTGTTAAGCAAGGAGGTATCAAGTACCATTTTTAAAGTCGTTGGTATGATGCGACCTGGGATTGAACCCAGGTCTCCCGGACCATTGGCGAACACTCTACCCACTGGGCCAAAGGCCGAACGAACTTATCATTTCATCACATGAGATAAGGGTAGATGAATGTTTTTTTCCAGGGTCAGCTATACATTTGTTCAAGGGAAAATAGGTTTAGTGTATTGGCGAAGGATAGAAGAACAAGAAATATCTATCTATCTCATTCTATTTAGTATCTATCTATCTATCTATCTATCTATCTATCTATCTATCTATCTATCTATCTATCTATCTCTCCCTAAGCATATCTATCTCAGTCTGTTCATATCTATCTATCTATCTATCTATCTATCTATCTATCTATCTCATTCTATTCAGTATCTATCTATCTATCTATCTATCTATCTATCTATCTATCTCATTCTATTCAGTATCTATCTATCTATCTATCTATCTATCTATCTATCTATCTATCTATCTATCTATCTCATTCTATTCATTATCTATCTATCTATCTATCTATCCCTAAGCATATCTATCTCAGTCTGTTCATATCTATCTATCTATCTATCTATCTATCTATCTATCTATCTATCTATCTATCTCATTCTATTCAGTATCTATCTATCTATCTATCTATCTATCTATCTATCTATCTATCTATCTATCTATCTATCTCATTCTATTCATTATCTATCTATCTATCTATCTATCTATCTATCTATCTATCTATCTATCTATCAATCTATCTATCTATCCCTAAGCATATCTATCTCAGTCTGTTCATATCTATCTATCTATCTATCTATCTATCTATCTATCTATCTATCTATCTATCTATCTCATTCTATTCATTATCTATCTATCTATCTATCTATCTATCTATCTATCTATCTATCTATCTATCTATCTATCCCTAAGCATATCTATCTCAGTCTGTTCATATCTATCTATCTATCTATCTATCTATCTATCTATCTCAGTCTATTCATATCTATCTATCTATGGAGGTAAATAATGAAAAGAAATCTGACAGTATGAAGAAAATTGAAAAGCAAAGGAAGTGGTAAATTCATTACAAAAGAAAGTCGACGTTAAAACGTTTCGGTTTTAATGAACCTTCATCAAGACGTTTAAATGGTGAAACTAGTGTTGATATAGCTACGATAGATATTTCAATAAAATACAAAAAAAAAAAAAAAAAAACGGAGGGAGGAGAATGTATGCAAAGAAAGATAATATAACCGTTCAATCATTCAATCAGCGTTCTTTTTCGAAAAACTATCACGTGATTAGCACAGGCAATAATGTTTAAACGACTGGAACCACTAAGAGATTCAACGGAAGAAGAAGAAGAAGAAGAAGAAGAAGAAGAAGAAGAAGAAGAAGAAGAAGAAGAAGAAGGAAAGAAAAAGAAAGTGAGAAAAGAGAAAAGAGGAGAGAAGAGAGCAATCAATCTATTTCCTTGTCGGTGGGGGGTGGGGGGCTGTAGAATAGGTCGGCTACATCTCTGCAGAGGGGTAAAAGCCTCCAACAAGTGTCCTGAATATGCCGCTAAAGTATCTGATGGTGAGGCTTCACTCCTGGAGCTTTCGGAAATGTAGATTACTCCTTCATTGTCATTACTCCTTGGTCTACTCTGACCCTGTTAGACCCCCATCAAACGGTCAAATAGAATTGTTTGATAATTTAATATACTTGAAACTGTGTAACTGCATGCAAACATGTGATTGATATTAAATCGAATTATTAGTATTAGAGAGAAATACTTGAAACTATTCAACTGTGTGCAAACAATAAATTGCAATACTTGAAACCCTTTAACTGTGTGCAAACAAAAAATAGTTATACTTAAAACCATTTAATTGTGTGCAACAAATGAGGTCTGACTTGTTTTAAAATGCTGCCTACAAACTATTCATTTAAAAATTACAAATGTATAAACAGTATTTGGCATTAAATAACCCACAAAGCTTGATCTGTCATTAAACCAAATAACCTAACCATCTTTTTGTTCATATCCGTCTAAGTAAACAGGATTAAATTGTTTGAATTAATGGTTTAATTTTTTCAAGTGGTGCAGAAGAAATAGGGAATAATATTGATGAAAAAAATGTGGAATTTATTGGCAAAGAATTCGAATTAATCCTGACTTTCATTAAAACCGAAACGTTTTAACGTCGACTTTCTTTTGTAATGAATTTACCACTTCCTTTGCTTTTCAATTTTCTTCATACTGTCAGATTTCTTTTCATTATTTACCTCCATAGATAGATAGATATGAATAGACTGAGATAGATAGATAGATAGATATATAGATAGATATTTCTTGTTCTTCTATCTTTCGCCAATATCGAGGTTTTATGAGAGACTTAATTCTTTCAGAAATCAATTTCACCAATTTATTGGCATATTCTTTATCAAAGTTGTTCCAACCTTTCAGAATGGCAGTTTATAAATGTTCTTGGTTGAATGGAGGTCTTCTCAATGATCATTATCGAAAATTTCCATTTTTCATTGGATTATTCGCTGGCCATGCCATTGATTTTATATGCCTTTCCCAAAGAAAAGTTTTCAACCCCTTTGTTTTCTGACAAAATGCATTGTCGTCTTAAAAACTTCATCATCGCCTTAATTGTTGAGGTAATTACTACTATCTTCACTGCTCAATTTAAAGAGAAATTTTGGGACTTATAAACCTAATCCCCGTGGTGTAATGGTTATCGTCGTAGGAAATAGACACGGCGACACGAGTTCAAATCCGGGATGAGACTGATTGCATTTCATATAGCACTAATACCCTTAGGAAAGGTATGAATCCAATTATTCTTCTTCCAGCCATGGGTAGATAGTAGGACAGACTTGGTTCTTCAGCCTTGGTGAGGCAACTAGTCTAGGAGAAGGAAAACTCTGAATTCACTTAAAAAAATTGACCTTGTGTCATATCCTGCCCGAGCGGAGGGGGTTGGTAAATATGATAAACCTAATGTCTTTATCAACCTATGAGATTCGACTTATTGCGATTTTTTACCCTGTCTCATATTCCAATTTTTAAAAATTTATCCTTTTTCATAATTGGTTCCTATATATTCATTTCTATACTCGGTTTCACAACACAAGACATCTTATTCTCCAATGTTTTCCCAATCAATAATTTCAACTTCATCTCATAAAGGTAGATGGTTTCCATTTTGGGGGCCAATAAACCTAGTGTCTTTATCAACCAATGAAATACTACTTATTACCATCATGTACGATTTTTACCTTAGCTCACATTGCATTTTTTTCATCTGGTTGTTTTGATTATTGGTTCCCATATCATATTTATTTCTATATTGGGTCTGCTTAACAAGTCACGGTAGCCCAACATAAGACGTCTTATTCTCCAATGTTCTTACCTATCAATAATATCATCACATAAAGGTAGATGGTTTCCCTTTTTTTTCCATACATGGTCTGCCAAACCCGACTTCTCAACCTCACCTCACCTTTTAATGTTCCTTTAGCCTTATTTTTAGTGGACAGCATGTCTCACTTTGGTATACTTAACCACAAATGCATTGGATGGAGTACATTCCATTCTAGATCATGTTATATTCTGTTGGAGGCTTTTGATTCGGAAGAGATATTTTCGAAGAGTTGATCAACATTTTAATATCATCCCGATGCCATATGGACTATTCATCTTGAATCTTTTCAGCTAGGCTTTTGACATGAGGCAGATTGACTGTGATGAGTTTTCGGGTATTGGTCTCTGTCATTTGATGTAGGCCTTTGACATGAGGCAGACAGACTGTGGTGAGTTTTCGGGTATTGGTCTCTGTCATTTGATGTAGGCCTTTGACATGAGGCAGACAGACTGTGGGGAGTTTTCGGGTATTGGTCTCTGTCATTTGATGTAGGCCTTTGACATGAGGCCGACAGACTGTGGGGAGTTTTCGGGTATTGGTCTCTGTCATTTGATGTAGGCCTTTGACATGAGGCCGACAGACTGTGGGGAGTTTTCGGGTATTGGTCCCTGTCATTTGATGTAGCCTTTTGACATGAGGCAGATTGACTGTGGTGAGTTTTCGGGTATTGTTCACATTCATTTGATGTAGGCCTTTGACATGAGGCAGACAAACTGTGGTGAGTTTTCGGGTATTGTTCTCTATTATTTGATATAGGCCTTTTACATGAGGCAGACAGACTGTGGTGAATTTTCGGGTATTGTTCTCTATTATTTGATATAGGCCTTTTACATGAGGCAGACAGACTGTGGTGAGTTTTCGGGTATTGTTCTCTATTATTTGATATAGGCTTTTGACATGAGGCAGACAGACTGTGGTGAGTTTTCGGGTATTGTTCTCTATTATTTGATATAGGCCTTTTACATGAGGCAGACAGACTGTGGTGAGTTTTCGGGTATTGTTCTCTATTATTTGATATAGGCTTTTGACATGAGGCAGACAGACTGTGGTGAGTTTTCGGGTATTGTTCTCTATTATTTGATGTAAGCCTTTGACATGCGGCAGATTAACTGTAATGAGTTTTCTGGTATTTTTAAAATAATCCAGAAGTGTTCAAACGTCTTCCTGATGCGGCGATAGAATGAATATATCATCTACGTATCTAAGCCACAATGATGGCTTTAGTGATGTAGATCCTAATACCATTTCTTTGACGTATTCTATATATACGTTGATCAATACTGGCAATAACAGACATCCCATTGCCATAAGAAATTTAGACAAATACTATCTATTTCAGTCTGTTTATATCTATCTATCTATCTAAGATTAACTTCATCCGTTCCCAATTGACTTCGTGTTGCTTAGCTCTAATTACTTATCCCGTTCACGGAAAGAAAACAATGAAAAAATGAATTATAATTATCTACAGGAAATGACCACCCAAAACTTTTTATAGATGACTTTAACATACAGGCACACACACGTACACACACTTGAGTTATGAAATACACACACACACGGACATACGCACTCACAGACACACACACAAGAAATTTTATAAAAAGAAATTTTTATTCTAAAAAAAGGTTTTATTATTTCTGGAGGAACATCATATATTCAAAACGAATATTATTAGGTGTTATTTATTACCAATCTCCACAGCATTTCACTCTGACAATATGCAGTCTTTTAATTCTGTCATGTTGAATGGTTGTTATGTTTTACTTTCTGCTGAAACATATTCCACAAGTTGGTGCACTGCAAGATATTTAGCCATTTTTGGTTTGATTTGGTTTAGTTTTATGGCATATCAACCACTGCAGGTTATTTAATGCCTAATCTATTTTTATGCATATAAACAGTTCTATGTCAAACAATTCAGTTGAGCATAAGTACGCAGTTTAGTTCTATTTAACCCATAGATAGGACCCTATCAGGAGTTACCACTTCGGGTCAGAGTGGGCCTGGGAGTGATGGCCATAAAGGGGTACGGAGAAGATTGTTTTAATCAAATGTTTACAAATGGGTTAAACACCGGTTTGACATTACGAGCCTGAGTCAAAAAGACAGTCGATGGAGTGAAACATATAGACTCTCCGGTAAGGAAAAAGTCCTGGGTGCAGTGATCAGTGAAGTAGATCATGCAGACAGTCATGAAAGGACCTGTTACTTTTGATTTTCTTGAAAAAAGAGCAACTGTAAATAATGCTTCTTGTTGACAGCTTCTTTGGTAAAATTCATCTTATGGGGGTTGAAGAATGTCCAGTCGAGTAATAAGCCGTAGTGAAGGCAAGGAAACTCCAGGATTAAGCTTCCGCAGACCTGTAGATATCTTTTGACTGGAAGGTCTAAGAGAAATAAAACTTGGAGTTTGCATTGTCAAAAGTTATCGTGCCATGCTTGTCAGTGAGCTGTAGCTATGTCGACCCAGAGATTGGGATTACTGTAGAAGAAGAAGAAGAAGAAGAAGAAGAAGAAGAAGAAGAAGAAGAAGAAGAAGAAGAAGGTCAATTCTAAATTAAAACTGACGAAAAGGTCTCAACCATCAAATCTCAGCTGATTTGTAGGTATACTTTGATGAGGAAAGTTTAAGAGAATGAGTGTTCAGTGAAATCAAACCTGCTGTATTCATAGTCACTACGTAGTTATCTTGCTATTCATATCAGTGGATAGTTGCTATGTAGACCCAGAGATTTTGGCATCAGTGTCGAACAAGCAATCCAACGACGTACACATGTCTTACTACCATATCATCTTACGCATTTTCTATATTTTCTCAAATCAAATTAGTTGTTATATATATATATATATATATATATATGTACATATATATATATATATATATATATATATATATATATATATATATATTAGTTTTATATATATCTATTAGAATGGATGCTTATCGGTGACCACGGGTTTCATGCCGACTTTATACGTCAATCATCAGGCAGAAAAAGATATTTATACCCCTCTCCAAATTATACCGCATTTGGTTTGTCACACCGATTTGGCCGACCCGCAAGAACTTATCTATATCGGCTCAGCGCCGACACTGGATATGGTTTGGAAAATCTACCGGGAGCGATGAATGATAGGGACTGATGGGGAGAGAGAGAGAGAGAGAGAGAGAGAGATTGATTCAGGACATCCATGCTAAAGCGTGATTTGATGATATATATATATATATATATATATATATATATATATATATATATATATATATTGTCATCCACAGACAGACTGTTTCGTTGTATCACAACTCTTCAGCGTGGCTAGACACGTAGGACGCTTGAAGCTGGGATCGAAACCCGCCCAACTTTACGTTAGAATTAGTATCAGACCGCTCGGCTAACAAGCGTGCCACGTCAGCTAGGGAATTATAAGGTATTATGTAGCATAATATATATATATATATATACGTATGTGTAGTCCCATGCTTTTCTGAGATTTTAACTATCATCTTGCTTTGTCTTCAAAAGTGTTATGGGACTGTTAACTACCATTGATGGACTCTTCCAAATCCTATTTTAATCGACAGCCAAGTACTCTCGTCGTTGGTCAGCTGGTCGTAGAGACTGGATATTCGACTGACAAGTAAGCCTAGCTTACGCCACCACTTTCCTCTGTATTATTTTACTTTAATAAACCCTTTAACTTATACCGTGTTCCGAGTCATCTTTTCGTGGTCCTAAATTGGGTCCACATCAAAAAGACAAAAGGAAATCACTGGAACCTATTCCTCTCGAAATATTTTGAAGAGAATTAGAAATTGGAAGGTTAAAAGTAAATTATTTTTTCATTTGTTGCAAAAAAAGAGTGTTGACAAGGATTTTTTACAACTTTACCAAAAGGGCAAAGAAATGCTTCGTAATTGTTTTGGAAAAGATGACAGATTAACACTGAACTTGCTCAACTCCTATACATATCCCCAAAAAAGCGAAAAATAAAAGCCAAAAAAAAAAAAAAGTAAAAAAGACAAATGAAAAACAAAAGAGTGAAAATGTGATTAAAATGGAAAAGAGAAAAGAAGAAAAAGTAGGAATTAAAAAAAATACTCTAAAAATTAGTCGAGGAGGTTTAGAAGATAAAATTAGAAATAAGACAATAAAATACGTGGTGAATTCAATAAGTTTCCAGCCTTTTTTTTGTACAGGCATTTAAATTTGTCGTAGACTCTTGGAAATTCACTATGTTTTTGCTATACACCTTATGAGATGACTGACCAATTTTTATGATTTCAAGTTCAAATGAACTGCTACAGCAGGAATGGGAATACACCCTACTAAAACCTGATTGTCACCGATGGTGAATTTCAAAAATGCAATCTGACACTTTAGAAGAACGATATGCAATAAAATTATTTTAAGCGCGGAAAAAATGCCACAGAAACGTATGGAATGCATTAGACTGCTTTTTGACCATCTTGTATGAATCGAGCATCAGCTTTCGAGTGGCATAAGAGATTCAAGGAAGGCAGGGAGTCTGTGAGGGATGATGAGAGGTGTAGGAGGAGTAAGGAAGTCAATACACCAAAGTTGATTGGCCAAAGGGTTAGGGTTACTATGTTGAGGTTGTAAGGGAGTTCAGGAAGAGATTCCGTCGGAAGAGGCTAGCACTCTTCAAATCGGCTCAGTGGCATTTCCAGCAGGACAATGCACCAGTTCACAACTCCATCCTTGCCACCGACTATTTGACCAAGATGGGCATCAAGACAGTTCCTTAGCCTCCCATAGTCCAGACCTTGCTCCCTATGACTTTTGGTTATTCCCTAAGCTTACAGGCTATCGTCGTGAGACAATTGAGGAGATGAAAGAGGCTTGACGAAGGTCATTGACATACTCACTCAAGAGGACTTTCATGGGGCCTAGCTGAAGTTGTTTGAATGGTAGAACAAGTGCTTTGCAGCCGGAGGAGGCTACTTCAAAGGGAACTAGAGTTTCATGTGTGTACTATCAATAAAAGTGCCCATACGAAAAAAGTCTGGAAACTTATTTAATGATCCTCGTAGAAATAAAGAAGAAGAAGAAGAAGAAGAAGAAGAAGAGACATCAAATAGACAGATATCACAATGAACGATTGACATAGATGGAAAATAAACCTTTTCACTCACGTTTTACGTTTAGTTTTTTTTTCAAAAAAGAGAAAAAGCAAAAAAAAAAAAAAAAAAGAAGAAAAGAAAAAAGAAAAAAGAGATAAGAAAGAAAAGGGAAGAAAAACGAGGGGATGGAGGAGACATAGATTGTAGAAGACAAACAACGGAGAAAGAAAAGGCATAGGAAAGTACAGAAAATACAAAAAAAAGAAGGAAGAGTCATATGAAAGTACAAAAGGCATAAAGATGAAACAAGACACATATGCAAGTACAAAAAACACAAATAAAAACGGAGAGACATATGAAAGTACGAAAGATACAAAGAAGAAGGAAGAGACATATGAAAGTACAAAAAAAAAACAAAACAAAAAAACAAAGAAGGAAGAGACATATAAAAGTACAGAGGACACAAAGAAGAAGAAAGAGAGATATGAAAGTACAGAAGAGACAAAAAATAAAGAAAGAGACATATGAAAGTACAAAAGGCACAAAGAAGGAAGAGACATATGAAAGTACGAAAGACACAAAGAAGGAAGAGACATATGAAAGTACGAAAGATACATAGAAGAAGGAAGAGACATATGAAAGTACAAAAAAAACAAAACAAAACAAAAAAACAAAGAAGGAAGAGACATATAAAAGTACAGAGGACACAAAGAAGAAGAAAGAGAGATATGAAAGTACAGAAGAGACAAAAAATAAAGAAAGAGACATATGAAAGTACAAAAGGCACAAAGAAGATGGAAGAGACATATTAAAGTACAGACGACACAAAGAAGAAGGAAGACACTTACGAAAGTACAAACGACACAATGAAGAAGTGGGGGGGGCATATGAAAGTACAAAAGGCACAAAGAAGATGGAAGAGACATATTAAAGTACAGACGACACAAAGAAGAAGGAAGACACTTACGAAAGTACAAACGACACAATGAAGAAGTGGGGGGGGCATATGAAAGTACAAAAGACACAAAGAAGAAAGAACCATATGAAAGTACAAAAGAGACAATCAAGGCAAAGACATGAAAGTACAAAAGAGACAAAGAAGGAAGAGAGATATTAAAGTACACAAGACATAAAGAAGGGAAAAACATATGAAAGTACAGAAGAGACAAAGAAGAAGGAAGAGCCATATGAAAGTACAAAAGACACAAAAATGAAGGAAAAGATATATGAAAGTACAGGCGACACAAAGAAGGGGAAGCAGGAGAAAGAATTGTACTGAAAAACTGGGATTAAAAAAATGCAGTTTAGAGAAAAGAGCAAATAGAAGTCGTGTTGAAAAATGTGAGTTCATTGATTTTAAT
>OY757947.1:2843741-3001241 GCA_963585895.1 Sepioteuthis lessoniana | reverse complement strand
GAACAAACTGTGCGTGGAAACAAATGACTGATGTTAAATAAAACTTTAAAAAATTTAACCGTGCGCCCAAAAGAGCTCAGGCTCGTTTAAGAATGAAATGTACAAAGTATGTTTACAAATCATATATACAATATATATGTATAAATGATTTGGCATTAAATAACCTATAAAGGTTGATATACCATAAAAGACAAACAAACAAACAAACAAGCAGCAAAGACGCTAACCATCCCCACCAATAAAACCCCTTCAAACAAAATAATTTTCGTACAAAAAAACAAACAAAACCAACAAAAAATTAATCTATAATCTCCCTGAAAATGATCAATTGATATAACCATAAGTGCTTGGGAGCAGAATGTAGGGCAAACCTTTATCCATTGGATCCTGATCCAAAGTAACTAGCAAGAAAATTTGTGAAGAAAGAATATATATATATATATATATATATGTGTGTGTGTGTGTGTAGTGAATTCAATATGTTTCCAGACTTATGTACAGGCATTTAAAATTGTCATAGACTTTCGAAAATTCAGTATGTTATTGCTATATATCTTATAAGACGACAGACCAAGTTTTATGATTTCAAATGAACAGCTACAGCAGCAATTGGAATACACCCTACTAAAGCCTGATGTCACAGCTGGTGAATTTCAAAAAGGCAATCTGGACTTGAGAAGAACTATATGCAATAAAATTGTGTTTTAAACATGGAAAAAATGCCATGCGATGAAAGCTGGATCTACTGCTATGATCCAGAGACTAAGAGACAGAGTTCCCAGTGGAAGCATGCTGGCTCTCCCTGACCCAAGAAGGCCAAACAGAGCAAATCCACCAACAAACCTTTGATTATCCCTTTTTTTTTGACAGCACTGGCATGATCTACATGCACTGGGTTCCCACTGGACAGACAGTCAACAAGGAATACTATGTTGAGGTTTTAAAGGAGTTCAGGGAGAGATTCTGTCGGAAGAGGCCAGCACTCTTCAAATCGTGTCAGTGGCATTTCCACCAGGACAATACACTAGTCCACAATTCCATCCTTGTCACAGACTATTTGACCAAGATAGGCATCAAGATAGTTCCCCAGCCCCCCCCTATAGTCCACACCTTGGTCCCTGTAACTTTTGGTTATTCCTTAAGCTCGGAGGCTGTCGTTATGAGACAATTGAGGAGATGAAAGAGGCTGTGACGAAGGTCATTGATCCCGCTCACACAAGAGGACTTCGATGGGGCCTTCGAGAAGTTGTTGGAACGGTACAACAAGTGCATTGCAGCCGGAGCAGATTACTTCAAAGGGGACTAGAGTTTCATGTGTGTACTATCAATAAAGGTGCCCATACGAAAAAAGTCTGGAAACTTATTTAATGATCCTCATATATATATATATATATATATATATATATATATATGTTTGTGTGTGTGTGTGTGTGAATCGTTAGATATTAATAATAAAACAAAGAAAGCCTAAACTGCAAACTTTCAGTTATTGCCAAATCAAATAACTCCCCTGTTGATAGAAATTTACTCACCAAGTCTTTGTTCTGATTTTCTGACTCTAACTGTCAATACCCCATCACTTCGTCTTAATAACGGTATTACAGTTGCTGGGAATTCCTTTTTCATTCTTTTTTATTGGTGTCGAAAAATGATAATTAATCAACAATCGCTACGTGACGTATATTAAACTTATTGTCTTGAATAAAAAAAAAGAAAAAAAAAAGACTTTAAAAATATTTCCAAATTGTCTTTCCGACAAAATCGCATAAGACAAAAAAATTTTATAATCTGTTTGAAATTTGACACATTCTATCAAAACCCAAATCAAAAGGGGATATAGGACAAGCCCCACAAACACAAACACATACATACACATGTGGATATATATATATATATATATATACAAATTTCGTCGAACATAATAGACATTTTCTGTTTACATATTTTCTTGTTGATCGGTTCGTATTGCCGTATAAAAGCAATATGGCAATACGAACCGATCAACAAGAAAATATGGAGACAGAAAATGTCTATTATGTTCGACGAAATTTGTATTAATGGAGAAATGCTGCCAAAATATACATATGTATATATGTATGTGTGTGTGTGTATGTGTGAGTGTGTGTGCATGTACATGCATGTATATATATATATGTGTGTTGTGTGGGTGGGTGCATGTACAAGCGTGTATATATATATATATATATATACATATATGTATGTATATATATAAATATGTGTGTGGGGGGCATGTACATGCGTGTATATATATATATATATATATATATATAGAGAGAGAGAGAGAGAAAACAAAGAACTGAAGAACAAACGACCATTCTTAGCCTGATCAAATGGTAAATTGCCTATTTTAACATTGCTGTGGTCTAGAAGGTTTTGGTCCTTCCATAAATCTCCAGTTCCTCAAGTTTTTTCCAGACATTTCGGAACTGTTCCAAGTACACCAACTACAATCATTATCACCGTCACTTTTATGTTTCACAGTTTTTCAGCTTTCCGGCATGATCCAACGATTGATGGGTTTTGGCGAGATATCAATCTGCCTGGGGTTATTTTATGCCTAGAGGCTCGGGAATTGCGTGTGTTTATTTTTATATTATATTAAGAGGGAGAGGTTCATACTTTTTCCAAGAATATTAGTCAGAAAGTGAATACAATGGAATTTGAATTCGCTTACTACGATGTCACGTTTTAACGAGGTGTTATTTCTTGGAAAACAGTCCGTTTCTTATGATGCATTAGGTTATTCCAAAGAGAGTAACCTAACACAGAATATTCGGTAGGAAACAGAACGTACACAATACGAATAGGGATCCCAGTTCCCTCCTCAAGCAATACAAGAGTCACATGCGTTTAAGGAACACACAGAAAAGTCCATAAAGCAAAAAGGTGGAAACCACTTATTTTTCTCAGGTTTAGAATATGAAGGATGAAATGTGCTCGTCGGGAGGAATGAACCACCACGTCTGGTCAACTCAAAGTCCTGTTAGTGAAAGAGGCAAATTTTCCTGTTCACCTTGTCAAGTGACCAAAAAAGACTCGCGACGTGTGAGAGTTCCTCAATGTGACAAGGGAGATCACTCCGTTTAGTCTCCTCGCATCACAGCATGTTAGCCCCTACGCCACAGGTACTCCGCCAAATACAAAGATTTGGAAAAAAAACAATTAACAAAGAAATATTTAATAAAGAAAAGAAACCTATCTATCTATCTATCTATCCAAAAAAGTGGAGTACCGCTTCATTGTTATAGCTTCTATATTTTCTCTGACCCGGAGTTGTAGCACCTAATAGGGTCCTATCTATTGGTCAAATAAAACTATTTGACGTTTAATAAGCATGCAAACAGATGCTTGATGTTTAATTGAAAAAGAAGAAAAAGATTACCTACAAAGTATAAACTTATAAATCATATTTATAACCATTTAACTATATGTAAATAAAATGACCAGGGACTAGTTTAAAAATGTTATCTACAAACTATGAATTTTCAGAGCATATATATATAAAAAGATTATTTGTTACTTAGCGATGCTTGAGAAAATTTAACTGTGTGCAAATAAAACTGTTAGCAATATTTTAAACCATTTTAGTGTGTGCAAACAAAGGATTAATACTAGATAGAAGCATTCGTGTTAGAATATTTCGAGCCATTTAACTGTGTGCAGACAAATTAGCTCTGACTTAAAAATAGAATTACCTACAAAGTATTGACTTACAAATCATATTGTTATATATTGACCCACGACCCAGCCGTCAATCAAGAGATGCACCTGTGTAAATAAGCGGAAGAACAGCGGAAGCAGGTGGACGTTAAACAATAATATAACCAGGGCACAGATGGTTCGAGTGAGTTGGGGAGAGGATCCCAGCGTGAGAACCAGCTTGCAGACTGAGGGCCTTGCAGCCCTAAGTGACCCACGGTTGAGCAACCCAGCCAAGATGAGAAAGAAGTGCTGCTATGGTCGAAGAAGAACTTGGGGTCAATATAGCAGTCTGTCCCCATCTCCAGCTCATCCCTCACACACAACAACCATAACTCTTTTGAGAATAAAGTGTGAGAGATTATATTTTTATAAAGAAGTGTATTCGTTCGTTTATTGAAGTTCGTATATTATGTTTGATTATGTTCCGCATATAGTTGTATACGTATATATGCAGTTGTATTACGGCTATACAACAAAATGTATAACCATTCAACTATATGCAAATAAAATGATTAGGGGCTCGCTTTAAAATGTTATCTACAAACTATGAGATTTCAAAGCATATATATGTAAAAAGAGGATTTGGCATTGAGTGACCCACAATTGTTGATATGCCAAAAAACCTTGCCAAAACAAACCAAACCAAATCAAACAAATACTTTAAAGGTTTCTTTGTTTTTGTTTAATGGCATATCAACCTTTGTAGGTTATTTAATGCCAAAGCCATTCTCCCTGAAGAACAGTAGTGGTACTATTTAACCCATAGCTGGGAAGATAAGGGGGCTCATACCTTTCTCAAGGGTATTTGCCCGAAAGTGAACGTAATAGTGCGACTGGAGTACAAACTCGCTTACTACGATTCCGCAGTCCATCGCTTTAACCATTACACCACGAGGACACCCCCACAAAATACTTTAAAGTATTTTCCTAAATAGAATTATATGTATTACATAGCAATACTTGGAACCATTTCACTATTTACAAATGAACGAAGAGAGTTGAATTTCTCCGGGTGGAGACACAGACTACCTCGACATAGTAGCTGGTGTACTGCAAGGAGAAACATTAGGCCCATACCTCTTTATCATCTGTCTAGATTACGTGCTTAGACCATCTATCCATAAAATCAAAGAAAACGGTTTCAAGCTAACAAAAGAAAGAAGCAGAAGGTACCTCGCAAAAACAATTACCGACGCCGACTACGCCGATGATATAGCTCTTCTGGCAAATACACCCACCCAAGCCGAAACCCTGCTACATAGAATGGAACGAGCCATTGCAGGCATCGGCCTCCATGTCAATGCACACAAGACGGAATATATGTACTTTAATCAAACAGGCGACATCTCCACACTAAACGGTAGCTCTCTGAAACTGGTAGACAAGTTCACCTACCTAGGGAGCAGTGTCTCATCAACAGAGTCAGACATCGACACGTGACTAGAAAAGGCATGGAGAGCCACTTATAGGCTCTCGGTCATGGAAGACAGACCAAACCGATAAAATAAAACGTAGTTTCTTCTAAGCAGTGGTCGTGTCGATACTGCTATATGGATGCACTACATGGATGCTAACAAAACGTATGGAGAAAAAGCTTGACGGCAACTACACAAGAATGCTGCGAGCAATATTGAACAAATCCTGGAGACAGCATCCCACAAAAGCAGTGTTGTATTCTGACCTTCGACCCGGCCAAACTTGCCATTCCAAGGTGATGCACCGGAAGGAAGTGACACATTCCAATGGCCAGCAATCGAAAGAGATCGCGTGGGCGGATTTGGCTGATGAAATGGGACAAGGTAAAAAATCCCATGGTACATTCATAGACTGATGCACCGGAAGAGAGTGACCTGTGAACGGCATGACAGTTATTTCCGCTTGATGACAATCAAACATGCCATTCCAAAGATTGAGTGGACGTTGAACTATTATATAACTCGGTCAAGACAAGAAGTCAGACAGTTAGAGATCGGACGGAGTTAGAGACGAGATATGGTAGGGAAAGCCAAACCAGGCCGAAGGGGCTCGGGGCCCCCGATTGAGTTGGGGTCCAGAGAAGTTGCTGATAAGATGTAGTAGAGAAAGCCCGGCGGAGGGGGCCTTTGGAGCCCCTGATGAGTTGGGGTCCAGAGAAGTTACTAATAAGATGTAGTAGAAAAAGCTAGCAGAGTGGGCCCCTGTGCCTCCGGTTGAGCAGCCCTGGAGAACAAGAACGACACAACACTGACGGCCATAAAAGTGGGGGTCAATATGTTGCAGTTATGTTCGGTCACCAACTCCCTCTCACAGTAAAACCCTGAGTAACCCTTTTCGAACCCTTACAATAAAATGAGAGGTACATATTTTTCTAAAGAAGTCTTCGCTCGTCTTCTTCGTTGTGTTGTTATGATTATGAGTATACAACAGCAGCAGCTGTGCGGCTACCTACCACCCATCATGAAAACTATCAAAATTAGACGAACCAGACCTGCGGGACACTACTGGAGAAGTAGGGACGAGCTCATAAGTGATGTACTCCTGTGGACATCTTCACATGGACGTGCAAAGGCAGGACGACCATCTCGAACCTAAGTACAGCAGCTCTGTGCCGATACGGGATGTAGCCCTAAGGACCTACCAGAAGCAATGGACGATAGGGAGGAGTGGCGAGAGAGGGTCAAGGATATCTGTGCTGATAGCGTGACATGAGGATGATGATGATGATGATCAATACTCGGGACCACTTCACTGTCGGCAAATGTAGAATAGAGTTGTCTGTGTTAGATAGCAATAGTTGAAATCGTTTAAGTGGAGAAATAATAGCACTACTCGTGTGCAAACAAATTACTTCTAATTCATTAAAAAATGAAATTAGTATCCAACTATCAACTTGCAAATCATATATGTATATCCATTTAACTGTGTGCAAATAAATGACTGATGTTAAATAGTTACTGTTAAAAAGCAAAACCATTTTACTTTTGTTGTAGAACAAGAGCAGTAGCCCAGTCCCCGGACAATTAGGTGGCCTCAGTTGACTAAGAATAACACACGCGATAAGAATCCCTTCCTCATGACACTTCTGGTCAACTTGTTCGTTCTGTCAGTCAAAAAAGCAGTCCGCAAAGAACAACAACAAACCGCTCCTGCTGCTGGCATGCTCTTTTATGCAGGTTCCGGCCTATTGAAATTTACATGCGTGGTAGATTTCTTCTCGCGAGGGACGAGATCGACCCACAATAACTTCTGCTTCCGGAAGTGGACATATTTTCTAGTGCTTGACACGCAAGGCAGAGTCTTACGCACTTTGATCCAGGAGGTAAGTTTCTTCTCTCGCCACAACTTTATACAAAAAATTAAGCACAAGATCGTTTAAAAATGTTATCTACTAAATATGTTTACAAATAATATATTTAGTACATATGTATAAAGAGGATTTGGCATTAAATAACCTACAATAGTTGGTATGCCATAAAACCAAACCAAACCTATAAAAACACATTAGCCAATGATTTTTACCATGCAAAGGCATTTTATAAAAATCATTGGTGAATGTAGTTTTAGGTTTGGTTTGATTTTATGGCATATCAACCATTGTAGGTTATTTAATGCCAAATCCTCTTTATACATATATATTTAATATATATGATTTGTTTGGGTTTGGTTTTATGGCATATCAAACATTGTAGGTTATTAAATGCCAAATCCTCTTTTACATATATATTAAATATATAGGATTTGGTTGGGTTGGGTTTTATGGCATATCAACCATTGTAGGTTATTTAATGCTAAATCCTTTTTATACATATCTATTAAATATATAGGATTTGGTTTGGTTGTGTTTTATGGCATATCAACCATTGTAGTTTATTAAATGCCAAATCCTCTTTTACATATATATTAAATATATATGATTTGGTTGGGTTGGGTTTTATGGCATATCAACCATTGCAGATTATTAAGAAGAAGAAGAAGAAGAAGAAGAAGAAGAAGATAAAAGAAGAGGAAAAAGAAGAAAAGAAGAAGAAAAAGAGAAAGAAGAAGAAAAAGAAGAAAAAGAGAAAGAAGAAAAAGAAGAAGAGGGAAAAAAGACAAAGAGGAAGAAAAAATAAAAGAAGAGAAAGAAAGAAAGAAAGAAAGAAAGAAGAAGAAGAAGAAGAAGAAGAAGAAGAAGAAGTTGTCATCTTGTAAATTTTGGCTGTACAACTGAATGAATCTAAAAGAAAACGAAAAGAGTCAAATACTAGGATCATGCTTGAGAACTGAAAAACTTGTGAATCATGAAGGTAAAAACTTTAAGCACGACAACAGAATCTACTGTTTTACATAGACCTGACCTTCTCTGATCATCGAGGCTCTTGCAACCCCAGCCAATATTCTTCAACCAACATGTTACTATAGTGTAATCACCTACATCTCGTACATCTTGTACTTTCCGTACAACAAATATTTTTTGGTCGCTTCCGTTGCGCCGTTATGGTTCAGTTCAATCTCATAAAGGATAAATTACCGAATTAGACAACCTTGTACATTCATCTGTGCGGCTTTCAAATCACGCACAGAGTTAAAGCAATGCACAGCGTGTCAACGCACCAACTACCATGATACTACCAACCAGACTGAGTACGTACCACGACTTGAACTACTCCGGTCATGTGATATACGCGTCGCAAACTTGTACCTTCAAAATATTGCAAAACTTTTGCCGCACCCTAGTCGTTTTATTTGCAGATGCAGGTTCATTTTCTTTGTTTAATGGCGCATCAACCTTCGTGGGTAATTTAAAGCCAAAGGCATCCTTATAGCAGAACAGTAGTGGTACTATTTAACCCATAGATTGAGGAATAAGAGGGTTCATGCCTTCCTTACGTCCAAAAGTGGATGTAATAGCATGACAGGAATTCGAACTAGCTTACAACAGTATTATCGTCTATCACGTTAACCATTACGCCATGGAGATTTCCCCTTGGTGGAACAGCTAAGGTTTGGTTTGGTTTCTTTGTTTAATGGCATATCAACCTTTGTTGGTTATTTAATGCCAAAGCCATTCTCCAAGAAGAACAGTAGTGGTACTATTTAACCCATAGCTGGAGGAATAAGAGGGTTCATGCCTTCCTTAAGAGTAGTAGTCCGAAAGTGGACGTAATAGCACTACTGGGGTTCGAACTCACTCACTACGATTTCAGAGTCCATCACTTGAACCATTAGCTAAGTGATTAGTGCATAGATCAACAAATTGTGAGGTCACTTGTATTGCACCTCATAATTCTAGTGTCTCTAATTTCAATATTGTCAACCCTGATTAACGGTTAGTTCTCTATGGGCAATCATGATTTTTTGTCAATAAGATTCATGGATTGGCCAGTTAGTTGAGTGAACGGGTTTTCTCTCTCTCTCTCTCGCTCATGAAATAAGTAAAAGTATTATATTACTGGGTGTGCCTCCGCCCCCATTCTTCATGGTGTCGTTGTCTGCCGTAAAAATGGGTCTATTGTCCGTTGCTACGGAACAATGAAAACATTGAAACTATTGTTCTGGAATCAGAGGAATTTGGAGAGCGGGGAAGGTGGAACAGGGACGTATTTGCTTTAAAAGAAATCAAGGAGTTGGAGAAGGTGCTGGAAAAAAGATGGATTAACTGGAGCAAGAGAGAGAGAGAGAGAGAGAGGAGAGAGAGAGAGAGGAGAGAGAGAGAGGGGGAGGGAGAGAGGAGGAGGAGGAAGAGGAGAAAAACATCATTGTAAGGAGAGGAGGAGGAGGAGAAAACATTGTAAGAAGAGGAATAGGAGAGAAAGAGAGAGAAAGAGAAAGAGAGAGAGGTGGAGGAGGAGGAGAAAACATCATTGTAATAAGAGGAGTAGGAGAGAGAGAGAGAGAAAGAAAGAAAGAGAGTGGTGGAGAAAGAGAAAAACACTGTAAGGAGAGGAGTAGGAGAGATAGAGGAGGAGGAGGAGAAAAACATCATTGTAAGAAGAGGACTAGGAGAGAGGGAGAAAGAGGAGGAGGAGAAAAATATCATTGTAAGGAGAGGAGTAGGAGAGAGAGAGAGAGAGAGAGAGTGAGAATGCAGGGAAATAGAAACGATGAAAAATAGAGAAAGTAGAAAATATAGGTGTAAAAAATCAGAATTCAATAAAAAAAAATCTCCTTAAAAAACTCTATGACCACTATATACACATTAGTGCACCGTAAAACGTGTACAGTAATTAATTCTGCTTTGAAATACTCAAACTTGTCACGCACTTAAATGGTTAGTGACGCAAGCTTGTTAACTATTGTTATATTCACAACATTTCGACCTCAAAATTCACTCTGAACTGTCCAGAAGGAGGGATAGCGTCAGGGTTATTGGCGTTTGTTCCTCAAGCTTCTAAGTGACTATCATCAAGAGGTTACAGATTCAATCCTGACTGCAAACGGATAACAATACAGGAATACCTAACACTTGTACCCAGTTATGGTAAACAGGATCAGAGCAAACAACCCCCGTAGTATCAATAAAGGACGTGATTCCGCGTAGGCTTTTGATTTTGACAAGTAACACCCGAAAAAGGCCGAAGGACATATCTGCCGAAACGTTGTGAATTTAAAAAATAAAGGTGGAGACAGTAGTTCAAAAAGACTGACTAATAAAAATCAAGGTGTCATAAAAGCACATTCAGAATCAGGACATTCTAGATGGGATTAAAGACTGTGAGAATCTACTTGAAAATCCTTGTTTGGCACTACATGACCATTATATAGGAGTCAATGTGTCATAAAAGCACATTCAGAATCAGAACATTGGAGATGGGATTAAAGACTATGAGAATCTACTTGAAAATCCTTCTTTGGCCCTACATGACCATTATATAGGAGTCAATGTGTCATAAAAGCATATTCAGAATCAGAATATTGGAGATGGGATTAAAGACTATGAGAATCTCCTTGAAAATCCTTCTTTGCCACTCCATGACCATTATATAGGAGTCAATGTGTCATAAAAACACATTCAGAATCAGAACATTGGAGATGGGATTAAAGACTATGAGAATCTCCTTGAAAATCCTTCTTTGCCACTCCATGACCATTATATAGGAGTCAATGTGTCATAAAAGCACATTCAGAATCAGAACATTTGAGATGGAAGCAGCTCAAGCCGTGAAAGGTACTCGCTCTAATTGGTAGTATCTTGGTTGTTTATGCGCTGACATGTGCATTACTTCATTCTGAGTCGGATTTGAAAGCCGCACAGTAATGTAGTCTAATTCGAGAAGTTATGCTGTACGACTTGGAACTGGACCGCAAAAGTAAAAACGTTTGTTGCCTTTAAGGTGCAGATGATCACAGTGCAGCAACTCGATGGCTGAAGAAGTTTCGCTAGGGTCTCAACAGCATCGACAATGGGAGAATCTCATATTGGCCCCAAACCGTGAATTCCGAGGCCATTCTTCGTGTGTTACCTGCTCAGTCGGTTGGGACTGCAGAATACACTGACTGCATCTCTGCAGAGGTGTAAGACCCTCTCCCAACGAGTGTCTTGGATATGACACTAAACAATCTGACGGTGAAGCTCTAGTAACGTTGGAGCAATGGGGAATACAAAATACCCCTTCATTGCCATTGCTCTCAGATCAATTCTGTCCCGATCAATGGGTCAAATAGAACTGATTAACATTTAAATTGAGTGCAAACAAATAACTTGTGTTAAATTGAATAATTAGAAGTAGAACTGTTTGATCATTTAAGTATGCGAATCTACAAAACGTGTTTAAAAATCATACATATTTAATATATATGTAAAAGCAGGATTTGGCATTAAATAACCAACAATGGTTTGATATGTCATAAAACCAAACCAAACCAAACCATGTGTTAAACAATAGATTGCTTCAATGTTTCATTTAGCATGTAGTGTAGAGTTTGAATAACCTTCAAAACGACTGGAAAATACCGTGATTCACTTAAGTGTAATTGATAGGTAATGACCTTTAAGGGCAATTGAAAGCTTGGATATCTTTGGAGAATTGTAAAATCTGGTAACTAATATCCTATAAGTTCAACTTTAAATTTGTTAGCCGGGACCAATGGAAGTGATAGGGCCTAATTTTCCAACTATGGTCCCAGTGTTCCCGACATGCATACATTAAATGAAAAATGTTATGTGAGCACACGAGAAAAGAAAACTTGGTATTTGTCATTCATCCCAGAAATGAGAATAGAGCAGCCAAAAAAATAAGATGGAACAGCAAGGCAAAGAGTCGAACTGGTCCAGGGTTAGAAGAAAACATCTTAGTCTTCTTATAACTCTGGGCCGGTTCTTTATTAGCTCGATTTTAAAATCAATCATAAACCATAAAGGAAAATCCAGAGAGTTACACTCAGAGAGTATCAGGCGAGAGTGGCTCGTCAACTTCCCATCATCGACGGCAAAAGTATCCAGGACAGTTGAATTGTGCCTCTCACTACTAAAATAATACCCGAATATAACTCACCCGAATATAAGTTCAAATCCTGGACAAAACATTTCACATTGCACTGATAACCTTGGGAAAGGTATGAATTCAATTATTCTAATATGGGTGAATAGTAGGGCAGACTAGGTTCTTTAACCTTAATTAGGTAAACCAGTCAACAAGAAGGAAAACTCTGAATTCAAACATGTTAAAATCCGCTTAAAAGCTGATCTTTTGTCACATCCTGCCTGAGCTGAGGGGTTGGTAAATACATGCATATATATATATATATATATATATATGGGACACAAGGTAAAGTTTTTAACTCGAGTTTCAAAGATCTGAATACAAAGTTTTCCTTCTCTAAAACCCGTTGCCATACCAAGGTTAAAAACTCAGTCGGCCCTTTGATTTACTCATAATAATTGGTCTAATGCGTGATGTGAACAGCCTCGTTTTGAATATTTTGAATACTGCTTGTCGCGTTCATTTTCTCCGACAGCAACCATAACACCTCAAACGCATCTATATATATATATATATATATACATATACCAATGTACGGGCAGGATGTGACACGAAGTCAATTTTTAGATGTAGTTTAACTAGTCTGAATTCAGGGTTTTCCTTCTCCTAGACTGGTTGCCTAACCAAGGCTGAAGAACCCATTCTACCCAACTATTTACCCATAGCTGGAAGAAGAACAATTGGATTCATGCCATTTATAAGAGTATCAATACCATGGAGGTGCCCGTAGTGAAATGGTTATCGTCGTAGGAAATGGACACGGCGATACGAGTTCTAATCCTTGACGAGACCGATTGCATTTCACATAGCACTTATACTCTTGAGAAATGTTTGAATCCAATTATTCTCCCTCCAGCTATGGGTAAATAGTAGGACAGACTGATTTTCTTCAGCCTTGGTGAAGCAACTAGTCTAGGAGAAGGAAAACTCTGAATTCAAACCTGTTAAACTCCTGCCCATGCGGAGGGGTTGGTAAATATGAATACCATGGGGAATACAATGAATCTAGTCCAGGATTTAAACTAGTATCGCTGTGACCTTTGACGAGAACCATTATACCAAAGACACGCGCGTGCGCGCGCACACACACACACACACACACATATATATATATGTATGTGTGTGCGTGTGTAAGCACGCCTGTTGTATATATATATATATATATATATATATATGAATCTTTTACATGGTAGTGTTTGTGACTGTGGATTTGATGTTTTACGCAGAATATATATATATATATATATATATATATATATGTATAAAAGCTCTTTCATTGATGTTAAGCACAATTTATAATATTGCAACATTTGGTCCACCATCAACTCACCAAGTGACCTAGTAAGAAACCTAAACATCTACAATATATATATATATATATATATATATATATATATATATTCCCTTCCTTTTTAATTCTTGAGAACCGACTTACTTCTGACGATGACGGAATAACGAACAACGAATCAATCGACAACCGTGTCTTTCCGTTATCGTACCGAGGATCTAATAATCTAACAATATATACCACGACAATAAAGTGCCCCTTGTACTCACTCCAAAGAGAAAAGCGACAAGGGAAGCAAGAAAATAAACAGACGATTTTATCACAATGGTTGTATTATTAACAACATAAATGATATCTTTTATTTGAAATGTTGAAACGTTGTGGAAAATAGCCAGGGACACAGAGAAAGATTGTAATTAACAATCAAGACTTTGTATTGAAACAAATGTGGTACCGTAAGAAAGGATGGGAACTGTGGGGGCACCCAGTGAGGATGAATCTCACGGCACATTGTAAGAATTGCCTGGGAAACGGCATTCCATATTTATATCTGCCCAACCTTTCAGCTGCGGGTGGGATGTGATGCAATGTCTATTTATAAGCGGAGTACAGCTGGTTTGAATTCAGTCTTCTAAATCAGTTGTCATACGAAACCTAAAGAACCCACTCTACACTTCCGCTCAAAAAAAAAAAAAAAAAAAATAGATAGATTTATGCCTTTTCTACGGTATCTTAGACAGGGTCACATGTATGAGGTATTTAGTGAGTGTCGAACTCACGACACAGAGATTGTGAGACTGTACGAGGATCATTCAATAAGTTTCCAGACATTTTCGTATGGGCACTTTTATTGATAGCACACACATGAAACCCTAGTCCCCTTGGAAGTAATCTCCTCCGGTTGCAATGCATTTGTTGTACCGTTCCAACAACTTCTGCAAGGCCCCATGGAAGTCCTCTTGTGTGAGCGTGTCAATCACCTTCGTCACAGCCTCTTTCATCTCCTCAATTGTCTCATAACGACAGCCTCTGAGCGTAGGGAATAAGCAGAAGTCACAGGGAGCAAGGTCTGGACTATAGGGATGGTGAGGAACTGTCTTGATGCCCATCTTGGTCAAATAGTCTGTGACAAGGATGGAGTTGTGGACTGGTGCATTGTCCTGCTGGAAATGCCACTGACCCGATTTGAAGAGTGCTGTCCTCTTCCGACATAATCTCTTGCTGAACTCCCTTAAAACCTCAACATAGTAACCCTAACCCTAACCCTTTGGCCAATCAACTCTGGTCTATTGACTTCCTTACTCCTCCCACACCTCTCATCATCCCTCACAGACTGCCTGCCTTCCTTCAATCTCTTATGCCACTCAAAAAAACTGATGCTCAATTCATGCAAGATGTTCCAAAAGCAGTCTGAAGCATTCCATACGTTTCTGTGGCATTTTTTCCAAGTCTAAAACAGAATTTTATTGCATATCTTTCTTCTAAAGTGTCAGATTGCATTTTTGAAATTCACCAGTTGTGACAATCAGGTTTTAGTAGGGTGTATTCCAATTGCTGCTGTAGCTGTTGATTTGAACCTGAAATCATAAAAATTGGTCAGTCATCTCATAAGATATATAGTAATAACATAGTGAATTTTCAAGAGTCTACGACAATTTTAAATGCCTGTACAAAAAAGTCTGAAAACCTATTGAATGCACAACGTTCGTCAATCACACAATGTAAATACTGATTTAATTTAAACTTGAACAAGTTTAGGTTCTCATATGTAGATATTGGCTTTCTTTGTCTGGCACAAAGTCATGAGGAAATATTTTTCTATACCAGGGTTTGCCAAACATTATCACATTAAAAATTGATTTAATACTATCTCAGGCATATTTGCCTTTATTGTCACATCTTTTCTAACCGGTGGACATGCATTTTTATCGCCAGATCGAGGCCATTTTCCGACAAAATTAACTAACAAATGACACCGGCTTCTCGAAACATTTTGGCAGAATTTACCTCGTTTATAGAACCCAAAATTGAGAACATACTTAGGAAAAACCAAAATGGCTTCCGAAGGAATAGATCCAAGACGTCACAAATTTTGACTATCAGTCGAATTCTTGAAGGTGTACGTGCAAAAAACCTAGAGGCTACAATATTATTTGTCGACTTCACCAAGGCCTTTGACTCCATACACAGAGGAAAGATGGTGCAAATTCTACTCGCCTACGGCCTACCCAAAGAAACCGTAGAAGCTGTAATGATGCTATATAGAAATACGAAAGTAAAAGTCCGTTTCCCGGATGGAGACACAGACAACTTCGACATTGTAGCAGGTGTACTGCAAGGAGACACATTAGCCCCATACATATTTATCATCTGTCTTGACGACGTGCTTAGAACATCTATTGATAAAATGAAAGAAAACGGTTTCAAGCTAAAAAAAAAGAAAGAAAAGGAAATAAGCAGAAGATACCCCGCAGAAACAATTACGGACACGGACTACGCTAATGACACAGCGCTCCTGGCAAATACACCCGCCCAAGCTGAAACCCTGCTGCATAGTCTGAAACAGGCATAGGCCTCCATGTCAATGCACGCAAGATGGAATGTATGTACTTTAATCAAAGAGGCGACATCTCCACACTAAACAGTAGTTCTCTGAAACTTGTTGACAAGTTCACTTACCTAGAAAGCAGTGTCTCCTCAACCGAGACAGACATCAACACGCGACGGGCAAAGGCATGAACCGCTATCAATAAGCTATCGGTCATATGGAAGTCAAACCTGACCGATAAAATAAAACGCAGTTTTTTTTCCAAGCAGCGGTGGTGTTGATACTGCTGTATGGATGCACTACATGGACGCTAACTAAACGTAGAGAGAAAAAGCTTGATGGCAACTACACAAGAATGCTGCGAGCAATATTGAACAAGTCCTGGAGGGAGCACCCCACAAAGAAGCAGCTGTACAGCCACCTACCACTCATAATGAAAACTATCAAAGTTAGACGAAACAGACATGTGGGACATTGCTGGAGAAGTAGGGACGAGCTCCTAAGTGATGTACTCCTGTAGACCCCTTCAAATGGATGAACAAAGGCAGGACGACCAGCTAGAACCTACATACAGCAGCTCTGTGCCGATACGGGATGTAGCCCTCAGGACCGGCTGGAAGCAATGGCCGATAGGTGTGTGGGGGGGGGGGCAAGAGAGGGTCGGGGATATCCGTGCTGATGGCGTGACATATGATGATGATGATATTTCGTCTAACGTTTATTTTGCTTTGGTTTTGCAAACAATACTGTGTCTCCAATTGATGAATTCATGCGTTTAATGTTCCTCTTTTATTTTGTTTTGCCTTTGCATCCATTTGTAAGATTTCTTGATCATCATATTTCTGTTGTATTTCGGATAGTTTCACTCTAAATAGTCTAAATCCTTGCGTTTGACTTGAATACTTTTGAAATGTGTACATATTTGCCTTTTTTGCCACATTTTTTTCTAACTGGTCGACATGCGTTTTTACCGCCAGAATGAGGTCATCTTTCGACAAAATTAACTCGGAAATGACACCGGTTTCTCGGAACATTTTGGTAGAATTTACCTCTGCTCATTGGCCTAATTGGTAGAGTGTTCGCCAATGGTCCGGGAGACTTTAAAAATGGTACTTGATACCTCCTTGCTTAACACTCACCAATATAAGGTATGTATCAAGGGTAAAGTAGAGCAATCCAGGGAAAGGAGTAGCGCCCTCCCCTTACACACCGGTGTAGTAGCTATTGAAAAGGGAGCCTTCTGGTCACACTCGACTACGGTCGCCAACTTTACTTTTTTTTACATATCCCCCTTACATACAATTTCCGTATTTAGAGAGAGAGAGAGAGAGAGAGAGAGAGCAGTTTTTAAGAGGTTATCTAAATTTGGATTGCCTCGGATAGTTAATCGAGAAATTTGATCAGAAATCCCTTTGAAAACAATCTGATCTTTTATTTCTCAATTCAAATCATGAAATTCCCTTTCCCAGTCGGCTGGGGCTGTAGAATACACTGACTGCACCTCTGCAGAGGAGTAAGAGCCCCCCCAATGAGTGTCCTGGATATGACACTAAACAGTTTGATGGTGAGTTTCCAGTAATGCTGGGGCTTTGGGGAATACGGAGCACCCCTTCATTGTCATTGCTCCCAGGTCCACTCTGGCCCGGAGTGGTAGCACCTGATAGGGCCCTATCTATGGGTTAAATAGAACTAACAGCATACTTATGCTAAACTGAATTGTTTGATGAAACTGAATAGCTTGAAATAGAACTTTTTTGACAATTAAACTGTGTACTCATGCTAAACTAAATTGTTTGGAATAGAACAGATTTACATAAAAATGAATTTGGCACTAAATAACCTGCAAAGGTTGATATGCCATAAAACCCAACCAACCAACCAGCCAACCATGAAATTCCGAAGGCATATTAGCTTCTTAAAGTTGAGAAACAAATAGCTTTTCCTTCGTCTTGCTTTATCGGAAGTTTCGAGTCTTGCAGGCTTAGGCTAAAAATACGCCAAATGTACTCCTGGAAATGGATAAGACTTACCCCCTACAACGAGAGTTCTTGGTATGATGTTAATTACATCGGATGTTGATGCTTTTGTTCTGGAGATCTGAGTAGTGTACTATAGAGTACCTCTTCATTGCCATTACTTCCAGGTCCAGAGTGGTAGTACCTGTTAGGGTCCATCAACGGGTCAAAAAGAACTGTTCAATCATTTACAAAGGATTAGTATTTTTTTTATTATTGTTATTATCATTTAAGACCATCAGTAGGAAAATGTAAAGAGATGAAAAACACAAGAACTTTATCTTTTTCGTTTCATTTGATAACTTACAAGCCCTGATGAAGGATTAAAACCGAAACGTTTAACATAGCCAAATATTTCTACAAACACTTCAAATAGTTTTACAAATAAAACCATTCTCTGAAGACCTTGAGATTTTTCATCTCTGTACATTTTCACACACACACACACACACACACACACACACACACACACACACACACACATATATATATATATATATAAGCAGGGTTTGTGATTAAATAACCCACTAAGGTTGATATACCATAAAAAAACAATCAACAACTAAAGTTATTAGCTTGTAATATAAGGTTTTTTGAAGGTTTGAAATATAAAGTCAACTTGTTTTTTGGCTCCGCCGTTTGTTGCCAAATTTGTAATTGGTATCACTCACTTGCGTCCTAACATAGTATGGTGACAACGCGATTTTGTTATTTGTTTGAGTTGATATCCAATGTCTGGAATAAATTTTCAAGTTTAGTAGTCCATTTAATTCATTCTAAACCACGGGCAACAAGAAGTATTTTTTTGGTTTTTATTTAGTTTTATGGCTTATCAACCATTGTGAGTTATTTAACGCCAACCCGCTTTATACATATATATTAAATATATATTTAACAAAGTTAAATGGCTTCAAATATTGCTATGTATTACTAACAATTCAATTAAACATCAGTCATTCGTTTACACACTATTAAATGATCAAACAGCTCAATTTCAAACAATTCAATTTATCATCAGTCATTTGTTTGCTCTCAGTTCAAATGTCAAACAGTCCTTTTTAACACATAGATAGGATACTATCAGGTGCAACCACTCCAGGCCAGAGTGGACCTAGGAGTGATGACAATAAAGGGATACTCCGTATTCCTCAAAGATCCAGCATTACTGGAGCCTCACCATCAGATTGTTTAGTATCATATATAGGACAGTCATTTGGGGTGGTTCTTACCCCTCTACAGAGATGAAGTCAGTGTATTCTACAGACCCAGGCGATTCGGCTTAAAGTTTCTTGAAGCTTGGAAATATACAACTTGTTTTTTTAGCTGCAACGTTTGTCACTCAATTTGTAGTTGGTAACACTCACTTGCGTCCTAACATAGTTTGGTGACAATACTTTTTTGTTTGAGTTGATATCCAATGTCTGGAATAAATTTTCAAGTCTGGTAGTCCATTTAATTCATTCTGAACCAAGGGCAGCCGGTAGGTTGGGTAGTTGGTGTTTTACGGCATATCAAATCTCGTGGGTTATTTAATATTATTGGTTGGTTGGTTGGGTTTTTATGGCATATCAACTTTTATTGGTTATTTAACACCAAATCTATTTTCATGAAAATAGTTTTATTTCCAACAATTCAGTTTAGCATAAGTACACAGTTTAAATGTAAGTACAGTTTAATTATGAACAACATTTCTATTTCAAGCTATTCGGTTTAGTGAAGCAGTTCTAATTCAGCTAATTCAGTTTAGTATAGGTACAGATTTTGTTTACACACAATTAAATGTCAAAACAGTTCTATATCAAACAATTCAGTTTAGTGTAAGAACAGTTTCAATGTCAAAAAACATTTCCATTTACAAATAATTCAGTTTAGCATAAGCACGCAGTTTAAATGTAAGTACGGTTTAATTGTCAAAACATTTCTATTTCAAACAATTCAGTTTAGTTAGTTCTATTTAACCCATAGATAGGGCCCTATCAGGTGCTACCACACCGGACTAGATTGGACCAGGGAGCAATGACAATAAAGGGGTACTCCGCATTCCCCAAAGCCTCAGCATCACTGGAACCTTTTGTTTAGTGTCATACCAGGACGCTCATTGGGGGTGTTACACCTATGCAAAGGCGCAGTCGGTGTATTCTACAGCCCCAGCCGACTAGGCAAATTTTATTTTAAATCCTGTTTATACATATATAAAGAAGAATGTATAAACATGATGTCTGATAAAAATTTATAATGATATTTCCACCGTTAAATTTTTCTAATTAAAAAAAATTCCTAAAATTATTTAAATTAAAAAATTAAAAATATTTTTAATTTCTCTTCTCGCCGGAAGCAATATAAACATACCCAAATGATATTCAAATACTTAACAATATTTTTATTCACCATCTGAAGAGGGTTATCATAGACCTGAAATAAATTTATTATCACGCCAAAGAATTGAAATATATATATATATATATATATATATATATATATATATATATGATTTGTAAGCGAGTAATTCATAAGTACTTTTATTTTTAAACGAGATGTTGGAGGTCATTTGTTTGCACACTGTTAAAAGGTTTCAAGTATTGCAATATTCAACATTTGTAATTCTATTTATCAGCTGTTCTTATCTAATACAAATAATTTGCACACAGTTGATTTTTTCAAAAGACCAATAACATTAATCCTGAGTAAATGATTAAACAGTTTTATTTGATCCATAAATGGAACTGGAACAGGAAATACTCCTCAGGGACTGAGTAAACCTGGGAGTAATGGCCATATAGCCTTACTGTTGTGATGCTGACAAAAGAAAGACACAAGCAACACAAAAAGGGTTGAAAGAAAAACATATATATTCAAGTAACAGAAACAAGATACAAGTGAACCTAGTTAAACAGTTGTTAGTTGATAGGAAGCTGAGAGTCCAGTGGGGTAGCGACTATCCATCCACTCCGTTAATGGTATCAAACGTGATTGTGTCTCGCTGATTGGTGAAATCCGTCTGACGAACTCGTTGACATGTATTTATAGAGGAAGCGAGTACAACACTTATAATCGGATATAGTCAAATGTCATACACGGGATACGGACAGAGTCAATTTTTAAAATTCTGTATTTTCCTTCTCCTCGACAAGTTGCCTAAACAATAAAAGAAGAGATGGACTTATACTTTTAACTTTCCCAGGGAATTTGCACAAACTGGGAGGGGTTCAACCTGTTGGCGAGGTTTAGAGTATGTTGACTGAATCTCCTGCAAAGGATTAAGCCCCATGTCCCAAAGGAGGTGCTATTGGCATGTCACTAAACTACATAGGATGCTAATACTCCAGTTCTCGAGGTGGGGGGGTCCTCGTGGTGTAATAGTTAAAATGCTGGACTGAGGAATTGTAGTAAGCGGGTTCGAACCCCAGTCGCACTATTACGTTCACTTTCGGACAAATCCTCTTGCGAAAGGTATAAACCCCCTTTATCCTCCTAGCTACGGGTTAAATAGTACCACTACTGTTCTTCTAGAAGGATGGATTTGGCATTAAATAACCCACGAAGGTTGATATGCCATTAAACAAACTAACCAACCAATCCAGTTCTGGAGATCTGGGAGTGTAGAGCACCACTTCATAGCCATTACTCCCAGGTCCACTCTGATCTAGAGTGATAGTACCTGTTTGTGTTTCATCTATGTGTAAATACCCGTGGTGTAATGGTTATTGTAGTAGGAAATGAACACGACGACACGAGTTCAAATCCTGGACGAGACTGATTGCATTTCACGTAGCACTAATACCCTTGGGAAAGGTATGAATCCAATTATTCTCCCTCCAGCTATGTGTAAATAGGGCAGTCTAGGTTCTTCAGCCTTGGTGAGGCAACTAGTCTAGGAAAAGGAAAACTTTGAATTCAAACCTGTTAAACTCCGCTTAAAAATTGACCTTGTGTCATATCCTTCCCGAGCGGAGGGGTGGGTAAATACGGTAAATAGATCTTTCTTAAAATTATTCGTATTTGATAGAACCGTGTGCAAAAAACCAAAAACCAAAATCAAAACACCCCCCCAAAAAAAGAATAACAACAAAGAAACAAAAAAAGCAAATAAACAAACAAAAACCTCTTAAGAAATAACGAAATAAAACATGTAAATACAAATAGAGACAATTCTCTAATCTTTAGACATAAAATAACCCTAGAAGGGTTATATGCCGTTAAAATAAATAAGTTAATAAAAATTTGTTTTGTGTGTGTGTGTGTGTGGGGCTTCCATTAAGAATTTGAGCTGGAAGAATCTAAAATTACTTCCTAATTTCGAAACTCTTTCAGAGGGAAACATGGACTTGACTTTTTAATATCCTTGATCAATCCTGAACAAAATTTTAGAAATATAGAAAAAGTTTTTTCTTTTTCCTTTAACAATTTAGTATGTTTAAAAGCCATTACCACTAAATTTGTTACTCGCCCGAATATGAGAGATTTATATGAAATTAACAGTTAAGTATTGTCACCAATAAAAACAGCCGAGATGGGTAAGGGTGGGGTGTCTTGAACTATAACCAATCGGATAGAAGAAGGCTTAAGCAATATATATGATAAAATAAATTCTATTTTCTATGATGAGTTACTTTTAAAAACTTTTCTTAAATGTTGCTATATAATTATTTGAATGAATCATAATTTTTTCAAAATCCTTTTCTAATCTGAAAATCCAGTTTAGGGCGTAATAGATGAAGAAAAACAAAAACAAACGTTATTTTTTAAGGGAATTTATTTATCTATTTTTTTTTTTTTTGGTTCAGATCAATTGTTAAATTTTTTTAGAGTATTGTAAAATGATAATCTTTAATAATCAATAAAAAATGATTTTGTTCAACTTGCGGATTATCTGGCTTCAGAACGACAAAAAAAAAAAAAATAGTTAAACAGTTAAATCTACATATTTTTCACACACACGTGCGTGCGCGCGCACACACACACACGCACATACAACAGATTAAAAAGTATTTTCTTTTTTCTTTCTTTTATTTATTTTTTTTTAAATCGAAACTAAATATTTCTACAAAAATTTAGTTTCGATATTTCAGTAAGCTGAGGAGTATCACAGTCCTTTTTATAGCAATCTAATCATCTCTCTTATTAATGACATCATGTCATATATTTTCTATTCCGCTTCTCTCCCTTTCTATTTCCTTCGATTTATTTACTTCTTCTTTTTCTTCTTTGCACATTCCAGTATCTATCTATCTATCTATCTTAGTCAGTTCACATCTCTCTCTCTCTCTCTCTCTCTATATATATATATATATATATATCTGTGTATCACAGTCCTTTTATAGCAATCTAATTATTTCTCTCATTAATGACATCATGTCATTAATTTTCTATTTCATTTCTTCTTCTTCTTCTTCTTCTTTGCCCATTCAAGTATCTATTTATCTATCTATCTAGAAATTTTCTAAGCTTTTTGCTTAGATGAGGCACAAGGCCAAATGAATGAGGCACCCAATGAGACTCGAACTCACTCTTGCAGGTTTGCTAGTCAAGCTTGCTAACCATTATACTACCCGTGGAGCCCTCATCTATATATCTATCTATCTATCTCAGTCAGTTCACATTTCTCTCTTACTCTTTGTGTATATATATATATATATATATGTGTGTGTGTGTATGTGTGTGTGTGTGTGTGCGTGTCTAGGTATCACAGTCTTTTTATAGCAATCTAATTATTCCTCTCATTAAAGACATCATGTCATTAATTTTCTATTTCATTTCCTTTTCATTCTTCTTCTTCTTCTTCTTCTTCTTCTTCTCTCTGCACATTCCAGGTTTTACAAATATTATAAATACCTAAACAGTCTTATCATCGACTAATTCACTTAACAAACAAATTCGTAATTAAATAACAAAAGCTTTATTTCTTCTATTAACCTCCCCCCCAGCCAATCACCTCATTAACATTTCATATCATCTCACGGTCCTAACATTAAATATATCTTGCTCTCCGGGGCTGTAAAATATGCTAACAGCATCTCTACGGTGGGGTAGGAAACTCCCTTCCACCCAACGAGCGTCCTTTGTATGACACTAAAATGCATCTGATGGTGAGGCTCCAGTCCTGGAGCTTTGGGGAATGTGGAGTACTCCTTCATTACCATTTCTTCCATGTCCAATCTGACCCTGATTGGTATTACTTGTTAGGGTCCCATCTACGGGTCAAATAGAACTAATGTCCTTGGTATGACACTAAAATGCATCTGATGGTGAGGCTCCAGTTCCGAAGCTTAGGGGAATGTTGAGTACTCCTTCATTATCATTACTCCCATGTCTAATCTGATCCAGATTGGTAGTGCCTATTAAGATCCTATTAATGAGTCAAATAAAACTGTTTCATCTTTTACTATACTTGAAACCATTTAATTGTGTGCAAACCAATGAATAATGTTGACTAGAATTATTAGTGTTGAATAGCAATACTTGAAACCACTTACTGTGTGTTAACAATTGAGAAATATCAAAAATAATTATAAGTTTTAGACAGCAATGCTTGAAACCATTTAACTGTATGCAAACAAATGAGCTTTGAATCGTTTAAAAACAATGCTACCAACAAAGTATTTGGACTAATATAACTCACAGATGTTGAGATGCCATAAACCACAACCAATCTCTTATATTGAGGCTCGCATATTAGTGATTTAAAATATAGGAAAGGGAAGAATCAAGTAATTCTTGGATCTTGATTGCGAACTAAAGAAGATATTGAAAATGCAGATTACCGTAATGCCAGTCATTGTTGGAGCTCTTTGATCAATCTCCGAGAATCTAGAAAAGAAACTGGGGAAACTGTAAATTGTGTCTGGAGGAAAAACTACGTATTCTGCGAGTATCTAAAATTAACAGATTGACTAAAAAATGAAACTTAATACCAAGATATTCTCAGAATAAATATATTTTATGAAAAATTGATACCAGTTAGGGTCACTAACTCTTTCGGATATTCCCAAAATTTGATTCGCGTGAAAGTAGCAAATATTTCATCTATCTATCTATCTATCTATCTATCTATCTAAAATAAAGAAAGTGCTCAAAAACTGTCATGTAGAGTAGGATAAAATCTAAAATAGATTCTCACTATCTAATGTTAGATTTAAGCGGAAGAATTATAGCAAATATTTTGTGTGTATATATATATATATATATATGAAAAAGATATATTTTGGCAGCATCTTTTCATTTGAATTTCAAGACCGCAACATCACCGCCCCGCCCCAAAAAACCCAAACAAACAAAACATTAGGACTCTTAAATGAAAACAAAACTTCAAAATAACAAGGATTCTATTTTTTTAACCAAACCTGATTATATATATATATATGTGTGTGTGTGTGTGTGTGTGTGTGTGTGTATTAAAAATAAGTGGAAAAGTGAATAAATCGAAACAATGACAACGGATTCAAAAAATAATATATCGTCTTTATTTCATTCTGATGAAGTTTTTTTAAAATAAAGACGAAATATCATTTTTGAATCAGTTGACAGTGTTTCGATTTAACCACTTTTCCATTTATTTTTCAAACCTTTTCGGATTTACCAAATCTATCATTTCCATATACATATATATATATATATACCGAGTAGCGGTCATAAGTTAAGGAACCGAACAACAACAAATATTTAAATGATTTTTTACTTAAAAATTTGCATGTACGTTAATGAAAATTTCCCAAAATATACTTGAAACATATATGCATTTATTGCATATAAAGTTTTCTAAATTTTGTTTTATTGTAAATTAATAATAAACTGAAAAAACAAAAAAATATACATTTTGCCCTGGTCAAAAGTTAAGGAACGCATGATAAATCCTTGTTAGATCAATATATAAACTAAAGAAAAATTCAATATTTAGGGTATTTTACCTTTGCATTGCATTACCTCATTGCATTTTCGACCACATGAGCCAATTAACTTCTTACAAAAGGTGGTAGTGATACTTTCCCATTCTTTCAGAAAACCCCATAAATCATCAATATTTTGAGGTTTCTATTCTGAGCCTTTTTTCCTATGATTTTCCATACATTCTCTAGAGGATTCATATCTGAGCTTTGTAGCGGCCACTTCATAACAGCTATTCCTTCTTCTTCAAGAAAACTTAACACAGTTTTAGCTTTGTGACAAGGTGTGTTGTCTTACATAAATATTGGAGTTTCAACTTTCCATTTGAGTAAATGAGGAAGACAATGCTGGCAAAGAAGTTCTTTATAAACACTGGCATTAATATTTCCGTGAAAACGAACAATGGGTTCTACTCCCGCTGAAGAAATCATCCCCCGCACTATTACGTTCCTCCTTCCAAATTTCACAGTTTTTAACACATTAAGGAGATAAGCTTTCCTCATTTTTACGCCTTACAAAACTCTTACCATCGGATCCAAACAAGTTGAATTTAGATTCATCACTGAAGTGAACCATATTTCATTGTTCTTCAGTCCACAGGATATGCTCTGTGGCTAAGTCAAGATGAACTTTTTGATTTTTTTTCAAAGGTTTGTGACATGGAATCCAAGCCGCTAATTTTTCCTTATTTATCCCAAGAGAAACATTTTTTTTCTTGAGATTACCTTTCCTATTTGCTCACAAAATGCACGAGCAATAGACGTTGCTGTATCGAAACGGTCTTTTAAAGACATTTTAACAATCATCTAATCTTCCGGTTTGGTAGTCATAGGAGGCTTGCTAGTTCTCGGTTTTGGTTCAAATGTTTTGTCAGACTTAAATCTACTGATTACACGATAAACAACGCTTTTTGACCTTCCTATGATACCATAAATTTTAGAATATGATTTACCTTCTTCATGATTTTCAAAAATGAGCTTTTTTCTTCTCGAGTTAAACAAATATGTGTTTTTGCTTCCATCTTGCTTAAAAATAGTTTCAACGATGTAAGACAATTAACCATAAATCAAAATTAGTGATCAAGTTATTTAAAAATTATCTAAATTACTATAATTCAACAGTTTTCCTTAACTCTTGACCATGGCTCAATATATATATATGTATATATATATATTTGTTCACTATTAATTTACTGTAAAAAATTTAGAAAATTTTATATGTACTAGATACATATATGTTCCAAGTATATTTTGTGAAAATTTCGTAAAGGTACATGCAAATTTTTTCAAGTGAAATCATTTAAATATTTGCTGTTGTTCCGTAGCTTAACTTATGGCCGCTACTGTAAATAGTTTTGAAATTTTAAAAATATTTTAAATAAATTAAATATTTGTTTTAGTTTAATATATCTATTAATGTATCATTAAGTGAGGTTATTAAAGTTTAAATCTAATTCAATATAAAATCTGTAATTTAGGTTAAAATGTAATTAAAAAATAAAAAATTAAAAAAATTTTTTAAAAATAAATTTACTACATTTCTAACCGAAATTAAGATTTAAAACGGAAGTGGGCTTAATGAGGAGATAACTCTTCACCCCTCTTCTATCCCCTCCCACTCTTCTGTGTCTATTCTAGTTTTTTTTATCAAAAAGATCTGAAGAAGTCCTGTTAATCTTTTTTCGTGTTTTTGGAAATTTCAAAAATGCGTAACAGGATGGAAATAAATTTATAATCCTATGTGACCGGTTTCGTTGTTTTTCTTAAAGAAAGTATATATATATATATATATATATAGCGTCCTACGTATCTAGCCACACAAGAGTTGTGATGCAACGAAACAGTCTGTCTGTGGATGACAATATATACACTCCCCCCTGGGGGTTGAGCACACTGGCGAAGGAATTTACCGCTGCCACTCGCATAATACAAAGCTCTTCGAACGAATTGAGCACTCTGGTATCCGGTAAGGTATAAAATGTAAACAAACGAACGCTACTACTTAATACCTTATAATTCCTTACCGGACGTGGTACGCTTGTTAGCTGAGCTGTCTAATACTAAGTCTAACGTAAAGTTGGGTGGGTTTCGATCCCAGCTTCAAGCGTCCAACGTGTCTTGCCAAACTGAAGAGTTGTGATACAACGAAGCAGTCTCTCTGTGGATGACAATATATATATAGTTTTTAAAAGCGTGTGTATAATAAAACATTTTAAAATCAAAAAAGAAAGGAGGATCTTTTGTTTCGGTCACTTTTCTTAATAGAATTATGTCAGTGATAAGAAAGTTTCCATTGGACGAAGCTACCAATTGGATATTGTCCATCGAAAAAGCCTGGAGGAGGGAAGAAAACTGAGTCAAGAAAAGGCATAAACATGACGGCTTTATTCAAAAACAATTTTATACACCATTAGTTTTCAACAAACCCATTGGAACACGTGAAGAAAAATATTATTACCCGTGCCAACTCTTCTGGCTTACTGTAATTTCTTTATAATCGGTTTTTAGTATTTCAAAATATCTTAATCGTTTTCAAAATGTTTTATTTGGCATACACTTTTAAAATCAACATTTGAATCTTGTACCAACCATAAAATCTCCCCACACACAACACGCATATATAATTGTTTTTTTGAGGTGGTCTTCTTCAAATATAAGGATTTGTAAAAATAAAAAAAATGCCTCTCGCACTGACCAGACTTCATACTGTAATTATATATATATATATATATATATATATATATATATATATATATATATATATATAGGTAGATCCACGAAGAGATTTGTATTTTTTGAAAATTTATTTTGTTCTTAAATCAGTAGTTTTTTTTTGTTTTTTTAACAAAAAACGTATGTATTACTTGGATTCTAAGTAAATTCCTATCAATCTATCTATCTATCTATCTATCTATCTATCTATCTACACTCATATACAGTATTAAAGCAGCACACACATACATACACACACATAAACTCGCACACGCATACACGCACACATATACGTATCTATTTATCTCTCTCTCTCTCTCTCTCTCTCTGTATATATATATATATATATACAGAGAGAGAGAGAGAGATACATCTGAGTACTTGTATTTATTTCATCTGATAGACCTAATGTATTCCTTAGCGTTGGTTGAGAATGTACAACTTTTCCCCTTTGACAAGTGCTTTTTCAAGTACTTTCAAGTTTAAGATATGCCATAAACACAGCTAGAAAAAAATGATCTCGACTTTCCATTGTGCACTTGAGAACCTGTCATGAATATGTCGCCATCTTGTCTTCACTTAGAAACCCTTAGCAGCAACTTACAATTATGGAATCAATATTCATGGATTGTTTTTTTTTTTTTTAATTTTTTTTTTTTTTTAAGGGTTAAAGACACTCATGAAATAATGTGTTGAACAGAATATACGTTTCGTAGTTGGGCTGAGAACTGTACAGCACATCTTCCTATGTTTGTATTCACCCAACTTCTTTGTCACGTACAAGGTCAATTTTTGAGCGGAGTGAAGCTAGCTTTAAATTCAAAGTTTTCCTTCTCCATGTTTGGTTGCTTAACCAAAGTTAAAGAACCTAGTATATCCTACTACTAACCAATAGTTGGGTGCATGCCTAAGTAAGTATTTAACCGACCTCTCGGGCAAGAGCAGGATGTGACCCAAGGTCAATTTCTTATCGGAGCAAAGCTGGTTTGAATTTAAGGTTTTCCTTTCTTTAGATTGGATGCTCAACTATAGCTAAAGAACCCAGCCTGCCCTGTTATTTATCAAAAGCTGAAAAGAGAACAGATAGATTCATACTGTTTCTAAGGGCATTAGTCAGCACAACTAAAGCTAAAGAACACAGCCTGCCCAACTATTTACCCACAACCCGGAGAGGTGGTAGAAAAGTGGGATTTATGCATATCCTATGGCTATTAGCACAAAGAAAAAAGCACCTCATCCAGAATTTGAACATAGGTCACCCATTCTATCACTGTATCGTCACGAACGCTTTTTTCTGTACCAAGAGCACCAATTACAATTGGTATAAACGTCATTTTCATGTTCCAGTTTTTTTCTGTTCTTGAGCAAAGTCAAGGTATTTATCTTTTTTTTCATTTTCTTTCAATTTTACTCTGTGGTCAGCCGGGACTGCAAAGTCCACAATTTTGCAAGTTCTCTTTTTTAAAAATTATTATTATTGTCATTATTTTTATTCAAGATAGTCTAAAACTTTTTTTTTTTTACCTCTATTGTATTTTGATACAAATATATCTTATACAAATAGTTTGTGTACTGTTATATGGTATTTCTATTCTCTCCTGGGGCCGACAGAATTATATCCCACATTTTGAACTGTCACCTGGGTAGTGCAAGTGAAGTTAGGCAAGCGGTAATGGTAGCTCTATCTAGACAATGTCTTCTTATTTTGCTATATAACATATGACATGGATTTTCGGTTCGTTCCTAGTGACCCCGTGTGCTTTGACAAGCTGTCACGTTGTGATTAGTAAACCGAGCAGTCGGCTCCAACAGGAGTGTAACCGGAAGGAGACCAAATGAGAACCACGCGATTAGATTTAGAGAGAGGGCAGAGAATCAGAGTCGAGCAAGGGACACACAGCCGATGAGAGGCGTCTCGGTTTGCAAGGGGGTGCAAACGTTGGTACCCCGTGGCTCCGGAAGAAGATATGAGACAAGAAGTCCCCTATCTGAGTATATGTCTCTCCATCTATCTCTCAAACTAACAACAAACTGTGGGCCTTTTTCAAGAATAAAATGAGAGATATATTTTATAAAGAAGTGTTTCGTTCGTTCATTGGATTTCGTATTATCATTATGTTTGATTACTATACACCAATTTTTTTTTTAGATACAATTACTCACGAGCATAGCTTGGACCAGTGTACACTGTGTCTGCTGTTGGAACGTTTTTTTTAAGACTGGCGAATCTGTCATTGATTGACAGAGTTTTTCGTGCACATTTTATATTACGTCATGATGCTGTTTTGGATAGACAATTGATAATGCTATGGGTTGAAAATTTCAGACCCTCAGATTCATTGGTTAAAAAAGTCATCTTGAAGAATTAAAGGATTCTATTTGTCAAAAAGTGGCAGAAATACTACTGAACATGATTCCTGGTGTATTTGTCAATCTTTGAAAAACATGGCCGATTCAGACCTGACCGATAAAATGAAACGCAGTTTCTTTCAAGCAGCGGTCGTGTCGATACTGCTATATGGATGCACTACATGGACGCTAACTAAACGGATGGAGAAAAAGCTTGACGGCAATTACACAAGAATGTTGCGAGCAATATTGAACAAGTCCTAGAGGCAATACCCTACAAAGCAGCAGCTGTACAGCCACCTACCTCCCATCACGAAAAATATCCAAGTTAGACAAACCAGATATGCAGGACACTGCCAGAGAAGCAGGGACGAGCTCATAAGTGATGTTCTCCTAAGGACACCCTCACATGGCCGAGCAAAAGCAGGGCGACCATCTTGAACCTACATGCAGCAGCTCTGTGAGGATACGGGATGTAGCCCTGAGGCCAGAAGCGATGAACGATCGGAGGGACGAGAGATGGTCTGGGATATCCGTGCGGGATGCTCGACAAGATGATAATGATGAGGTATTTGAAAATAGTAAGACATTAGCTTGATGAAGCAACCATTACCACTTTCCCTTGCACCATACGAGTGACAGCTTAAAATGTGCGAAGTATTTCTGTTGCAACCTATATTAACAATTTCCAGACTCTTAGGTGGTTTTAAGAATTTCAAGCCGTTAAATAATTTCAAGTAATGTAACAAATCCTTGATACGGACATGTGAAATAGACATATTCATACGGATACGGAAAACGTTCACAAATGTTCATAAACATAGGAATCCGAAAACACTCGAAACACTGACGACTCTCTTTTTTGGTTCAGGTACGAAACTTTTTATTAACTTTTTGAGTTTAAAGTGTCACGCGATATCCCACTGGGAGGAGGTAGATAAGATTAATACCATCCTCCCGTTGAATTAACAGTATCTAGCCGTCAAAAAAAGTGATCGTTAAGGAAGAATGTAGGTCACAGAGGGGTATCAACAGGTGTTGGTACTTAGTAACCTCAGGTCGCCAGACACCGGAAGGGGAAAGAGAGAGAAGCCAAATGATTGGCTGGGACCCCAAAACGGAAGTGGGGCTCCCTTCCCCTCAGCGGAAGTAAAGGATAAGAAAATTAGTTTTTGAGCAGGGTCCGTAGCGGGCAGACGAACCATAGCCATTTTACTCCGGATTGAAGACAAAAGAATAACTGAGACATGAGGGACCCGAGTTCTTCAAGCCAGTATTAAAAACAGAACAAAGTCTAATAGCCCGTTAAAGAAGAAAGATTCTCCAGTGGAACCCCGTCGAAAAATAAGATAAGTAACTTTGGGACGTTTCTCCTTTATACCTAAATTTTGTATACCACTCTCTCTCTCTCAATTTGAAGAAAAAACAAAAGTCAAGAAGAGACATTTATATTCGTGGACTGTCCAATTATTATATATTTTGACGCTTTGAAAGTGTATATAACTGTAGTAAAGGAATTCATGTATTTTTATGTTACCGCGTGGTCTATGTTGTTACTTCATGCTTCCCTTTCAGCTTCTATTCGCCTTATGTTATCTTGCTGAGAATTGTCCTCTTAATTCCTAAAAATATCACACGGGAAACCAGAGTTGCCGACTACTACAATATAATATTATTACGACTAAAACCTATAGGCTCATTATCTTCCATTGTCGAGGGGGAAGGAAGTTTAGCGGCCTGGTGGGTGTGTGATAGTGTGAAATTTGGAATCCCTTGCCAGCGGCGGTCAGTTTGGTCCTAAATTGATCCCTCACGTAATATGCCAGTTCTTATATGCCTGAGAGAAAAACTCTTAACGAGGACTTATTATATAGGGGATCAAGTGCCAACCTGCCCCGTCTTCACACGTGCGAAAATAAAGTCCCGTTTTGGGATTTTAGTCAATTTGCCGTCACAAAAGTTTTTCGACATGAGGAGAGTGAGAGAGACAATTTCTTTCTATGCTGACTTTTCAATCTGACCCCACCACGAGCGGCACCCCGCCGCAAACTACTGGTCTGGCCTCGGCGAGCTCCGAAAATCGACTTGCTTCGTCCAAACCCAAATCTCAACTAATTGTTTTTTTTGCAAATTCCAAAATCCTCAGCCCATCGCTTCCAGGCATGACGTCATTCACGTCCCCGGCCTATTTTCTATCTGGGGTTTTTATTGTGACATCTGTGATTGTAACATCCGCTCGGCGCGCTCGTGAACACCTGCACTCAATGGGTGCACCTAACTAACCCATGCACTAAGCCGAAAGGTTCTCAGCCTAACTAAACCGAAAGGTAAGATATACCAAACGAAAAATAATAATATAAAAAAAATCCTTCCACAATTATATAACAGTAACAAATAAGAAGATTTGTAAATAAAAGTCATAGTTTCAAGTTATTATTCTGATTACGAATAATTTGTACAAAGTTATATGGTTTAAAGTATTCCCATCAAATACAATTAATTTTGAAACTGATTTATAGACGATACCCTAACGAGTATAAACACTCCAATAGATTGGACTATATAGACGAGACCCTAACAGATACTACCACTACCACTCCTAGTCAGGGTTGACCTGGGAGTAATGTAAACGAAATGATGACTCCATACTCCTCCAGAACAGTAGCCTCACCACTGAATGTAGTTTATTGTCGTACTTAGTGTCAAATGAAATATGAAAATGTTTTATGACAGGAATAATTTAAAGCATCATTTCCACGTCAATTCTTTGAATTGGCCACTCTCTTTGGTAGCATTGGATCCTGTTCTATAAAAAACCCACGAAAAACGCCCTTACTGAGTAGGCGTAGGTTTTACCCCCGTGCCATGGATACCGTCAGCTTATTCTTGGGAGCGTCGATAAGGCGCCATTTCATAATTGGCATCCTTAGGAGAAATCAGAAGATTTAATTGATTTTGTAGATGGTGTGTTTGAATTTTAAAATGTGTTTATAATAAATCGCATTTTTTTTTAATGAGAGTCTATCAAAATCATTAGTGAGATGATTTTGACGAATGATAAGAGCAGGAGTTTTTGGTTTGGGGAGAGGGACAAATTTGCTGGATTATATTGTAGGATCTTATTTTTCGCCTGTCTCCTAATTCACTAACTAGGTTAAGGGGTCAGAGTAAATTATCATCTTATTTCTACCTGACTGGAAAGTTGTTTGTTAATGGTGGAAGAAGGACTACACGGATATTATTTGAGGGTCATTTACTTCCACTTTCTCACTGTTTATTTTGAATGGAATCTTTAAAGAGGTAAGGAGACATTACAAGTAAGTGTTTTTCTAAACATTTCCAGACCCATAACCGGTTTTCAACCATATATATATATATATACACACATGATGTCTCCAAATCGATGCAACCCATTAATATGATAATGATTTATTACTGAGACAAGCGCAATGGCAGTCATTTGGAACACGTCCAGTAAAAAATGTATCCTTTGAGCAAGAGACATCAAATTAATATCTTTTTAATTGTTATTTTTCGCCAATGGTCCGGGAGACCTGGGTTCAATCCCAGGTCGAGTCATACCAAAGACTTTATAAAAAATGGTACTTGATACCTCCTTGCTTAACACTCAGTATTATAAGGTACGTATCAAGGGTAAATTGGAGCAATCCAAGGAAAGGAGTATCGCCCTCCCTTACACCTCAGTGTAGTAGCTATTGAAAAGGGAGCCTTCGGGTCACCCTCGACTACAGTCGCCAACTTTACTTCATTTATACCAGCTTTCAGGATATGCAGTCTTTTTTTAGTTTCTTGTCTCAGTAATAAATCATTATCATATTAATGGGTTGCATCTATTTTGAGACAGTTTTGAATGATTCTGTCTCCAAATAAGTAGTGGCGCAAAATATTTTCCCTCTCTTGTCCAAGACATTGTTATCAAGGATTAATATTGGTTATAGTATATTATTTTCAAATCCGAAACAAAAAAACAAAAACAAAAAACAACGCAATATTATACCAGCCCATTGGCCTAGTGGGTAGAGTGTTCGTCAATGATCAGAGTGACCAGGATTCAATCCAAGGTCGCGTCATACCAAAGACTTTTAAAATGGTACTTGATACCTCCTTGCTTAACACTCAGTAATATAAGGTACGTGTCAAGGGTAAAGTGGTACAACCCAGAGAAAAGAGTTGTGCCCTCCCCAACACATCAGTGTAGTAGATATTGAAAAAGGAGCCTTTGGGTCGCCCTCGACTACGGTCGGCAACAATTTATATATATATATAAAAGTAAAGTTGGCGACCTTTGTCGAGGGTGGCCCGAAAGCTCCCTTTTCAAGAGCTACTACACCGAGGTGTAGGTAAGGATGCTACTCCTTTTCCTGGATTACTCCCCTTTACTCTTGATCTTTACCTCATAATGTTGACTGTTAAGCAAGGCGGTATCAAGTTGCATTTTTTTTTTTTGAGTCTTTGGTATAACTCGACCAGGGATTGAACCCTCGGTCTCCCGGACCATTGACGAACACTCTACTCATTAACTTGTAATGATAACTTTCTCTCATCAATTCTGACGACAAAAAAGATGTTTTAGGAACATTTGAAATCTAATATCACCAATGATTATTGTAGATACTGCAGTGGCCAACAACTTTTTTAAATAAAAATAAAATAAAATAATTTGAGAATAAAATAATAGGAAAAATAAAAACAAAATAATATGGAAAATAAAAATAAAAATGATTGAATTAAAAAAAAAAGAAAGAAACGCTGTAGAATTATTTTTACTATAAAAATGCACGGGCCAATTATTTTTCAATAGAAATACATTGCAATTGTTTTGTTTTTTATTATAAAAATGCATTGAAAATGACTTTTACAGAAAAATGCATTCATTGCCCTATGATTTTTACTCTTAAATGGTAATTGAAATGATTTTTACTATAAAAATGCATTGGAAATGATTTATACTATAAAAAGGCATTGGAAGTGATTTTTACTATAAAAATGCATTGGAAATGATCTTTACAATAAAAATGCATTGGAAATGATTTTTACTATAAAAAGGCATTGGAAATGATTTTTACTATAAAAATGCATTGGAAATGATTTTTACTATAAAAAGGCATTGGAAATGATTTTTACTATAAAAATGCATAGGAAATGATTTTTACTATAAAAATGCATCGGAAATGACTTTTACTATAAAAAGGCATTGGAAATGATTTTTACAATAAAAATGCATTGGAAATGATTTTCATTATAAAAATGCATTGGAAATGATTTTTACTATAAAAAGGCATCGGAAATGATTTTTACTATAAAAATACATTGGAAATGATTTTTACTATAAAAATGCATCGGAAATGACTTTTACTATAAAAAGGCATTGGAAATGATTTTTACTATAAAAATTCATTAGAAATGATTTTTACTATAAAAATACATTGGAAATGATTTTTACTATAAAAATACATTGGAAATGATTTTTACTATAAAAATGCATTGAAAATGATTTTTACTATAAAAATGCATTGGTAATTATTTTAACTATAAAAATACATTTGAATTTTTATTTGAAAAAAAGAATTTAAAACAAAATTTTACTTAGTAAGAATAATTTAACTTAAAAATTACATGTCGACTATTTAAAAATTTCTTTCTAAAAATTACAGCAGGCGGATCTTGATTTGATTTGACCTTTCTGAGTGTTGACCTTCGGGAGTAAATTTCGGCAGTTGGGGACAAGATACCGACTATCAATTTCACCACAGGTAAAAATCCACCGGAAATAGGTAATGTCACTAGCAGGAGTTGTAATACCTAACATCACATACCGGATATTGTTTTTTCCCGGTAATAAAAGGCGACACTTTGCGGTCATCCAACTTGTCATTGATTTTCACTCGTGTTTTTCGTGTCCTTTTCTCGATCTTACAAAGATTTGATTGTAATTCCTGACACGTTTTTTTCTCGATATGATACGAGAGTAGTTTCCGTAGCGTTGTGGCTAAATGGTGGGACAGTGGCCTTCAAGTAAGTCAGTTCGATCCCAACTCATTTTGTATGCTTGCTTTATTCGATTTAATGGCATATCAACCATCGTGAGGTATTTAATGTAGAACAGTCTAGTCAGCTGGAGCTGTAGAATACACCGATTGAATCTCTACCAACATGTCTTCTGGATATTACTCTAAACTATCAGATGGTGAGGCTTCAGTCTTGGAGTTTTGGGGAATGTGGAGTACTCCGTCATTGTTCTCTGGTCTACCCTGACCCGGAGTGGTAGTACCTGTTAGATTCCCATTGATGGGTTAAAAAGAATTTTTCAACTGTGTGCATACAAATAACTGATGTTAAATTGAAATTTTAAAGATACGTAGCAATACTTGAACTCATTTACGTGAGAGAAAACAATGATTAATACTTAATAGAATTATTCGTGTTAAGAATATTTAAAACCACAAATGACCTCTGGCTTGTTTAAAATTTTATCTACAAACTATTCATTTACAAACCATTTAACTGTGTGCAAACAAATAATTGATGTTGAACTGAATTTTTTGTATGGCATAGCAATACTTGAAACCATTTTACTTTGTTCAAACAAATGATTAAGACGAACAAGGATTATTCGTGTTAAAGAGCGACACTAGGAACAATTAAACAGTGCACAAATTGAATTGTTGGTATTACATAGTAATACTTGGAACAATTTAACTGTGTGCAAATAAAACTAATCGAAGCAGCAAAATTTGAATCCACTTCGCTGTATGAAAACAAATTATTAATATCAAATAGAATAATTAGCGATAGATAGAAAGGCAATTTAACTGTGTGCAAACAAATTAGCCAAAACTTATTCAAAAATTACCTACTTACAAATCGTATATATATAACCAGTACTTGTGTTAAAAAAAATGACTGATATTAAATAAAATCACTATTAGTAGATAGGAATACTTGAAACCGTCTAACAGTGTGCAAACAAATAAGTTATGGCTTCTTTAAAAAGTTATCAATAAACTATTTGTTTACAGATCATATTTTTGATATATGTATAAAGATGATTTAGCCTTACATAACCTACAAGGGTTGATATGCCATTAAACCCAACCAACTGAACAATTCATCTGTGTGCAAGTTATTTGTATTAGATAGGAATACTTGAAACCCTACAACTGTGTGCAAATTTTTTGTATTAGATAGGAATACTTAATAAATAGAATTACTAACGTTTAATAACAATACTTAAAACTGATTAACAGTGTGTAAACAAATTCTTTTAAAAATGAAGTTCCCCTCTAACTTACGTTGCCCAGTCGTTGGGTGGAGGGGGCTGTAGAATACACCAACTGGATATCTGTAGAGGGATATGACTCACCCAACGATTGTCCAAGATATGAAAATAAACAATCTGGTCGTAAGGCTCCTGTAATGCTGAAGCTTTGGGAAATGCAGAGTACTCGTTTATTGCCATCACTCCCAGGTCCACCCTAGCCCGGAGTGGTAGCACCTGATAGGGTCTTATCTATCAGTCAAATAGAGCTGTTTGACATTTAAACTGTGTACTTTGACAATCAAACCTAGTGCAAAAGACTTATACTAAACTGAATTGCTTGAAATAGAACAGTTTAATCATTTAAATGTATAAACAAAAAATTGGTGTTTAATTGAATTGTTAGTGATACTGTTGTATTGTCATCTGCAGATTCATGCACATATATACACATATATGCTGGATACATACTGATGCAATGATAAAGACGCACGCAGGAAGACTTCTTTACACATATATACCTCTCATTTTATTTGTAAGGGTTCGAAAAGGTTGTGCGGGGTTTTACTGTGAGAAGGAGTTGGAGACCGAACATAAGCTGCAATACTTTGACCCCAAACTTATGGCCGGCAACTTTGTGTCTTTCTTGTTCTTCTGATGCTCAAGCATCTTCTCTGGACCCCAATTCATCAGGGCTCCCGAGGGCCCCCTCGGCTGGGTGTGGCTTTCCCTACCACATCTCGTCCCTCTCCGACTGGAACTCGACTAGCACTGGCCGGAACCCCAACTCTACTAGAACTCAACTGGCTGTCGAACTCAACTGGAACCGGAACTCAACTGGCCTCAACTTCCGTCTTGACTGCGTTGTATAATAGTTCAACGCCTACACGATCTTTGAAATCGAATGTTTAATCGTCATCAAGCGGAAATAACTGTCATGCAGTTCACAGGTCACTCTCTTCCGGTGCATCAGTCTATGAGTGTACCCTGGGAATTTTTTAGCTCGTCCCATTTCATCAGCCAACGCAATTTCCTCTCATAACTGCCATTGGAATGTTTCACTTCCTTCCGGTGCATCACCTTGAATGGCATTTTGCTCGGGCCGAAGGTCAAAATATAACAATACATGGCAGTCCTTGGAACCATTAAACTGTGTGCAAACAAATAATAAACAGAAAATAGAATTATTCGAATTAGATATAAATAAATGAAACCATTTCATTGTTTGAAAAAAAAAAGAAATGAGCTCAGGCTTGTTTAAAAATGTTATCTACAAAATGTGTTTAGAAATCATATATTTAATATATATGTATATACAGGATTTGGCATTAAATAACCTACAATGGTTGATATGCCATAAAACCAAACCAAATAAATTCAAACTAATTTTACACTGACTGTATCTCTGCTGAGGGGTAAGACCCTTAACGAGTGTCCTGGATATGACACTAAACAATCTGATGGTTAGGCTCCAGTAATGCAGGAACTTTGGGGGAATACAGAGTACCCCTTCATTGCCATCGCTCTCAGGTCCACTCTGGCTTGGAGTGGTAGTACCTGATAGGGCCCTATCTATGGGTCAAATAGAACTAATCAGCGTACTTATGCTAAACTGAATTACTTGAAATAGAACTATTTAACATTTAAACTGAATCGTTTAAAATTGAACTGTTTTTGACATTGAAACTGTACTTACGCTAAAATGCATTGTTTGAAATAGGACTGTTTTGACAAAAACTATACTTATACTAAACAGAATAATTTGAATTAGATCTGTTTGATGTAATTGAATAGCTTGAAATAGAAATGTTTTTGACAAACTGTATACTCATGCTAAACTGAATTGTTTGAAATAAAGCTTATTATTTGTATAAAAATGGACTTGGCGTTAGATAACCTACAAAAGTTGATATGCTATAAAACCCAAACAACCAACCAACCTTCCTTCCTTACCTCACCCACTTAGTAGATGGCAACTCACAGTCGTTAGCGGATTTTTTTTTCAGTGGGGACTAAAATATAACTGCTCAGAAAAAATAACTGGGTTGGTTTCTTTGTTTAATGGCATATCAACCTTCGTAGATAATTCCCGAGCCACCCTCAAAGAAGAACAGCAGTGATATTATTTAAGAAGGGTGACAAGTCGGTTCATACTTTTCCCAAAGACATTAGTCCAAAAGTGAACGTAATTGCGCGACTGGAGCTCGAACTCGCTTCCTTTGAGGTTGCTGAGCTGCACATTAGCCACAGCCCCTCGGAAAATCCTACAAAATATCTGGATGGTGAATGTTAGAATTACATTTCTCCATTATTATTCCTTTGAGAGTTTTTCATATCAGCATTAGCTGATGGTTTTTCACTGGAGTCTGAGTGACTGCAAGTCTCCTCAAGTTTCCAGGACTCTTCTCAGTATTCTAGCTAGCTGATCTTTTTAATGCAGTAGTTTGAATGGTTTCCGCTTGTCTTCGTATTTCCAAGTCATTCAGTCCCTGTACCAATCCTTAGGGTATTGTTCAGAGTGCACCATCTTCAAATGGTATCACCGTCACTTTCATGTTGCATAGTTTGTTTTTGTTTTTTACTTCTCTAGCAAGGTCTGTGTATTTATCTTTCTTTTCACTTTCTTTTATTTTTACTCTGTGGTCCGCCTGAATGGCAAAGTCCACTAGTCGACAGGTTCTCTTTTTGTGTTGACTTAGTCGTCTGGTCTGGTCGTCTGGCTAGAATTAGGTGATCCGTTTGTATCTCAAAATCCCAGAGAAGTTTGTGCGTCTCATTCTCCACGATAGATTCCGGGCTGTGCTTATATCACTTCGTATGGTCAAACTTAAATTTTTTGCACAATTCCCAGTGGATCACCTTCTCCACCAAGTCGTATCTCGTGATGGCTTCGTCTCTTTCACCAACAGTTACTATCTTATTGTGTCTTATCTATTTTTGCTTTAACATATTTGACCTTTATAACGTTGTTTTGTTGCTGCTATGAGAAGAGATTCAGAGGTTTCCATTTCTAAGCTTCTTGTGTGAGATTTGGCTTGTTTGTCGCTTGAAATATCCATACAGTTGTTTTTCTTCTTATTTTTGTTTTCTGGTTGTTGTTCTGTTGATATGTTGTTTGTGTTGTTTCTTATCGCTGTAATTAGTCTTTCTTTGTTCTTTTTTGTGTAGTCTTCGAGTCGTCTTATTGATGTATCGACGCTATCTTCAACACTGGCGAGTCCTCTTCCTCCTTCGTTTCTTGACACATATCGTCTGTCAATATCATCTCTGGGATGTAAAGCCTTATGCATCGTCATGAGTTTTCTTATTCTTTGGTCCATGTGTTGAAGTGTGATATAGCCAAAATATGCATGGAAATCCCGAAACACTGACGACTCTCTTGGTTCAGGTACGAAACGTTCATTAACTTTTTTTTTTACTTTTAGTTTTTTCGACACGAGGAGAGAGAGAGAGAGAGACACACACAATTTTTACTATGCTGACTGTTCCATTTGACCCCACAACGCGCGGCGCATCCCGTAGTCCACAACTGGACTGGCCTCGCCCAGGGTCGAAAATCAACTTGCCTCGTCCAGCGTCAGATCTCAACTCGCCTCGCCCAGAGACAAATCTCAACTCACTGACCCAACAAACGCGCGGCGCATCCCGTAGACCCCAACTGGACTCGCTTCGCCCAGCTTCAAATCTCAACTAACTGCTTTTTTTTTATGAAATCACCAAGAATCTAAGCCCATCGCTTCCGGGCGTGACGTCATTCACACCGCAGTCCTATTTCCCATCTGTTTTTTTTATGATGACATCTGTGATTGTCACATGCTTTGCGCGTGAGCGTGAACACCTGCACTGAATGTGTGCACCTGCACGTGCACTAAGCCGAATAGTTCTAAGCCTAACCAAACCGAATGATAAGATATAACCAACGAAAAATGATAATAAAAAAAAATCCTTCCATAATTATATAACAGAAGTTCATCCCTTGTTCAGTTCAAGAATGATCCCGAGTATCTTACGACGAGGAGAGCCCAGATATTTATCCCTTTGATAAGATTTCTGCTATGTAGTTTGGATTTCTCGTTCTCCTGAGATACTATTTTAAAATTTTTTCTTTCATCTCCGCTGATGTTATCCGCTTCCATTAATCCCAAGTATTTATAAGTTTCCTTTTCTCCAAGCGTTCTGATTTTTCTTGATTTGGTATTTCTATTCCTTCCGGCGTTGGTGTTTCTGATTTGTGTGGTTGCTTGTACTTGAAAAAAGAACAGCCAACATTTGCTGGATGCCGATTCGGTCCCCCGTGTCGTCTACCAAGGAAGCACCTATTGATTATGACACCTAAACCTGTTGTCTGGGTCCCACGTTGAGTTATGTTTCGATCTGTTTTTTCATGGGTAGTGTATTGTGACAAACCAGACCCAGGGGTTGTTTATAATCTGTGCACCTGTCACAGATGAGACCAAGTACCCTTTAAATAAGAGTCGCAAAAAACTTTCCCTCGTAAATATGATCATCATCATCATGTCGTGCCGCTAGCACGGATATCTCTGACCCTCTCTCGCCACTTCTCCCTATCGTTCATCGCCTCCGGCAGGTCTTCAGGGCTACATCCCGTATCCTCACATAGCTGCTGTATGTATGTTCGAGCTGGTCGTCCTGCTTTTGCTCGGCCATATGTGGGGGCCTATAGGAGTACATCACTTATGAGCTCGTCTCTGCTTCTCCAGCAATGTCCTGCATGTCTGGTTCGTCTAACTTGGATAGTTTTCGTGATGGGAGGCAGGTGGTCGCATAGTTGGTGCCTTATGGGGTGTTGCCACCAGGACTTGTTCAATATTGTTCGCAACATTCTTGTGTAATTGCCGTCTAGGTTCTTCTAGAATCCAAGTAGTGCATCCATACAGCAGTATCGACACGACCGCTACCTGGAAGAAACTGCGTTTCATTTTATCGGTCCGGTCTGATTTCCATATGATCGATAGCCTATCGATAGCTGTCCATGCCTTCGTTAGCTGTGTGTCGATGTCTTTTTCGGTTGATGAGACACTGCTTCCTAGGTAGGTGAATTTGTCTACCAGTTTCAGAGAGTTTCCGTCTAGTGTGGAAATGTCTCCTGTTTGATTATAGCACATATATTCAGTTTTGTGTGCATTGACATGGAGGCTAATGCCCGCGGCGGCTCGTTCCAAACTATGCAGTAGAGTTTTGGCTTGGTTGGGTGTATTTGCCAGTATCGCTGTGTTATCGGCGTAGTCGGCGTCGGTAATTGTTTTTGCGGGGTACCTTCTTCTTCTTTTCTTTGTCAGCTCGAAGCCGTTAGTTTTAACTTGGTTAAAGTCCAGGGTGAACTTTTTTTTCACTTAACCGTATTACTGATACACGAATTTTGTTCTTTAAACCCAGACCTGTTCGGTGTCATACCGTAATTGAGTTTCTCTCCACACTTTTGATTGAAAACGTTCGCCACTTGACAACGAAGACTATCTTGTCTACTTCCTATGTTAATTCTTCACTTTCCCACCATTTCCTCCCACTGCAACCTGGAGCCATTATTACTTCTACTTCCCTTTCAGCCACTACTCATAATTTCTACATTATTTCTATGTAAGTTGGTCCACCGAAGGTTCTTTTTTTAATAGCTACTACACCGAGGTGTAGGAGAGGGTACAACTCCTTTCCCTGGATTGTTTTGCTTACTCTTGATTCGTACCTTATAATACTAATTTTTGAGCAAGGAGGCACCAAGTACCATTTCTAAAGTCTTTGGTATGACTCGACCAGGGATTGAATCCCGGTCTCTCAGACCATTGGCGAACACTGCAACCATTGTGCTAATGTTATCAGATACAAATATTACACACAAGTCATATAGATTATACAAAAACTAGGGACTGTTCCAACTACAATTGGTATCACCATCACCCTCAAGTTTCACTGTTTTCTTTGTTCTTTAGCAAGGTCTAAGTACTTGATTCTCTTTTCGCTTTCTTTGATTTTCACTCCCTAGTGTGCTGGGACGGCAAAATCAAATATACAGCAATTTATGATTATTATTCATAAGAGTTTTTCACATCAGAGTTAGCTGATGGTCTTTCACTGCAGTTCAAGTGAGAGCAAGTCTCCTCAAGTCTCTATGACTCTTCTTAGTATTCTGGCCATTCTCAATAATGCTGTAGTTTGGATGGTTTCCACTCGTCCTCCAACTTCCAAGTCCTCCAGGCCCTTTAATAATCCTTTAGTTACTGTACCAAAAGCACCAATCACAATTGGTACAATTGTCACCTTCATGTTCCAGAGTTTTTTCAATTCCCTAGCAAGGTCGAGGTACTTATCCTTCTTTTCACATTCTTTCAGTTTTATTCTGTGGTCTGCCGTGACAGCAAAGTCGACAATTTTGCAAATTCTAATTTTTGTTGTTGTTTATTATCAGGTCTGGTCTTTTGGCCGAGATTAGGGGATCTGTCTGTATGTCAAAGTCCCAGAGGAGTTTATGTGTGTCATTTTCTAGAAAAGGTGCTGGGTTGTGCATATACCATTCGTTGGTGTGGTCAAATTTCAATTTCTTGCACATTTCCCAGTGGATCACCTTGCCCACCCAGTCGTGTTGAGTCTTATACTCCTTCTGTGCTAATTTGCTGCATTCGCTTATTATGTGATTGATGGTTTCGTCTCTGTCACCGCATAGCCTACATTTGCTATCTTGTTGCGTCTTATCTATTCTCGCTTTGATATGATTGGTTCTTACGGCGTTGTTTTGTGCTGCTATTTGGAGAGATTCTATTTCTCTCTTAAAGTTTCCTTTTCTTAACCAGGTCCAGGTTTTCTCGTGTGAGATGTTGTTTATAAGTTGTTTAAAGCGCCCATAGAGTTGTTTTTCTTCTAATTTTTGTTTCCTGGTTATTGTTATTCCTTTGTTCATCGTTTTGTCATATTATTATTATTATTTTATTCATTTGGGAGTTTTTCAACTAGAGACTGAGTGACAGTAAGTCTCCTAAAGTCTCTAGGACTCTTATTATTATTATTATTATTATTATTTGTATATTACCTCAGAAATCTAGTCATATCAATAATTTTTAGCATACGTTTCCAGAGAGAGAGAGAGAGAGAGAGAGAGAGAGAGAGAGAGAGAGAGAGATGGGGGAGGGCTTATATTTTTAAGAATGTTCACTCCATTGTGTAAATTCTGAAAATAGGAAAACTGCATTTACTAAGAAAGAAAATTGAAATGTTAATGAGGGTCTTCGAAGTAAACTGCGCTGGAGTTCCATTCTAAAATGCACTGCAAATATTGAATGTAGGTATTTAGAGAATACCAATAGTAATGTGAGCACTAGGCATTATTAAAACGTCTTTCATCCTGAAAAATTTCTCAATATATATTACATTTGTCTATGTTTTTCTATAATCGGCTCATTAGCATAATGTTTAGAGAGTTTTGTTTTATGGCACACCAACTGTTGTAGGTTATTTAATGCCAAATTCATTTTTATATATATTAACAGTTCTGTTTCAAGCAATACAGTTTAGATAAGTACAATGTTTAGTTCTATTTAACCTATATATAGGACCCTATCAGGTGCTTCCACTCCGGGCCTGAGTGGATCTGGAGGCGATGGCAATAAAGGAGTACTCCGCATTCCCCAAAGCTCCAGCTTTCCTGAAGCCTCACCATTTGATTATCTTGTGTCATAACAGGACACTCATTGGTGGAGTCTTACCCCTCTGCACCGATGCAGTCGGTGTATTCTACAGGCCCAGCCGACTGGGCTTGGGATACCGGGGTTCAATCTCATGCCAAAGACTCAGAAATTGGTATTTGATGCCTCCTTGCTTAACACTTAGCATTATAAGGTATGGCTCAAAGGTAAGTGGAGCAATCCAGAGGAAGGAGTAGCGCCCTCCTCTTCATGTCGTTGTGGTAGCGATTCGAAAGTGAACTATCGGGTCACCCTCGACTTCGGTCGGCCAACTTACTGACTACCCCTTATTCCCAGGAGCTATGGATTAAATAGCACAACAACTGTTCTTCTACAATGATATCTTTAGTATTAATTTACCCACGAAGGTTGATATGCCATTAATCAAAGAAACCAAACCTATATTACTGTAGACATTTTCTTAGAAGGATTTTCGAACTTTTCATAAAGTAAATGCACCAAGAAAATGTAATGCATATATGAAGGGAGTACCAGTAGTTATGAAAGCACTTGGCACCAACGAAAGTGGGGTTTTAAGAACTGCTCTTATTCTGAAATATTTCTTTATGTGAGGTTTGGCCTCTTATTAAAGAATTTAATCCTTTAGAGCTTTGGTAAATGTGGAGTACACTTTATTTTCCATTATTATCCGGTCCACTCTGATGCGGATTGGTAGCACTTGTTATCATCCTATGTATGGGTCGAATAGAACTGTTCAATCATTTACTAAAGATTACTAAAGATTATACTTATTAGTTACTTGAAACCACACAGGTGTATGCAAATTATTCATATTACATAAGAATATCTGATAAATAGAATTACTCATGCTAACAAGCAATACTTGAAACCATCTAACTGTGTGCTAGCAAATAACAAATATTAGATAGAATTATTGTTGTTAGACCGGAATACTTGAAACAGTTTAACTGTGTGCAAACAAATGAGCTCTAACACATTTAAGAATGAAGTTATCTATAAATCATTCCTTTACAAATTACATATATATATATATATATATATATATATTTATATATGTGTGTGTGTGTGTGTGTGTATTTGGTTTGGTTTCTTTGTTTAATGGAATATCAACCTTTAAATGCAGAAGACAGTAGTGGTACTATTTAACCCATAGTTGGGAGGATAAGGGTTTTCATGCCTTTCCCAAGGGTATTTGTCCGAAAGTGAACGTGATACCACGACTGGAGTTCGAACTCGCTTACTACGATTCCGCAGTCCACCGCTTTAACATTACATCACGAGGACACCCTCATGTATATCTGTGTGTGTGTGTGTGTGTGTGTGTGTGTGTGTGTGTGTGTGTGTGTATAAACAGGATTAAACATTAAATAACCCACAAAGGTTGATAAGCCTTAAAACACGACCAAACCAAATCAAACCAAACCAAACATAAAAGAAATGTAAGACTGTTTCAAAGTATTGTGACCCAAATAAAGAAGCCAGCATACTCCACATCCTCTAGCACACACACACACACACACACACACACACACATATATATATATATATATATATATATGTATATATTAATCCGTTTAGAATTTCGGAATAAGGTTTTCGCTTTGAAGGACAAGGGAGTGAGGTTTCACAGCCATAAGACAAATGGAAGAGGAGACCACAAGAAAGTGGCTGGGGTTTTAAAAGGAATGAGAATCTGAATTTTTCAACAGCTGTTGTTCGTACAAAAGGCCGAAAAGATACGCGAATGTCAACACGTGCTACTTACAGGCGTACACAGACCGACTCAAAAAAGATCCATTTTTACGAAGGGAGGCTTAGATTTAAAGGCAAAGTTAATCTCAAAGGGATAACCAGGAGAGCACCTTCGCCTCTCTCACCCTCGAACGCGAATGGAGAACATGCACGCATACATCGGAATGCCGAGGCAAGTATTCAGACGCACGCATGCACGCACACACGCACGCACGCACTCTGACACACCAAACAAAAAAAAAAAACACCCAAAGAGAGACCGAGAGGGACATCCACTTACACATTCTCATTCGTACTCCCCCCCTCTGTCTCTGCCTCTCTGTCTCTGTCTCTCTGTCTCTCTCTCACGCATATATACATATCCGGAAATATGGTCTTAGTATTTTGTGAATGTTAACGTCATATGTATTTCCGGAATACTTCGTCTTCCACAGAAGAATTAAAACAAAAAGAGCAGACAGCTGATACTAATATATATATATATATATATATATATATATATATATATATATATATATATATATATAATCTAAATTCACTTTATGTAGATATATATAGCTATATGTGAAAATTTCATTTTAGTTTATATATATATACATATACATATTAATTGGAAGGTCCACGAATAGATTTGTATTTTTTGAATTTATTCATAAATTAAAAATACAAATCTCTTCGTGGACCTTCCTATTAATATATATATATATATATAAACTAAAGTGAAATTTTCACATATAGATATATATCTATATAAAGTGAAATAAAATTATATATATATATATATATATATATATATATATATATATATATATATTAGTATTAGCTGTCTGCCGTTTTTGTTTCATAAATTAAAAAATACAAATCTCTTCGTGGACCTTCCAATTTTAAAACATATCCTTATTCTTTCTTTGGACCTACAACAACCATCTTTATATATATATATATATATATATATATATATATATAATCATCATCGATATCATAAATTCACGCAAATAGTATTATTCCCTCCCTAACGTCCCTTACTCCTATATATATATATATATATATGAAAATGCATTATACGTATATATATATATATATATATATATATATTTAAATGATATGAAACGATGTCAATTTTTTAATCGGAGTTTGACAGGTTTGAATTCAGAGTTTTCCTTCCCCTAGACTAGTTGCCTCACCAAGGCTGAAGAACATAGTCTGCCCTACTATTTTATCCATAGCTGGAGGGAGGATAATTGGATTTATACCTTTCTCAAGGTTATTAGTGCTATGTGAAATACAATCAGTCTCGTCCAGGGTTTGAACGGAGATATGAATGCACAAATCGGGAAAAACAGAAACAACAAATACAGCCTACACAACACGTCAAACAGGAATGGACAACATCTAATTGATTTCATGATAGAAAATAGATTAACATGCCTCAATACAAACTTTCAAAAAAGGGAGGGAAAATTATGGACCTACACATACGCGAACAAGAGTAAAGCACAGATAAACTACGTCTTTATAACTAGGAAATGGAAAAATAGTGCGATGAATTGCGAGGCATACTCCACTTTCGAGGGTGTGTCCTCCGATCATCGAATAGTTACGGCCAAAATACGACTAAGCCTACGAAAAAACGCCACACGAACAGCGACAACAAAGCACTATGACTGGGCCCTACTTAACAACAGAGATATTAGAGACAAATATGCATTAGAATTAAGAAACAGATTCGAAACACTACAAGAGAAGACAGAAAAAGTTACCACAAATGACGAATATGAAAATTTTGTTGAAGCACACCTTGAGGCGGCATCAAAGTGTATTCCAACAAAACCTAGAACTAAATTTAGAGTCCTTGGGGAAACGTCAGCGGTTAGAGAAAAACGTGCACTCGTGAAAACTGCCTCCAAAAGCTATCGGAAGAACCCAACAAACACAAATGCCCGAAAACTAGAAAAGGCACAATATCAATTAGCAGGAATATATCTAAAAGAACAGGCAGAATACATACAAAATCAGATAGATAAGATTAGAGACTCGGTGGAAGATAGACAATCCAGGATAGCCCGGCAAACAATAAACGAAGTAAGTAGAAGGAAGAGCACAGCCAAAGCAAAATTGAAAGCTGTAAGCCAACAAGAAAGAGTAAAACTGTGGGAACAGCATTTCAAAAATCTACTAGGAAGCCCGCCGAAAATAACGGATGAACCGATCACCAGAATTACCAGTAAGCAATTAGATATTAAACTAGGGCCTTTAACCAAAGAAGAACTCGACTTGGTTCTTAAAAAAATTAAAAATAGGAAAGCTGCAGGGCTGGACGAAATCCCCCCAGAAGTGTGGAAGACTAGACAATTCGACGATATACTGCTCCGGCAATGCAACGCAGTCTATAGTCAAAATAGGATAGAAAGATGGATGAAGGGATGCATCCTTCCTTTCCCTAAAAAAGGCGACCTCGGATTAGCCAAGAACTACCGAGGGATAACACTTACATCCATAGCATCCAAAATCTACAATGCCCTACTACGAAACCGCATAGAACCCAAAATAGACAACATCCTTAGGAAAAACCAAAATGGCTTCCGGAGAAATAGATCCACAACCTCACAAATATTGACCATCCGTAGAATCCTTGAAGGCGTTCGGGCAAAAAACCTTCAGGCGACATTACTATTTGTCGACTTTACCAAGGCCTTCGATTCCATACACAGAGGGAAGATGGAGCAAATCCTACTAGCATACGGCCTACCAAAAGAAACCGTAGCAGCAATAATGATCCTCTATAGAAACACAAAAGTGAAAGTACGTTCACCAGATGGAGACACGGAATACTTCGACATTGTTACAGGAGTACTACAAGGAGACACGCTAGCCCCATACCTCTTTATCATCTGTCTAGACTACGTGCTTAGAACTTCGATCGACAAAATCAGAGAAAATGGCTTCGAGCTGACTAAGAAAAGAAGCAAAAAAACAATCACAGACGCCGACAACGCTGATGACTTGGCGTTACTGGCGAATACGCCTAATCAAGCAGAGACACTACTGCATAGTTTGGAACGAGCTGCAGCAGGCATTGGCCGCCATGTCAATGCGCACAAAACTGAATATATGTGTTACAACCAAACGGGCAACATTACCACTCTAGATGGAGCCTCTCTGAGGCTAATGGACAAATTCACCTACCTAGGAAGTAGCATCTCATCAACAGAAAACGACATCGACACACGACTGACGAAATAATAGACGGCTATAGATAGGCTCTCAGTCATATGGAAATCAGACCTGACCGATGAAATGAAGCGCAGTTTCTTCCAGGCAGCAGTTGTATCGATACTGCTATATGGATGCACTACATGGATGCTAACTAAACAGCTGGAGAAGAAACTTGACGGCAACTACACAAGAATGTTGAGAGCAATATTGAACAAGTCCTGGCGACAACACCCCACGAGACGCCAACTGTACGGCCACTTGCCTCTCATCACGAAGACTATACAGGTTAGACGAACCAGACACGCGGGACACTGCTGGAGAAGCAAGGACGAGCTCGTAAGTGACGTACTCCAATGGACCCACACATATGGCCAAGCAAAAGCAGGACGACCAGCCCGAACTTACATACAGCAGCTATGTGAGGACACGGGATGTAACCCAGAAGACCTGCCGGAGGTGATGAATGATAGGGAGAAGTGGCGAGAGATGGTCAGAGATATCCGTGCTGCGGCACGACATGATGATGATGATGATGATATATATATATTGTGCATTTTCACATATATTTGCCCAGTCAGCTGGGGCTGTAGAATACACCGATTGCTTTTCTGTAGAGGGGTAAGACTCCCCCAAACGAGTGCCCTGCATATGACACAAAACAATCTGATAGTGAGGTTCCAGTAATGCTGGAGCTTTGGGGAATTCGGAGTATCCCTTCATTGTCATTGCTCCCCGGTCTACTCTGGCCTGGAGTGGTAGCACCTAACAAGGTTCCTCTCTATGGGTCAAATAGAACTAAACAGTGTACTTATGCTAAACTGAATTGCTTGAAATAGGACAGTTTTGACATTTTAAGTGCGTGCTTATGCTAAACTGAATTGTTTGAAATAGAACTATTTATATGTATAAAAATGGATTTGGCATGAAATAACCTATGATATGCTATGAAACCAAACTAAATCAAACCAAACCAAACCAATATATATATATATATATATATATATATATATATATATAAAGTAAAGTTGGCGACCGTTGTCCAGGGCAACCAGAAGGCTCTCTTTTCAATAGCTACAACACCGAGGTGTAGGGGAGGGCGCCATTTCTTTCCCTGGATTGCCCCACTTTACCCTTGATACATACCTTATATTGCTGAGTGTTTAGCAAGGATGTATCAAGTACCATTTTTACACTCTTTCGTATGACGCGACCTGGGATTGAACCCCTATCTTCTGGGCCATTGGCGAATATATATATATATATATATGTATATTTAGGCAGCATTTCTTCGTTAATGCAAATTTCATTAAACATAATAGACATTTTATGCCTACACATTCTCTTTTAGATCCGTTCGAATTCCCGTATTACTTTTATCGTATTCGGGGGGAATTGATTTAGGTATTGTCCATAGTTGTATGTATCCCTAGTACTTTCTGCCCGACTTTGGGCCATCATCAGGGGAGAATCTGTTACAAAAGTGATGTAACTTTTGTTTTAGCAAATTACTACTGTGTAAGGACGTCTTTGCTGTTGGAGATTATGGCGCTTGCTTTTAAATGTAATTCTGTAAATAATGCCAGTAGCTAAAGACATTTAAGTACGTTAGCACTGGTTTGAAAATTAATTCTATTAAGTGCTGGTTGCAGGTTTCAAATATATAGTGCTTCGAGAATCTGAAGTTTTTGTTTATTATTTTGATGTTCGAGTATTGTTGTGTTGTCGGTGAGAATTTTTCGTAGTTGTGTTGTTGGGCATGAATGTTTTTTTAAATGCTGAGCTATTGAACTTGTGTCAGAATTCGAACGGATCCAAAAGAGAATATGTAGGCATAAAATGTCTATTATGTTTAATGAAATTTGCATATATATATATATATATATATATATATATATATGAGAGCTCTCCATATCTAAAACAGAATAACGTATTCTATCATTGTACTAAGAGAAACTGACACCAACACTATGTTCACGCTATTCTAACTATATATGTTTATATATGTGTGTGTGTGTGTGTGTGTGTGTACATATAATTGTGTGTGTATGAGAGTGTATTGACCGAACCCCTCCGTATGAGCAGGATGTGACTCAAAGGGCAATTTCTTATAAGACGAATTTAAACAAGTTTGAATCCAGAGTTTTTCTTCTCCTAGACTGGTTGCGATACCAAAGCCAAAGAGTTCAGTCTACCTTAAATAATAGGTGAATTGATACCTTTTGAATGGGTATTAGCGCAATGGGAAATGTAAACAGCCTCGTTTCGGTTTGAAACTCGATATCACTATCTAGTACGTTAGCCACGGCGCTGCGGGGGCTTCCTAATTTTGAATCTTGTAAAATCATGTATCTTAGTGAGACCAGCCTTGTGTGTCATGTCTTTTTTTTTTTTTTTAATCTAACTTCCGTATATGTTTGCATTTAAATTGAACAGTCTGAAAGTAAATATGGATCAAAATCTGACAGAATGAAGAAAGCAAAAACAAAATAATCCAAATAGGTGAATTTATTATGATGTAAAGTCGACGTTAAACGTTTCGGTTTCAATAACCATCATCAGGACTTTGACATCAGGAAAATTGTTCACACTGCGATGGACGCTTTTCGAAATAACAGGAACAAATGAAATGTATACAACGAAAAGATACAAACATCCGCACAGCGTTCTTAATTCAAAGGTATTAAAAACGTGTTTGGAACAGTCTACACTGATTCAAGACATTGGAGTGGACGAAGATTATCTACGTTTTAGCGCATGTATTGTGCTACGTATATATTATGTTCCTATGCGTCAACTGACTTACAATACATATTTTCAGCAAAATGTATAAAATACATTTATTATCGGCAAAAATGTATTTTTAACTGATACTATTTGTCGCTGCCTCCCACCAGACACGACTTGACACAAGGTCAAAGCCCGAAGGCCGATTAAAGTGGGGATCGGCAAAAATGTATTTTTAACTGATACTATTTGTCGCTGCCTCTCACCAGACACGACTTGACACAAGGTCAAAAGCCCGAAGGCCGATTAAAGTGGGGATAAGGGGGGAGGGATAGTCGGGAACGAGTCGAGACTCGAACCCTGCTGGTCTATGCTGCTCATCGGCTCACTTGGTGCAATGTGAGCCTGATGAGGCAAGCAGTTTCACGAACCCAAATATGCCGGGTTATGGCTTGAACTAGACACCAAGGTCTAGTGCCATACATAGGCTCCTGAGAGCGTCCGAAGATCTGTATTTTTAACTGAGCTTCTTTTTTACGCCTGCGTTCGCACGTACACGTCCTTGAAAAATGTATGAGTCCAACTATTTTCCCTCCTACAATAGGTAAGATAGTCGGGCAGACTGGGCTCTTTAGCCTTGGCCAGGCAACCAGTCTAGGAGAAGGAAAACTCTAAACTATACCCTGTTAAACTCTGCTAAAAAACTGACCTTGCGTCACATGCAGTTTATGTAAAGGAGTTAGGTAAACACACACACAAACACACACACACACACACGCACACACACACACAGACATATATATATATATATACCTTTTCTTTTTGACAATTTTGAGATGTTTTATTTGAACAATATATGAATCCTTATCTGTTATGTTTCATATATGTGTGTGTGTGTGTGTGTGTTATTGGTAGATATAAATTTATACAAATGCTAAGCAATAAGGAGATAATAATAAATGGAAGGCAAAGGGAGAAGAAAAAAAAATCAATTAAAACCACCCCTAGTCAAGCAACAATTATCTCCTATTAAATTTAAGGAGTGCTTTGGATTTTGCTTGCACATAGTTGGCCTGTAAAATAAGATGTTAAGTGCCTCTTGGATTACTAAATGTTGATTTGTCCTAGCAACATTTAATCGTCCTTGAGATATTAGGGGTGGTTTTAGTTAATTTTTTTCTTCCCCCTTGGTCTTGCAGTACAATTCTCATTTTCACCCCCACTTAAATCAATTAATCTGTTGACATTGTTTTTCAATGACTTCCGATAGGTTCGCTTGACAAATATCGGATATAAAGGGTCCTTGCGATTCCAACAAAATTCACCAATTTATTTTTCTATTAATTGTTATCTCCTTATTGCATATGCCGCTTAGCATCTGTTGGCATATATATGTATATATATATATATATATATATACAAATTTCGTTGAACATAATAGACATTTTCTGTCTACATATTTTCTTGTTGATCCGTATTGCTTTTATCGTATTCGGCGGGAATTGATCGATGTATTTTCCATAATTGTATATATCTCAAGTACTTTACGCTCGACTTTGGGCCATCATCAGGGGAGGATGTATTACAAAAGCAATACGGCAATATAAACGGATCAACAAGAAAATATGTAGACGGAAAATGTCTATTATGTTCAACGAAATTTGTATATATATATATATATATATATATATATAAATGGGAGTAAATTATAGAAATAAATCCAACAGTATGAAGAAGATAGAAAAACAAAATATTCCAAAGGTTACGAATTTTTTTTTTATGATGGAAAGTCAACGTTAAAACGTTTCAGTTTTGATAAACCTTCATCAGGACTTTAAGATGATGAAAGGTGTTGCTTATATATATTATTTCCTCCGGTTATTCTAATGAAAACATCCATTGTTGTTCAAGCAACGTTGAATTTACATCATAATAAATTCACCCCATTTGTTTTTCAATTTTTTTCATATATATATATATATATATATATGTGTGTGTGTGTGTGTGTGTGTGTGTGTGTGTGTGTGTGGTATAAAGACTTCGGTGATAGAGCAGATATCTCTAAGTCATGATATCACAGAAACAGTCATTGCTCGGTGACTGTTAGTTTTTCATCTCTGTAATTATCAGACCAAGAGTTTCTCGCGAGGTTGACATTCTTTTAAAGGCCTCATGATTGCATAGATCAGAAACTAACAGTTACTAAGCGTCACTGATTGATTCCTAGCTATCGTAGACCATGAAAATGAATCTCTTAACAGCAGCGTAAGGCAACAGCATGAGGACCAATAACGTTAAAGCGAAAATTGATAAAACGCAACAGAAAAGTAAGTCTTGGTTATGTGGCAATTCATTAAGCTTTTTGCTTAGAAGCGTTCGACTGGAGGCAGAGAGAGAGAGAGAGAGAGATTGAGAGGAGAGAGAGAGAGAGAGAAAGAAGGAGAGAGAGGAAAGAGAGAGAGAGAGAGAGAAGGAGAGGGACGAGAGAGAGAGAGAGAGAGGGAGAGAGAGGAGAGAGAGAGAGGGGTTAATAATGGCAGCACCGGACCAGAGTCTACTATCTAGAAACTGACTGCCAAAGACTTTGAAAATAGACCAAACACAATATGTAGATTATGTGAACAAAAAACTGAATCAACTGATTATAATCAATTGATTCATTTTTTTTTGTGTGTGTCCCTAACCGAAAACGGATGAAATATAATGAAAGGAAAGATAAAATAGGATGTCATATTCATTGGAAAATACAGATAATATTATGGAACACTAAAATCTAAAAAATGCTATCAACATATATATAAATTAGGTTTGGTTTGGTTTCTTTGTTTAATGGTATATCAACCTTTGTAGGTTATTTAATGCCAAGGCCATTCTCCTAGAAGAATAATGGTACTATTTAACCCATAGCTGGGAAGATAAGGGGGTTCATACCTTTCCCAAGGGTATTTGCCTGAAAGTGAACGTAATAGCGCGACTGGAGTACGAACTCGCTTACTACGATTCCGCAGGCCATCGCTTTAACCATTACACCACGAGGACACCCCCATGTAAATTAGGATATAACAAATATTATATTGTATACACAGATTATAGGAATGAAGAATGAAGTGGAAAGAAAGGACAAATGAAAAATGAAGAATGAAATGAAAGAAAGAAAGAACGAAGAATAAAATAGAAAGAAAGAAAGAATGAAGAATAAAGAAGGAAATGAGGAGGAAGGATGAAGAAAGAAGAAAGAATGATGCAGTTTAGCAGAGAGAGAGTCTGGAATCGTCACAGACTTCAGCTGATACCATCGGTTTTCTTCTCTGTTCTCACGGTTGCCATTCTTCTTTCAAAAGCTATTAATTCTTTCTGGACGAAAAGATATTCGAGACAAAAGAGCGTCGGGTGTCGACGACGATGATTTGGGGTGGACGAGGAGAGGGGTTCGCATCAAGAAACGGGTGTGACTCATTGCTGACATCAAAAACTGAAGATCGGATGGCACCACAACATTTTACACTCTCCAAATTAAATTATATATATATATATATATGTATACAATATTGTGTGAAGTAATACTATATATATCTATATGGAGAAATGGTAGATTTGGTGAATCTTACAAGATGATGAAAATAAGTGGATATATCAATATACTTACAATAGGTTTTGAGATAATATTTCGTTTTTTATTCACTGAAGAACTTCAGACTCAAAAGTTTGATGAAGTTCTTATCCACTTTATTTCTTTGGCGAAGGAATTTACGGCTGCCACTCACATAATGCAAAGCTCTTCAAATGAATTGAGCACTCTGGTATCCGGTAAGGCAAAAATGTAAACAAACGAAAGCAAACATAACGTTTTATAATTCTTGAGCTGACGTATTTCGCTTGTTGGCTGAGCGGTAGGATTCTAAGTCTAAGATAAAGCTGGGTGGGTTTCGATCCCAGCTTCAACTGTCCTTCGTGTCAAGCCACACTGTAGAATTTTGATACAACGAAACAGTCTATCAGGGGATGGCAATACACACATATATATAATGGGATTTGATATAATACAATATAACACTATATACATATGCGAACAATAAAAAAATAACACAATATTCTGATCACATATTTCAGCTTTATATATATATATATATATATATATATATATACTATAAAGCAGTATATTGTAACAACTCTTCTGTGTTGTATAATCCTGACGATCTCTATAACAACAATAATAATACAAATACAGGCTGACTCTGTCGTTTCGGACACGACCCGGTTTATTTCTTTCTACCTTCAGTCCTTGGCGACTCGAGGAGAGAGACACAAATCGTAAAAGCCTATTCTATCCATACTATACTGACCCCCCCACCCCCTTTCCGCACGGCGCATCTTGTGGTCTCTAAGATCTCAACTCATCTCTGCTGGTAGAGACCTGAACTGATCTCTTTGATTTGATCCGAAAAATCTAGCGGCACGATTCAACGATGGAACGGGAGTTGACGTTCCATCGTTGAATCGTGCCGCTAGATTTTTCGTTTGAATCGTGCCGCTAGATTTTTCTTTTCAAAATCCAAAAATTCTCAGGACCATCTCTTTCGGCTACGACGTCAACCGCCCACTCAATTCACTCCAACGGCCGTCCAATCACATTTCCTGTCTGTGACAGATGATGATTGTCATATACTTTCCGTGCGGGCGTAAGAGTGCACTATCTGACAATAGCATCTTAACTAAGAGACACCAAGTAGTTCCAATCCGTATCAAACAACAAAACATAACAAAAAATGACCAATACAAAAAATTATTACCTCCAACTATATTGGGGTGTCCTCGTAATGGTTAAAGCGATGCACTGCGGAATCGTAGTACGCGAGTTCGTACTCCAGTCGCGCTATTACGTTCACTTTCGGGCAAATACCCTCGGGAAAGGTACGAACCCCCTTATTCTCCATTCAGCTATGGGTAAATAGTAGGACGGACTAGGTTCTTCAGCCTTGGTGAGGCAACTAGTCTAGAAGGAAAACTCTGAATTCAAACCTGTTAAACTCCGCTTAAAAATTGACCTTGTGACCTCCGAGCGGAGGGGTTGGTAAATAGTACCTCCAACTATATTACATTCTAGAGCTCTGTGGAATATTCCTTCGCTGCAACAACTCACAAGTCCACTCTGACCCGGAGTGACTGTACTTCTTTGGGCTTTATCGAAAGGTCAATTGAGTATGTTTGAAAATTAGTAGATAGGAATACTTGATATCATATAACTATGTACAATATACAAGTGCACAGAAAATGTAAATATCAACATACAATGTAGGCAATAACCAATATGCATAAAGACGGGTTGACATGCCGTTAAATCTATCAATGAATCGACCATTGGCAGCAACACCCCCATAAGGCACCAACTATACCAGCCTCCCATCACGAAAACTATCAAAGTTAGATGAACCTGACATGCGGGACACTGCTGGAGAAGCGGGGATGAGCTCATAAGTGATGTACTCCTGTGGACCCCCGCATATGGCCGAGCAAAAGCAGGACGACCAGCTCGAAAATACATACAACAGCTCTGTGAGGATATGGGATGCAGCCCTGAAGACCTGCCAGAGGCGATGAAGTGGCGAGAGAGGGTCAGGGATATCTGTGCTGGCGGCACGACATGATGATGATGATGATGATAAGTGTCAATAAAAGTCTATTAACACATGTGAGTTAGTATTGATATAGTGGACGTTTTTTAAAATCTGGGGCAGAAGTTATTTTTACGTTCTTTGGAGTTTCAAATATTTGTGTTATGCGAAGTGCTTTGACTCATGTTGGTATGGATAGAAAATTCAAACATGTCAATGTGTTTTAACTTAGGAAAAACAAAAATGACGGCATTTTCTCAAGCCAATGAATTCAATTAACAAATACTGTGTATCAGTCGAGGGAAAGAGAAAAATTCAAAGCAAATGGTGCAATAGTTTATATTTAGTCAGACGTAGTTTTCGATACAAGTGATATTGTTTAAAAGATTTCAGATTGATAATTTTTCGTGTTAAAATATACAAATTGACAATTACAGTTTTCAGGACAGCTACGAAAAAAAAAAAAAAACCTTCATGAAACTAAAGTAGTTTTTTCATTATCATTCGGAAGCAAAGAGACATTTTTTTTGTTGAGAGAAACTTCTATTTAGTAGAGAGTTTCAAAAGAAAGTATTACATATCGTTGAATATTAACAACTCATCGTACCGTGTGTAGAAGTCCCTTTGGCGTAGTTGTTAACGTATTAGACTGGGAGACAGTCGTACGTGAGTTCACACATCAGTCACGTATTACATTCACTTTTAGACTAATACCCTCCAGGAAGGTATAAACTTCCTTATCTTTCCAGCTACGGGTTAAATGGCATCACTGCTATTTTTCTACAAGGATAGATTTGGCATTAAGTAACACAAGAAGGTTGACGTGCCATTAAACAAAGAATTTCAAAATTCCGTATGTCATAATTTTCTTTCATTTGCATATTCATTTCCTTATCTTTTTTCTTCTATCATTTTCGCTCACTTTCTTTCTTTCTTTCTTTCTTTTATTCTTACTTTTTTTTCTCTTTCTTTTTTCTTTCTTTTTTTCTTCTTTCTTTCTTTCTTTATTTTCTTTCTTTCTTTTATTTATCTATTTTTAAATTTTTTTTTCAATTTTCAGAAGTCCCTAGGGCGTCGTGGCTAATGTGCTGGACTGCGGCATTGAAGTAAGCAAGTTCGAACTCCAGTCAAGCTATTGCATTTACTTTTGGACTAATACTCTTGCGAAAGGCATGAACCCGCTATCTCCCAAACCATTAGTTAAAGAGCTCTACTGCTGTTTTTCTAAATGGCTTTGACATTAAATAACCCACAAAGGTTGATATACCAAGAAACAGAAACTTTCCCCAAAATCTCAAACAAAAACAACGTTTACAATGAAAGTAGAAATTTAATAAGCTTAGATGTGGCACAAGGCCGTATGAATAAGAGACTCGCATTCACTTATGACACGCTAACCATTGCACCACCTGAGGCGTCCATGTATATATCAAGTTAATGTCATTCATTTTATCATATTTCTGTTATTGATGATTCATTTTTGTTTAAGATTTATTTTTTTCATCTTTTACTTGTTGGTTGGATTTGTTGATGTTTTCCTTGCTGTTTGATTAAATAAAAGATAATCCGTAAAAAAAGAAGCAATTTTGTCAACTGTTTTTCTTATTTCACTGACAATCTGGACCAACACAAAAAATAATCCACACTGCAAATTTTTGTAAAACTTTTATTTCTTTAAGTGAAAAAAAAAAGGATATTTGTACGAAATTATATCCGGGGGAGTGTCTTACACCCGTCCAAACATCCTACACCCATAAAAAAAACCCCTGAGATTCCAGCCTGGACAGACACAAAAATTCTTTTAATATGGAACAAATGAACCATCTTTGTTTTATACTACTTCTCTTTGTTGGCCATCTTTCTTCTTCTTCTTCTTCTTCTTCTTCTTCTTCTTCTTCTTCTTCTTCTTCTTCTTCTGTCTTGTCGTTCCGAGAGAAAGTGATAAAGTCGACTTATTACAAAAAAGGAAGGGATAATATTTCACAGACATTTTTGCAGATTTTGTTTTTAAGGGCGACATCAACATTTTCTTGTTCGACGAAAAAAACATACAAAAGAAGACAAAAATGGCGTCGACTTCCGATGTTTACTGAGTGAGCGGGAAATGACATTTTCGAAAGGAGAATAGTAGAAACAAGATAATAGGCAGGAGTATAGAAAAAGTCAGTGATATTTAAGCGTAAAATAAACACACACACACACACACACACACTTGTAGATCCACGTACACATACAAAGAGAGGATAAGTTTAAGAGATTTTGATATATAGAGACTCCTCATCGTGGACTGCTGGTAAGTAGGATAGTTTCTGGAATCAAATTTCACTGAATTGCGACTTCGATCCTCACTGGGTGGTTTGTAATAGGTAGATATACATGAACAGACTGAGCTACGTGTCTAGCCACACTGAAGAGTTCTGATAGAACGGAATAGTCTGTCTGTGGATGACTATATATACGCTCCCCCATGGGGGTTGAGCACTCTGGTGAAGGAATTTTCGGTCGCCGCTCACATAATGCAAAGCTCTTCGAAAGAATTGAGCACTCTGGTAGCCGATAGGGTATAAAAATGTAAACAAACGGCTGCTGCTACTGCTGCTGTTGCTACATAATACATTAAAAATTCCCTTAGCTAACGTGGTCTGAGATTTAGTCTAACGTAAAGTTGGATGGGTTTCGATCCCGGCTTTGAGCGTCCTACGTGTCTGGCCACATTGAAAAGTTCTGATTGAACGAAACAGTCTGTCTGTGGATGACAATATATATATATATATATATATATATATATATATATATATATATATATCAGTTAAGATAGCGTAAACACAGAATCAACGGCACACTTAGTGACTGTCAGTTTCACGCATTTACAGTCATCAGACGAGTTGTGTTTCGCTATCCTAATCTATATACTATATCACCAATATCAAGCGTTTTTTATGATTATACGAAGCTGCAAGGCACACAAACACATATATGTGTGTGTCTGTATGTGTGGTTTCTTTTGGTTTCTTTCGTTTAATGGCATATCAACCTTAGTGGGTTATTTATTACCAAAGCCATTCTTGTAGGAGAATAGCAGTGATACTATTTAACCTATAGCTGGAAAGATATTGGAGTTTACATCTTTCAAAAGGGTATTAGTCTGAAAATAAACGTAATAGCGCGACTGGAGTTCGAACTCACTTACTACGATATATATATATATATATATATATATATATATATATATATATATATATTAGATTTTGAAAGGATCTCATTCCGTCTCTTTAGTGATAAATACGAATAAATAGATAAAGTTGTATTGTTTTATTTTTCAAAGGGTTGTATCGTTCTATTTTGAGACATGATTTTTTCTACTTGAATGAAGAAAAAGTTTCTTTGACAGTTCATCACTTGTAAAAGACCTTATCTAGTCTCCTATTTGCCGTTTCGGTTAAAAGAGGTAGGAATAGACTGTCCCAGTCATTGTTCAGTGATTAGAGAAAAGTATTTTTGACGAATGTTGAAAGAATATATCCCAGGAAAGCATAGTAATAACAACTTCAGAGGGGAGTGTCCTCGTGGTCTAATGGTTAAAGTGATAGACTGCGGAATCGTTGTACGCGAGTTCAAACTCCAGTCGCGCAATTACGTTCACTTTCGGGCAAATACCCTTGGGGAAGGTGTGAACTCCCTTTTCATCCCAGCTATGGGTTAAATAGTACCACTACTGTTCTTCTAGGAGAATGGCTTTGTCATTAAATAACCTACAAAATTTGATATGCCATTAAACAAAGAAACTAAGCTAAATAACTTCAGATGAACAAAAAGTTTATCTTTGCAGCAGAATTCTGACTTGCTCACCGCCCACAATTCAAAGTAATATGCAGTTCATGCCTCGTATTTTATTGTCTATGGCAACGGATTGTGAGTGGCGAATGATTCATTATCTCTCAGTATGGATTTCTAGGTAGCAATGGATCAGATTAGTGTTGTACATACATTGACAGGAGTGGAAACGTTCTTAGCGTAATGGAATCGGGGACCCGAGTTCAAATTCTTGGCAAGACTACGTTTCTCTTCCTGCAATAATGTAACATATTGACCCTCGGCCAAGCTGTCAAATAAGAGATGCACCTGTGTAAATAACAGGTGCATCCGGTCGAAGATATCAGGGTATAACCTTCACTGTGGACGGGTTGAATTGGGTGCAGATGGGACGCCCACAAGAAGCAGGTGGATGTCAAACAATTATATAACCCGGTGCCACAGACAGGTTCAGTTAGTTGGAGATAAGATACTGTAGAGAGAACCAGCTCCCGGAGAGGGCCGGGCTCTCAGGAACCCCGGTTGAGCAGCCAGCCGAATGAGAAAGAAGTGCTGCTAAAGACAGAGGAACTTGGGCTCCATTTCGAATAAAGTGTGAGAGGTATATTTTTCTAAAGAAGTGTGTTCGTTCGTCATTATTGTTGATTTTGCTTCTGCATGTATATGTGTATAGTTGTATATGTATCATGGTTGTGATTACGCAACAACAAGATTTTAACACGGTGTTGACTCGTAGATAAAACCCCGTTTCTTATAACGCATTAGATTATCCCAATGAGAGTAACCTAACACAGAATATTCGGTAGGAAACAGAACAAGCCAATTAATATAACAAGACTTTTAATCGTACACAAGAAGAGTAGGGAATTAAGTTCCCGTCCCAAGCAATACAAGAGTCACAAGCGCTCAAGGAACAAACAGAAAAGTCCATACAGCAAAAAGGTGGAAACCACTTACTCTTCTCAAGTCTGGGAAATAAAGAAGGGAGCCCTATTGTGCTCAGCACTGTGTTCTCACTGCTAATGCCATTAGGAAAGGCATGAAATCATCTCTTCTCTCTCTCAGATATGGTTAAATAGTAGAGCAGATTGGGCTATCTAGCCTTGGTACGGTAACCAGTCTAGGAAAAGGAAAAGTCTGAATTCGAACCAGTAGTATTCTGCTTGCTAGATTGACCGCATGAATCTTGGTTGGGCACACACACACACACACACACATACTCACTCTCTCTCTCTCTCTCACACACACACTCGTTCTCTCTCTCCCTCTCTCTCACACACACGTACACACACACACACACATATACTCACTCTCTCTCTTTCTCTCTCTCACACACACACTCGTTCTCTCTCTCTCTCTCACACACACACACACGTACACACACACACACACACATAAATACACTTACCCAGTCGGTTGGGACTGTAGAATACACCGACTGCTTTTCTGCAGAGCGGTAAGATTCGCCCAACAGGTGTCCTGAATATGATGCTAAACAATCTGATGGTGAGGTTTCAGTAATGTTGGAGCTTTAGGGGAATGCAGAGTACCCCTTCATTGCCAACACTCCCAGGTCCACTCTGGCCTAGAGTGGTAGCACCTGAAAGGGTCCTATCTACGGGTCAAGGAGAACTAAACTACGTACTTATGCTAAACTGAAGGAGACTGTTTCATATGTATAAAAATTGATTTGGCATTAAATAACCTACAATAGTTTATATGCCATAAATTTAAACAAAACCACTCACAGATAGATACATGCACAAACACACACATACTTTTCTGTGTCACACACACACACACACACACACACACACATTCTCTCTCTCTCTCACCCATTCTCCTGAATGACATAAAAATGATATATCTTTAATTTATGAAAGGATCACATTCTGTCCACTGAATGATGACGGAGGATAACAAACAAACAAACAAACAAACAAATAAACAAACAAAGCAAAATGAAACGATGACAAAACAAAAAAAAAAACAACAAAAATCAAAAGCGTAAATAATTGGGCAGACTGAGTTTTTCCGCCTTGGTTAGGCAACCAGTCGAAGGGAAACTTTGAATTCCAACCAGCTTTACTCAGCTTAATAAATTGACCTCGTGCCGCATCCAGCTCGTGGCGTAGGGATTGGACACACACATACACACACTCATACACACATACACTCACACACAAACACACACACACACACGCGCGCGCTCAAGTGACCACGATGACATCAAAAAAGATATACGTTTAATTTTGAAAGGACAATATTCTGTCCAGTTGAGTGAGGAATGCGGGAAACAAAATAAAAAAAAAAGACAGAAAACAAAAAAGAAAAACAAAAACAAGAAAGTATGTTAAAGGCATTGGTATGGGACATATATATATATATATATATATATATATATATTTTTTTTTCAGAATAGATGAATGCAGCAATTGGAGCTTGACTTCTGTATGGACTGATAACATCTTGAAAAGATATCAGGCGAATATTGTATAAAGAAGGGTCTTGATAATAATAATAATAATAATAATAATAATAATGGAAAGAGAATAAGAAAGAAAAAAAAAGACACGAAAGAAGACAACAAAACGAGAGACACCTACAATAACAACCAGTTGTCATTCAGACTGAAATAATAATAAAAAAAAAATGAAAAAAAAACAACAAAAAACAAAACCAAAAAAACAAAATAAAAAACAACAAAAAAAACCCCAAAAACGAACACCCCTCCCCAAAACAACCGGTTTAAACTGGTGTGAAAAATTCACAAAGACTAATTTGTTTTTTTAGTTTAATGGCATATCAAGCTTCATGGGTTATTGAATACCAAAATGATTATTGTAGAAGAACAGCAGGGAACTCACAAAGAGCTAAGCAATTATTATCCCAAATAACCTGGAAAACAAGGGAAATAATCATCAAAAGAAGGATCGACATCATCCGAAACACATTACTGTTGAGATCAGAATACTTTGGAGAGTCCTGAAAAGATTAGGCGTTTAACTTTCACTCAGACCTCAATGTAGGATTTATTCGACTCTCCCATCAAGTAAGACTGACATGAAGTCATTGTATAGTGGGGGAGGGGGCAATGCATGAATCGTCTTGAATGCGTGGACGTCACAAGATATTAATTGATGCTCTCAGCATTACTCATTTAGGGCGCCTCAGGCGTCAAACGATGAACTCAGCCGTGCAAAGCAGATATTGCCTCGGGGTGTAATATAATCGCTGAGGGATTTCGTTTCATGCCTTTGGGTTTAGTTAGGTTGAGAACCTTTCGGCTCAGTGCATGGGTTACTTAGGTGCAACATTAAAACAGATGTTCACGCACGCGCGCAGAGCGGACGTGTCACTCAGAGATGTCACTATAGCCCAGATGGGAAATGGAGGCTAGAGAGTGCGAATGACGTCACGCACAGGAAGCGCACAGAGGATTTTGGAAATTTGAAGAAAGTTAGTAGAGTTGAGACCTGGCTCGCGAGAAGACGGGTGGCTTTCGTTAGCTCGCGAGGCCTTGGGTAGGTGTCGCACGAGATGGGGGGGGAGTGGGGGGGCAGATGAAAAAGCCAGCAAAGAAAGATTGTGCCTCTCTCTTCTTATGTTGAAGAACCTTTAAACTCAAAGGTAATAAAAAGTTTCGTACCTGAACAAAGAAGTCGTAAGTGTTTTTCGCGTTTCGAGATCCTATGTTCTATGTATATATATATACATGAACATTCTATGCCGCTTTTCCCATATCCATATCTTGGTATGGTACAGGGGAAAAGGTCCTCGAAAACTAGCGATTAACTCAATATCTTCTACCCTGTGCGAAAAAGTCGGAATAAGTTGAATAATAATAAATATCGATTTAGACCAAAGCAGCGTTGAAGTTAGAATCGGTGCATGTTTTCCGAAAAAAAAAAAAAAATTAAATAAAAATAAAATAAAAACGAGATACGTATCTGGACGTCACCAAAGAAATACTGAGCATGAAGAAGATACTCGTGCAAATCGTTGTTGGAGAACTGTGAATGATAGCTGAAAACCATTTGAAAAAACTGGAGGAACTTCAAATTTTAAAAAAGAAAAAGTAAAAGCAATAAAAAAAAAAAAATTAAGACTAAACAAAAAATGTCACTGGGAAAAGCTATAGAATACCGAGGAGAGTGCATGAGCTTTGAAGAGGTTTGTTGTCACTTTATCTCCTATGGAAGTCACCACTTAGTCTGGTGTCATAAATCAATTGGTGCAGAAATGAATGTAATCATCGAGTTGAGAGCATTATGTCAAGAAGTTAAAAAGTTGAGCGCTGAGACCTAAAATACTGATATATATATATATATATATATATATATATATATATATAGTGTAACCGGATGGAATCTCAAACTTGGTTAAGTCGTCATTATAAATTTATTTCGGCGGTGAATATTACTATACTCTCCGTCTCGTCAGATGACTTTTTACATGCTTTTCTCGAAGTTGCAGAACAGCAAATGTGGAATTACTGTTCGTATTTAAAAAATTAAAAAACAAAAATAAATAAATAAAAAATAAAAATGAAATACAAATTATTTAAATTTACATGAGAAGGCAGAAGGGGTCAAAATATTAAGTGTTAGAAGCCTCAAGAAACAGGAGTGGGGTTTCTCTGTAGGTCAACCCATCCTATATGATATGATTTATATGATATTCCTCATATATTCTTTAAAAAAATAATCCACACCCACTGTCTTTGGACGCGGACTGGATATTATATATATATATATATATATATATGTGTGTGTGTGTTAATATGATTCACTATAAGGATATTTTCATACTCTTTCTTTTTTTTGAAATACCATCAGATTTCATTCCAACTTTAACAATATATATATATATATATATATACATATGAGTGTGTGTGTGTGTGTGTGTGTTGTGAGAAGAGAATGGAGTTGGCTTTTTTATCGACAATTAGAAAGTTTGTTTTTGAATATTTGTCATATCTAAGTACAAGCACTTACTGCCACAATTTTTTGAATGTGAGGAACACAATTCGGAAATTTGTAGACGAGAAAATGTTTTATGGTCTTCTTCTGCGAAAAGATTTCAAACAATTCGCGATGGATTATCTACAACATATTTTATTGTTTAAGGAACCTCGGTAAATGAAGACAGGAAAAACATGAAATAGTAAAAGAGATATATCATAGAGAAATGTCTTATCATACAGTTGAAGAGTCTTTTAATATAAGTTGAGAGTCTCTAATAGAATGGAAATTTATGTCAAAGCATAGTACTGTGCGTTCTACGACACAGGGTTTGTTGGGGTTAGAACCTCAAAGTCGGGAGATGCTACTCACACTTGTGTGAGCTTCTGGCTTTCGAGGTATGACCAGAGAGAGAGAGAGAGAGAGAGAGTATTGATATTGCCGCGTCTAATTATATAGTACATTGGTCCCACCACCTAGCGACCTATAAAAGTACTATTTGGAAATAAATCCGATGGTATATAAATATAAATTTCAATTAAGAAAAACAACAAAAAAAAAAAAAACAAAATAATCATACAAAATAATTTTTGTATGATAATATGCCAATATTTAATGTTTCGGGTTTTTTTTTTTTTTTGTTAAACCATATCCGATGCGATGTTGGAACGAAAACAAATGAAAACCTAAAAATGAGAAATTTCTTGGCGTTCTATTATTCCTCACGAACTGGACAGAATATGGTCCATTCAAAATCAAATATATACCTTTCTTGATGTCATCATGGTCACTCAAGTGCGAGCGTATGTGTGTATGTATCTGTGTGTGTGTTTATATATGTGTGTTGGTGTGTACACAAGCCCTATGCCGCAAGCTATTTTGAAATGTTCTAACCTTGTGTCCGAATTTTTATTTTTAAAAATCAAAGATTTATTCCTTAAAGATTGTATATGTGTGTGGGTGTGTGCATAACCCCTACGCCACGAGCTGTTTTGAAAGATTCTGACGTTGTGTCCGAATTTTTATCTTTCAAAATCAGATAATTTATTTATTAAAGATTGGGAAAAAAAAAAATTAATGAGAATTCTTTTTTTAATTCTCAAAAATAACGTCTCTATGAATAGTTTCGAAAATTAAAAAAAATTTCCATAAAAAATCATTATTGTTATTTTTTTTATTCTTATTTTCGCAATAAATAAATCGACGTATTTGCTGTAGTTCGCAATAAAAATCTGGCAGAGAAAATATTTTGATTAGAAACTATGACGAAACTATTAATTAAAGAAAGTATTATCTCTTGATGATCAATAAAAACTAATTTACATGTGGGATATTATCATATATATATATATATATATATGTGTGTGTGTGTGTGCGTGCGTGTGTGTGTGTGCGTGTTAAAATATGAAAACAAAGTATAGAGAGGAAGAGTTTATAGTTGAATATTCTGGCATCGTTAAATTTTTTTTTTCATATTAAACCATCATCAGCGCAATGTTAATATGTAATGTATCTTCTTAATAATATCATTTTTTCATAATTACATACTATCGGATTCATTTCCATTTTCTCTCTCTTATATATATATATATATATATATATATATATTGTCATCCACAGACAGACTGTTTCGTTGCATCACAACTCTTCTGCGTGGTTAAATACGCGAGATACTTCAAGATGGGTTCGAAACCCAGCTGACTTTATGCCTGTTGGATATCTTACAGTGAGATATCATCATTCTTAGCGTAAGCGAAGGAAATATTTTGGTATATATTCACATATTCGCAATTGGCTACCAGAGTGCTCAATTTATGAGAAGATCTTCCCATATATATATATATATATGTGTGTGTGTGTGTGTGTGTGTGTTCGGTTCTTCTTTTTTTTTTTTTGCTATTCGTTGTTCATTTAATGCCAAAGCCATCCTTGTAGAAGAACGAAAGTGTTACTATTTAACATATAGATGGTAGGACGAAGAGGTTCATATCTTTCCCAAGGGGCATTATTCCAAAAGTGAGCGCAATTGCGCAATTAGAGTTCGAACTCAGAAGAAGTCTACTAATTGATATACTGCTTATGATTTTCAGTTACGCGTGCGGTATATCAGCATAATCCACAGATAGATTGCTGGATGTTAACGGTTTATCAACCCGTCTCGGGTTATTTTATGCCTAGACGTTATTATGTTTATGTTCATATTCTTTTTTGTAGTTTAAGATTTTTGCACACGGTTATATAATATCAACTATTCCATCAAATATAAATTGTTTTCAAACATATCTTTTTGACCCTAAGATGGAACCCTAACAGGTACTACCACTCCGGGTCTAAGAGTAATGGCAGTGAAGGGGTACTCAACACTTACCAGATTTCCGGAACGCGAGCTTCACCCCCAGATCTAGGTTAGTGTTATACCCCTTCCCAGAGGATACATAATATTCTAAGCCTCGCGAGCAGAGTGGCCTAGTTCTGTGTTTCATATTATCTCTCTAACTAGGTGGGGACAGATGTATTTAAAGAAAAGATGGGAGAAGAAGGTGGACAAAAAACGACGTGAATATCGTCTCTCTCGTGTTCCCTCCACTTCTCATTTCTCTTCCATCTCAATGCTTTTCTTTGCTTTATATATATATATATATATATATATATAATTTTGTCTGTCTTTTTTTTTATATCTTAATGTATTTTTTGTGCTCAATATGAAACAGTGCTGCTGTTATATATTATATTCACTGGTTTGGTTGATAGAATAATTCAGTGAATATGTATATGTATGTTTATTTAGCTGGCTTCGTATGACATTATATATATATAAGCCAAAAGAAGCCACCTAAAAAAACAAAAACAATGCTATCCTTTAGAGAGAAAATACTCGTCGAAAATACATAAATAATATTCACCTTAAATAGCAAAAATGACTCAAAATAATGGAAACTATTTATAAAGGCCAGAAAACCCAATTTCAACATCAGTTTTTTTTAAACGCACTTGATCACACAGTGAATCCGGTGTAATATGACAGGTGTGTGCATCTGCTTGAGTTCATAGGTGAACATCGCTTTTGAGAACATCCTTGCTTCACCAGCAGTTTCCAGCAACTCTTCTTCGACTTACTTGGATGGTTTGTGAGATGGGAGGAAAGTGACTGTACAGTTCCTGTTTTATGGGGTGCTGCTTCCAGAATTTGTTCAAAACAGTAGCGTTTTTGTATAGATCCATCTAGCTTTTTCTCCAATCGTTTATTTCGAGATCAGGTGGTGCATATATACAGTAGTATTGACACAGTTACAGTTTGGAAAAATTCCTTTTTATTTTGTAAGGGGTCAGATTTCTGTATGATTTGTAAATAGCAGTCTACGCTTTACCCGTGCATATGTTGACATCACTTTCAATAGATGAGATATTGCTACCGAGGTATGTGAATTAGTCGATTATTTTCAGAGGCTGGACACTGGAAATGGCTTCAACTTGTTTAAAATACACGACTTCTCTTTTATTTGACTTCATGTTGAGACTAATGTCTCCTGTTGCATGATCAAAGATTGGATAAGTGTATTTGCGAGAAGCGCTTGATCATCTGCGTAGTCTGCATTCCATATGGTTTCTGCTGGATATTTTTCATACTATCAAATATTTCACCGTAATTGGTAAATTGTTTTGTTATACTGGAATTTGATAGTGTTGATTAAATGATTTAATTTCCTTATTTTTTAATATTTTATTTTGGATTTTATCTTTTCCTGAATCTTGTTAAATTTGAATTCATGTTTATGCAAACTAGCAAGCATATGCACTCTCCGCCGGGGGCAAGTATTTAAGTTTAGAAATTAGAAAGACTAATGAAACTAAATATGAAACATAAAAAGATTACACTTATTTCAATTTTAATTGATTTCTACATCAATCATTAATTAGTACGTTCAACTTATTTGAAACAGAGGGAGTATAATCGAGGAATAGAACAGCTTGAACGTTAGCTCTTCCCATCACTCATGGCTCTCATTGGTAAATTTTCCAAATTCAAATAACTTGAAAGTAAAGAATAGAATTATAGTTATTTATTTTTGTTAATGAATTTCTTTTAAGATTTATTAACGGGATATTTGCTCGTATTTATTAAAATAGAATCAAATATTTAGAAAATAATAAAACCAAGCAAGTATTTATTAAAATCAAATTTTTAAGATCAAATAGTAAATTAGCTTTCGAATTCCCACTGTAAACCGCTATTGGGTTGTGTATATAAATACTATTGCATATTATTAGCATGTAGACATGGCCAACTGTATTAATAATATAAAATAATTTCATTAATTATTTATATCTGAATAAAAATGAAATCATGGGAAGTGTGACGTAAATAACTATGGGAATTTAAAGGTTGGTGGTAAGGTAGATTCGGTTACACATAGACAATCTCCATAATTTACTGTTTGACTTTAATGATTTTTGTTATTGACGATCTCTTCATCGACCGAGAATGTTTAAATATTTGAAAAAAAATGAGTTCATAATATCAAAATAGATTTACGATTAAAATTATATATCAAAACTATTGAAAAATTGTTGCATAACGCAGAAGAGAATAAGATTCCTTACTCCCCTTTAATAGACCTTGTACGAGGGTCATTCAATAAATAAGGTGAAATATTGCCAAAGGATTTGGTAATAGGGAGTACTGTTAAAAGTTGCACGTTTCTCCAAAAAATCAACTGTGATGGGACCTTTTATGTTCCAGAAGACTGTCAGCATGGCCTTCTTTTCTGACCGCTGCGTTATTAACTTTTCTTTACTGGAGAGTCAGTATTTTCCATTCGATGCTTTTCGAGTCCGGCTCACAACAGCGAACCCCATTTGTAGACATTTTTTGACGAAAACGTTTTTCTCCAAACACATCACACATTCTTCAGTAAATGTCACATGGTTTGCTCTTTTTAGTCACCAAAAATTTGATGAAAGACTTCTGTTCAAGCCTGGAGTACTCTGTTTGACTTTCCGCCATTTTGAATAGCCTCAAAACAAATGTTTTTGCGAGATTAGAAAAATTTTGCTATAAATCAATGCCAAACGATACACAATTTACATTTATGGAAAAAATTCTAAAAACAATATTATTTTGCTTTTTTTAAAATTTCCCTTATTTACTGAATGACCTACGTATATATAATAGGCCTCTTTTTACTCAAAAACGTTTCCTTATTTATTGAATGACTTTTGTATATATAATACATTCCTCCTCAGTCAAAGAAAATACCCTTATTTATTGAATGACCCTCGTATATCTTATAGGTCCCTTTTCATTCAAAATGTTCTCCCTGTTTATTGAATGATCTCCGTATATATGATAGGCCCCTCCTCAATCAAAAACATTAACCTTATTTATGGAAAGACGTTCATATATATAATAGGTCCCTCCTCAGTTAAAAACATTGCCCATATTTATTGAATGACCCTCGTATATATAATTGGACCCTCCACAGTCCCAATTTCTCCCCTTATTTATTGAATGACCCTCGTATATCTAATAGGTCCCTTTTCATTCAAAATGTTCTCCCTGTTTATTGAATGATCTCCGTATATATGATAGGCCCCTCCTCAATCAAAAACATTAACCTTATTTATGGAAAGACGTTCATATATATAATAGGTCCCTCCTCAGTTAAAAACATTGCCCATATTTATTGAATGACCCTCGTATATATAATTGGACCCTCCTCAGTCAAAAATATTCCCCTTATTTATTGAATGACCCTTGTATATTTTATCGCTAATGAAATGATAAAGAATTAATTAATTCCATAGTTTTCATTTAGATGGGCAATATTTGTATAATGGGTTCGAACCTGTATCTCCATGGTTTTTATGGAGCAGACATAACCTAGACATGTTTAATTGGAATCGACTGAACGATAAAGAACCTGTCAGCCAAAATTGTTAAATATTATACCTTCCCCCAAATATAGCCGGTATGCAAATAATCCTTTTTGGCAGTTAGAGGAATCATTCCAAGCAGTACCCATGTCAATACTATTGTATGGTTGCACTTATGGACTCTAACGAAACGCTCGGCAAAAAGCTTAGATGGGGACTACAAGGGTGCAGCGCGCTGTTTTGAACAAATCCTGGAAGCAAGTCAACACAAAACAGTTGCTGTACGGCCACTTACCACCCATCTCACAAAACGTCCGAGAAGGACGGGCAAGATATGCTGGGCACTACCCGAGAAGCAGGAACGAACACATTAGCAACGTTCTTCGGATGCTATCAAGAGGACCTGCCAAGAACAATGGCTAATAGGGACGGACGGTGTGAGAATCAAAGGAACCCGTTGTATCAGCTCTTAATGATGATGTTTATGATGATGATAACTAGCAACAAAAGCACACTTCTAAAATATCAATAAAAGTTTAAAAGTGAAATCAGATGGAGGCTGCTGGTTCGATCACAACTACAGATTGAATATGATTATAGCTTAACATTGTATCCGATTGTGATTAACGGAATTAGAACTATCTATTCCCGTGGATTAAATTAAGGGTTCAGTTCGAAGTTTTGTGTGGGCTCCCGAGTTTGACATGAAATACCTGAAGAAGGCCAAAGAATGCATCGGCCGAAACATGAATATAGCAATAAAGTTAGCAACTGTAGTCGTTGGCGACCCGTAGGCTCCCTTTTCATTAGCTACTACATCGAGGTATAGAGCAAGGCGCTACTTCTTTCCCTGGATTGCTCTACTTTACCCTTGATCTTTTACCCTTATAGTGCTGAGTGTTAATCAAGGTTACGTCAAGAACCGTTTTTTGAGTCTTAGTGGTGATCTTATATTTTGACATTCGACCCGGCCCAAAATGCCATTCAAGGTGATGCACCAGAAGGAAGTGACACATTCCAATGACAGTTAGGAGAGGAAATCACGTGGGGGGAAATTGGCTAACAAAATGGGACAAGCTAAAAAATCCCATGATACTCTCATAGACTGACGCACCGGAAGAGAGTGACCTCTGAACTGCATGACAGTTATTTCCGTTAGATGACGATTAAACATGCAATTTCAAAGATCGAGTGGGCGTTGAACTATTATATAGCTCAGTCAAGACGGAAGTCAAGGCAGTTGAGTCGAGTTCCAGTCGGAGGGAGACGAGATGTGGTAGGGAAAGTCATACCCGGCCGAAAGGGCCCTCGGGAACCCCGATGGAGTTTGGGGACCAGAGAAGTTGCTGATAAGATGCAGTAAAGAAAGCCAGCACCCAGCAGAGTGGACCCCAGGGCCTCTGGTTGAGCATCAGGAGAACGAGAAAGACACAACGTTGACGGCCATAAAAATGGGGGTCAAAATATTTCAGTTCTGTTCGGTCTCCAGCTCCCTCTCACACGCAAACCTTGAGTAACCCTTTTCGAACCCTTGCAATAAAGTGAGAGGTAAATATTTTGTTAAAGAAGTCTTCCTGCATCTTTATTATTGTGTCGTTATGATGCTGTAGATGACAATATAACAGTGACTCGACCTGGGATTGAACCCCGCTCTCCCAGACTATTGGCGAACACTCTACTCACTTGTCCAATTATAGCAATAAATATGAAAACAATTGCCGAAGCTTCATTTCAAAAATTTAGACAAATAATTGGTTTAAATGCATAAAACAACACGTTTATATGAGAAATCTCAATGTACCATACCCATGATACGGATATGTGAAATGTAGATAGAATGTTCATCTATATATATATATATATATACATAGAACATAGGAATCCCGAAACACGAAAAACACGTAACGACTTCTTAGTTCAGGTACGAAACCTTATTATTAACTTTGAGTTAAAGGTTTCGACATAAGGAAGAGAGATGCACAATCTTTCTATGATGACTTTTCCATCTGCCCCCCCCCCAACACATGTGGCACCCGCCACAAGGCCACTGCGAGAGTCAGAAACTACCCACCCAGGTTAAACCTAATGGATCTTCAGCATAATTCTGACTAAAGAGGGTTGGTCCAAACGACATTTTATTATTAAAGTGACCACCAGGAAGAATAAAAAATAGCATTACCCCCCCCCTCCTTAAAAAACCCCACACAATATATCCCTTCTTCTTCCGACCGCAAGACTCAACTTAACTGACTTTTTCAAAATCCCTAAAATCCTCTGTGCGCGCACTTCCGGGGCATGACGTCATTCACATCCACTGGTCAACCTTTCTATCTGGGATTTTTATTTTGACATCTGTGAACGGGACATCCTCCCCGCGCGCGCGCGCCAACACCTGCGCTCAAGTTTGTACCTAACTAACCTATGCACTGAGCCGAAAGGTTCTCAGCCTAACTAAACCCAAAGGCAAGATATATAAAACGAAATCCCTCGGCCATTATATTAAACCAGCATTTCTTGAAAATGGGTGCTGGATTAGCTGAAAGCGTTCAAACGAACAATCGTTCGAACAATTACTTCATCTAAAAGATGCAAAAACGAATTATTTGCTTTTTGGGCAAATTAGACCTTCCTGGTCAATTTGAAGCGAATATCTCTGACTGGAAATCACCAGAGTTAAGTCGAGAGAGAAGGTATCCCTTAAACGTGGTTTGGAATGACAAAATTCTTTAACCAAATTATAGGTTTTAACTTGTTATAACAATCAAAACGTTTCGTCTAACGAATATATAAAACACACAACACGCTCATTGTTATTATTCTTTAACAAAACATACCTGAAAGAAGAATTGGAGCCCAAATACACAAGATGAGTGTATGTGTTCGTGTGTACTCGTTGTGTAATCCTATTTACCCAACCCCTCCGCTCGGGCAGGATATGACACAAGGTCGATTTTTTAAGCGGAGTTTAAGAGGTTTGAATTCAGAGTTTTCCTTCTCCTAGACTAGTTGCCTCACCAAGGCTGAAGAACCTAGTCTGCCCTACTATTTATCCATAGCTGGAGGGAGAATAATTGGATTCATACCTTTCCCAAGGGTATTAGTGCTATGTGAAATGCAGTCTGTCTTGTCCAGGAATTGAACTCGTATCGCCGTGTCCATATCCTGTGACGATAACCATTACACCACGAGCACGTTGTGTAATAGACATTGTGATCCGAGTTCAAATCAGGGAGGAGACTGTTTGCATTTCACATAGCACTTATACCCTTGGTAAAGGTATGATTCCGGGGATTCTCCACTCATTTATTGGTAAATAGTAGGTCAGACTTGTTCTTTATCATTGATATGGCAACCGGTCTAAGAGAAAGAAAACTTTGAATTCAAACCCGTTAAACTCCACTCAAACATTGATCTTGTGTCTTATTCTGCGTGTGTGGAAGGGTTGGGTTAATGCATATATTTATACGGTGGGGCAGAAGAAAGCGTGCATTTGATACTGCTATCCTATCACTTATCCTAAACCCTGCAAGCATACAGAGATATACACTATTTATGTTACGATCATATGACATCATTTTGTAACAATCCCATGAAACCAAGAATTGCCTGGGTTTTTTTGTAGTGAGGAAACATGGAACGATGAGACTCAGTCAATTACCTTCAACAACAACAACAACAACAACAACAATATTCAACACACACACACGCACATGTATATATATATATATACATAGGATATCTAAAAGAGTCAGAAACTACCCACCCAGGTTAAACCTAACGGATCTTCAGCATAATTCTGACTAAAGTGGGTTGGTCCAAACGACATTTTATTATTAAAGTGACCACCAGGAAGAATAAAAAATAGCATTATATCTGCCAAGGAGCCAGGCTTTTTTAAATGCCTACAAACATTTAATATTTCAGATCTCTGATTAATTTTTCCTCCATACAAACGAGGCAATATCAATTACCTACCTTATATTTTCGGCATTTTTTTTACTTATTTCCCATTTTAATAAGGGATCTATGATGGTTGGATGTTAGGGTTTCATGGCATTTCAAAAGTTGTCGGTTATTTAATGCCAAATCCATTTTTAAACTAATAATCAGTATAAATATAGATTTTCTTTACACGCAGATAAATGTTAAAACAGTTCAATATCAAACAATTCAATGTAGCGTAAGTACAGTTTCAATGACAAAAACAGTTCTATTTCAAACAATTCAGTTTAGCATAAGTACGCAGTTTAAATGTAAGTACACAGTTTAATTGTCAAAAACATTTCTATTTTAAGCTATTCAGTTTAGTCAAACAGTTCTAATTCAAACAATTCATTTTAGCATAAGTATGCAGTTTAGTCCTATTTATCAAGTACTACAATTTCGGGCCAGAGTGGACCTGGGAGTAATAGCAATGAAGGGGTGCTCTGCATTCCCCAAAGCTCCAGCATCACTGGAACCTCACCATCAGATTGTTTAGTGCCATATCTCGGACTCTCTTTGGGGGGGTTCTTACCTTTCTGCAGAGGAGCAGTCGGTGTATTCTACAACCCCAGGCGACTGGGCAATACACTGAGTTAAATGTTAAAAGAGTTTTATTTCAGATAATTCAGTTTAGCATAAGTACACAATGTAGATGTCAAAACAGTTCTATTTTAAGCAATTCAGTTTAGCATAAGTACGCAGTTTAAATGCAACCCCCCCAGTAAACTGAAGAAATCAGGGTTTCATTTTATTTAATCCATATAGGGGACCCTTATCAGGTGCTACAACTCCGGGCCTGAGTGAACCTGGAAGCGATGGCAATGATGGGGTGCTCTGCATTCCCCTAAGCTCCAGCATCACTAGAACCTCACCATCAGATTGTTTATTTTAATATACAAGACACTCGTTTTGTGGGGGGGTCTTACCCCTCTGCAGAGAAGCAGTCGGTGTATTCCACAGGCCCAGTCGACTGGACAAAAGGATATATATACAGCAGATTCGTTTCTTTGTCAACTGATATATAAATCTTCGTAGGTCATTTTTTGCCAAAATCATCCTTACAGAAGGACACATGCTTGAGGGATAAGGTGGTTCATATTTTTACCAAGGGCATTAGTCAGAAAGTGAACGTTTTAACGCGATTGGAGTTCGAAATCGCTTACTTCGGAGCCGCAGTTCAACATTTGATCCACTACCCACCGAGACTCTCCCACATAAACATATATATAAATATTATATATGTCTATACATATGTTCATATATATATATATATCTACATGTTCCTATATATATCTATCTCTCTCTCTCTCTCTATATATATATGCATGTTTATATGTTCATAGGTATATATATATATATATATATATGTACGAGGTGCATACGATAAGCTTCCAGACTTTTTTCGTATGGGCACTTTTACTGATAGTACACACATGAAACTCTAGTCCCCTTCGAAGTAATCTCCTCCGGCTGCAATGCACTAGTTGTACTGTTCCAACAACTTCAGCAAGGCCCCATCGAAGTCCTCTTGTGTGAGCGTGTCAATGACCTTCGTCACAGCCTTTTTCATCTCCTCTATTGTCTTATAACGACAGCTTCTGAGCTTAGGGAATAACCAAAAGTCACTGGGAGCAATGTCTGGACTACAGGGAGAGTGAGGAACTGTCTTGATGCCCATCTTGGTCAAAATTGTCTCTGACAAGGATGGAATTGTGGACTGGTGTATTGTCCTGGTGGGAATGCCACTGACCCGATTTGAAGAGTGCTGGCCTCTTCCGACGGAATCTCTCCCTGAACTCCTTTAAAACCTCAACATAGTAACCATAATCCTAACCCTTTGGCCAATCAATTCTGGTCTATTTACTTCCTTACTCCTCCCACACCTCTCATCATCCCTCACAGACTCCCTGCCTTCCTTGAATCTCTTATGCCACTCAAAAACTGATGCTCGATTCATGCAAGATGGCCCAAAAGCAGTCTGAAGCATTCCATACGTTTCTGTGGCATTTTTTCCAAGTTTAAAACACAATTTTATTGCATATTGTTCTTCTAAAGTGTCAGATTGCATTTTTGAAATTAAGCAGCTGTGACAATCAGGCTTTAGTAGGGTGTATTCCAATTGCTGCTGTAGCTGTTGATTTGAACCTGAAATCATAAACATTGCTATACATCTTATGAGATGTATAGCAATAACATACTGAATTTTCTAGAGTCTACGACAATTTTAAATGCCTGTACAAAAAAAAAGTCTGGAAACTTATTGAATGCACCACGTCTGTATATTTAAGTTGAGGCCCTCGTAGTGTAATGGTTATCGTCGTCTAAAAAGAACATGGTGACCCGAAGTGAAACCCTTTAAGAAGCTGTTGGCATTTCGCATCAATTCCAAAAGAACCAACAGACATTCCTGGATGTTATTTAAGCTTCAGGCTTTATTTATATCATTTCCAATTTTATACCCAAATGTCTTTCTAGGATATCTGTCACGGTATGAGGGTAATCCTACAAGAGTGTTCATCCACTTTCGGACAAGATTTTTTTATTCAATTGGTATTCATTCACACTGTTCATCAAGTAAACCTCTCTCTCTGTGTATGCGCGTGCCCGCGCGTGTGTGTGTGAGAGAGGGGGGTTTGAAATCAATAAGGTACTATTTACCAACCCCTCCGCTCGGGCAGGATATGACACAAGGTCAATTTTTAAGCGGAATTTAACAGGTTTGAATTCAGAGTTTTCCTTCTCCTAGACTAGTTGCCTCACCAAGGCTGAAGAACCTAGTCCGTCCTACTATTTACCCATAGCTGGAGGGAGAATAAGGGGGTTCATACCTTTCCCAAGGGTATTTGCCCGAAAGTGAACGTAATAGTACGACTGGAGTACGAACTCGCGTACTACGATTCCGCAGTTCATCGCTTTAACCATTACACCACGAGGACACCCCTCGAAATCAATAAGGTATAAAAGAAAAGGTATCCTTTTGGATTTCGTCGGGATTCAGTTACTTACATAAAATCTGGTTGGTTAGGGGATCAATTTCTCTTCCTGTAATTCAATGGCCCTTAATCCGTTTTAGTCCATATCCCACTCTCAGGAGTGAAAATGGTTTAATGTTCCATCTTACAATCCCTCCGCACCCCCCCATGAAATGTTGCAGTTGACATCCATTGTTACCGATCTCTTCCGCAAGTGGATCAAGGTTATTTGTCTAAAATTTCTGAGATGAAGCTTGATGATTTTTTATCATATTTATTGTTATAGTTACAACATTTCAGCCGATGCATCTTTCGGCCTTCTTCAGGTGTTTCATGTTGAACTTGGGAGTCCATTCAGAACTTAGAACCGAACCCTTAATCTAATCCATGAGGTTTGATTGTTTTAATTCTGTTTACCATAATCGGGTACAATAACATCAATATGCAATTAGCGAAGGCATAGACAGCTATCGATTGGTTATAGGTCATATAGAAGTCAGACCTATCCTATAAAAAAGCAACTTTTTTCCAAGCAGCAGTCGTGTCAACACTACTCTATGGATGCACTACATGGACGCTGACTAACCGTTTAGAGAAAAAGCTTGACGACAATTGCACAAGAATGCTATGAGCTGTACTGAACAAATCCTGGAGGCAATATCCCACAAAACAACGGCTGTACGGCCAACTACCTCCAATCTCTAAAACCATTCAATTTAGAAGAACAAGACATGCTGGACAAGTAAGGATTGATTCATAAGCAACGTTCTCCTATGGACCCATTCACACAAACGAGGAAGTGTTGGGTGACCAACTCGAAGTTATCTACAACAACTCTGTACTGATACGGGATGTGGCCTGAAAGCGATGGACGAGTGGCGAGAGAGAGTCAGGTAAATCTGTGCTAGCGGCATAGGATGATGATAATGAAGTAGTCCTTGTTATTTACCTGTAGTCAGGATTGAACCTGCAACCTGCATATGATTTCACTTTGAAGCACTTCTCAACCAAACACCTATATCAGTTGCGCCACGCAATATCTCCACCCACCCATGAGATACTACTCACTGCTATTATGTATTTTTCGAAGTTCTTGGTAGAAAATCAAAATTCAAGAAAGGTTGTTTCAACGTAACTGATGATTGACTCAACGAAGATTCCTAATATGAAAGCTGCAATATACTACGTCTGGCAAAAAATTATACTATTAGCATACAGAGAAGAGGTTCACTTGTTTTTTTATTTAGCAGTAAATAAACTAATAGCAAATAAGTCGTAAAACATCTTTTATTTAATAGTTGAACAATCACAATCAGGCTTCATAATCATGGCGTATGGACAATTGGATGAAAGTAATATTCCCGAATCTGCATTGATTAAGGCAATTATAAATATACTTTAAGCAAAATAGACTAAATTATTTAAATTATTGGTATAATTTCTTCCAAGTTTTGTTGAGTAAAATATGGAATTAACTAATATCGAGGAAAGAATTATGGATTTCATTTATAAAAAAATTAGAATTGATCTTTAGTTGCCCTCCCCTTCTCGAGCTTTCAGGAATGAATTTCACTAATTTAAAACAATATTTTTTTTTTAATTAAAAGTAGTTCCATCTTTTCAGAATGGCAGTTAATAGATCTTCTTTATTGAATGGAGTGTTCTAATTGACCATTTAAAGTTTCCACAATAAAATTTTCCATTGGATTTTGATCCGGACTGTTCCAAACTCATTGATTTTTATATGCCTTTCTTGAATAAAAGTTTTCATTCCTTTTGCACAGTGACCAGATGCTTTATCATTGTGAAAAAGGACTTCATCATGATTAAACCAATTTTCTATTGATGGAATGAGAAAATTATCCAGTATTTCGATGTACAAAAGTGCATTGATTGCTGAAGTAATGACTACCATCTCCCCATGTCCTTTAACTGGCATGCAACCCCATATAATGAATGACTCGTGAAAATTCTTCAAACAGTCATGTTTATATATTTTATTTGAATGGCACCAGACAAAAATTTCGTCATCTTGGCCAATGTAGATTCTGGATTCATTACTGAATATAACTTTCATCCAATTGTCCACACGCTATGATTATTTCTCTTTTGCCCACTTTAGTTTGATTTCCTTTTGATCGTATTTTAGTGCTAATTCACTTTCTCGATGTAAATACAATGACAATTATATCAGATACGAATACTTGATGATATACTGGATGCTAGTTATTTGTATTAGATGGGAATACTTTATATATATATGTATATATATATATATATATGCGAAGGTGTTTGTGGTGCAACTGTTACCGTTGTAAAACAAATCGATACGGCCACCCAAGTTCAAAATCCTTAACGAGGCTGTTAGTATTTCATAAAGCCCTAATATCCTTGGAAGTGTATGTATCAAAGAAATCTCTCTTCACTTATCGATAAATAGTAAGGCAGACTAGACTTTGGTAATAACGTTATGTGAGATGCAAACAGCTTCGTCCAGGGTTTGAACACGAGTCAAAATATCCATTTTCTAAGACGGTAACCGTTGCACTACGAGTGCCCCCAATAGTAATATAGTTTTCTTTTTCTTTAATGACATATCAACCTACGTGGTTTATTCAATGTTAAAGCCATTCTTGTAGAACTGTGATCGGCCATTTAATCTATAGCTGGGGAGGGATAAGGAGTAGTAAGAAAAAATATAGAGAAATATAATACACATGAAGAAATTTCTCGGTGTGAGAGTTGTTTTTAGCAATGCCCGGTTCTCCCATAACTATTGGTACTCTTTTCATGTCTGCATTAATAACAAGACACTCATTACCATTCCGATTTCTCTTCTATTTCAGATGCAGTTTTCTTAATTCCAGAGCCTGCACATTGAATTTAACATTCTTGAAAAAAATTGGCTTATTTCTCTCTCTCTCTTTCTCTCTTTCGTCTCGAAACGCGTGAGAAAAAACACTAATTTGACGAGATGGGAAAAAAATAGGAAAAGCTTCTTACTTACGCGAGAAGAAAATTCATAGCGGAAAAGGCCAGAGATGTGGGGCGTTTGGTGTATGGGGAAGAGGTCTTTTTTTTTCGTGGGGTAAGGCTGATGAAGAGTGGGTAGGTATGTTACTACGACTGCATGGCACAAGTGGAATGCTTTCGTTTATTCCGTCTCTGTTCTTGTTAAAAACTTATTCAAGCATTTTTTTTTCTGGTGAAATAATTCTGTTTCGATGCAAAATTGTTTTTTTCTAGTGAAAAACCCACTTGTTTTTTTTTATTTGCAATATTTATCGATATTTTCTGATAGTCATTATTATTAATATTATTATTATTATTTAAGGGCGTAATCCTTTTTTATGTTTTGGGCAATTAATCGTATTTAAAGGATATTTTATATCTTATTACTTTTTTAAAATTTACGAGGGAGGCACTCATGGTGTCGTTGTTATCGTCGTTGGATTTGTAGTCTATAAAGACCAGAGTTCTAATTTGAAACGAAGTTATTGGCATATTTAATACCCTATTCTCCCTCCAGCTATGGGTAAATAGTAGGACAGACTAGGTTCTTCAGCCTTGGTGAGGCAACTAGTCTAGGAGAAGGAAAACTCTGAATTCAAACTTGTTAAACTCCGCTTAAAAATTGACCTTGTGTCATATCCCGCCTGAGCGGTGGGGTTGGTAAATAGGATTGTGAGGCATGAATTGAATTATGCTTTTTCCAGCCAACTGTAATTAATCCTGTATAACACGCATCTCTAAATTTCGGCTATGAAGTTCTAAAAAAAGCAAAAATAGAAAAACAACAAAAAATAAAACACTTTCGTGTATAATTTGCATTTCTGTATAACACGTACGCTTAACTTTCGGCTAACAAATTCTAAAAAAAAAATATCTCGTATATAGCCCGCATTCCTGTATAATACGTATCCCTAAATTTCTGCTACGGAATACTACAAAAACTTTCTTGGATAGCCCGCATTCCTGTATAATACGTATCCCTAAATTTCTGCTACGGAATACTACAAAAACTTTCTTGGATAGCCCGCATTCCTTTATAATACGTATCCCTAAATTTCTGCTACGGAATACTACAAAAACTTTCTTGGATAGCCCGCATTCCTGTATAATACGTATCCCTAAATTTCTGCTACGGAATACTACAAAAACTTTCTTGGATTACCCGCATTCCTGTATAATACGTATCCCTAAATTTCTGCTATGGAATACTACAAAAACTTTCTTGGATAGCCCGCATTCCTGTATAATACGTATCCCTAAATTTCTGCTACGGAATACTACAAAAACTTTCTTGGATAACCCGTATTCCTGTATAATACGTATCCCTAAATTTCTGCTACGGAATACTACAAAAACTTTCTTGGATTACCCGCATTCCTGTATAATACGTATCCCTAAATTTCTGCTACGGAATACTACAAAAACTTTCTTGGATTACCCGTATTCCTGTATGATATATACCCTACAAAATTCTAAAAAAATATCTTGTGAATAATACACATTGAAATTTTGGAATTTATAAGAACTTGATTTAAACTAAATTTAACCTTAGTTATTTTTTTTATCCGGTTTGTATAGACTAAAGCTAAGAATTTCTACAGTTTATATAATGTTTCGAAACCGAAAATTTACACGATATTTTAGGCAAAGGCAACGTCATGTTCACACGAAACTTTTTGGTGAAAATAAGTTCACAATAGAAGAAACAAATTTTAAACAAACACACATTCCTGTGAATATTTATCTGTTGCAGCATAAAACAGTAGTTAATTTGGACCATTGACATATAACTTACTTTCAGTCATGTCGTCAAGTGGGCGGAAAGATACAACAGTGTCACTCGTATGAGTGACAGACAGTGACCTAGGGGGTAATTTGAAACCATGGTTATGATTGGTTCGAGAAGTCATGTGATCAGACCATACTAGCAAAACAGTTTGAATCTTTAGTTGACTCTGAGATGTCGACTGGCACACATGTGTAATAATGGGTGTGCATAATTTTTTTCCATCTATTAAAGCACTCCTCGATTTATACGGATATTGTGTTTAAATGAAAATATAAGAAATTAAAAGGGGCAACCCGGTGGTGTAATGGATAATATGCTGAGATGGTGATAATTGAGTTCAAACTCCAGTCGAGTATTACGTTCACTTTCCGACTATTACTCATGGGAAAAGAATGACCCCCCCATTTATAAGTTAAATAGTATCAATTTTAAACTAAAGATGAAAGTAAATACGAAAGAAAAAACCTAACTCTCCCAGCAATAGGTTAAATATTGCCACTAGAGTTCTTCAAAAAAGATGGCGTTCGTAATAAATGACCCAGGAAGGTTGATGCGCCAATAAACAAAGAAACCGAAATCAAAGAGACAGTCAGCATTCATAAACGAAGACAAAAACGGTAAACCAATGATTCTTAATTGCTCAGTCGGTAGAGCAGCTGGTGTGTTTACTCAGACCCCCTTCTGGAAAAGACATTAAGGATTAAAAGAAAATATGAGTCAATATCAATTATAATTGTAGATAAAGCTTCATTTTCAACAATTAAAATGTTGGTAGAGCAGCTGGTGTGTTTAACTAGGTTTCCACAAAGAAAAAAAGAACTGGGTTAGTTCCTGTAGAATAATGGCTGGACTGCGACTTCGATGTATACGACTTCCAGTTCACTTTCGGACAAATATCATTGGGAAAGGTATAAACTCCCTTACCTGATTAGTTATGGATTTGACAAGGACAAACAGGTACAGATGGGGGTCAAGATGATAAACAACCATCAAACAAGGGTCTTAAGCTGTGATTAGGCAACCAATCTAGAAGAAAGAAAACTCTAAATTCACAACCCGAAGTGCAGCATATCGCTCCACCATTCTTCGCTTATCTACACATCTAAAATATGTGCCTCGTTCTACATAGACCGACACATTGTATCATATCCTCTTGAAGTAGGGGTTGGGTAAATATATACCCAACCCCTTCAAAAGGTCACTTTTAAAGCGGGCATTAACTGGTTTGAATTCAGAGTCTTCCAAGGTTAAAGAACTTGGACTGCCCAATTATTTGCCCTGAGGCGGTGCAAGAATAATTGGATGCATACCCAGCTTTATGTGAAATGCAAACTGCTTCGTCAAGCATTTGAACTCAGTCTTACCACTGGGCCTCGACACATTTCGGCTGGCTGTGTTTCTTGCTACGCGGATCACGTCTTGTATATCTAGGCTTTTGTGGATAGTCGGTCGAGTCCATCTGACATGAGTGCAAGGGAAACCCGGCATTCGTGTCACGTGGCTAAGACCAACACTCCTTAGGTCTCGGGGGCCGTCCTCATAGGCTCTCAACTGCATCGGCCGGGTTCGGTTAATCGCCAGGTGCTTGAGGCGTTATCTTTAAGGGGAATACCGCTAGGCGTGTCTGGGCTACGGCCCTGCGTGTGGCTAAAAAAAGCTTTGTTCTACATTTTGGTGTGGTGGGATGCCGAATAGATACCAGATTATTGTCTATTTCCTACGGTGGCAACTATTAAAACACAAATGCAGTAGCTGGTCAGTAAATACAAATTTATCATTTACTAAATTTTGCTTTATCTGACACAAGGTCAGAAATCTGGTGTACCCATCAGGCCCACTTTGGCCCTTACACCACGTGAGGCACTCTGTTGTTAACTTGTTCGTGAATTTTCTTTCTTTTGTGTTTTGCCAAGACAAGAATATGCCAAATTTCATCCTCTATAGTGGGAGGGGAGAAAAAACCATGTAGACACAAAACTGCATACGGTGGCGAGGCTCTAGTGTTCCGTTGTGGGTCCTCGTAAAAATAGAGTGGGGTTTCGAAGAAATTGTCGAAGAAACAGGGAGGCTGACGAAAGAGGTTGTCACTCGATCGCAGTAACAAAAGAACAGACCATCAAATTATTACAGTTTTCACATTTATCATTTCCTTAAAGACGGCCATGTCTGTGAGTTTCCAAACCATCTTATACAGGCTTCTAAAACGTTAACCCTCAAAACACACAGCCACTTTGCAGCATACCAGAAATTCAACTCATAATACTTAAAACGCAAGATTTCTCATCGCTTGCTTCAATCAAGAATCGGTTTGGTTTGATTTAGTTTAGTTTTGTAGGCCGTTCTACCTGCGAATGGTTCTGTCGGGTGTGCCTCGGCACTGGAGATTTCCTCCGGCCTCAGGGGGCCATCCCCCAAGCTTTTACCCCCTTGATGGTTTATTGTCTGGTGCCCCTTCTAAGGGGAATGCCGATGGGGCCGAGGGTATTTTTGGCCTGACCGGACGCGTGTGGACTTCGGCCCTGCGACTGGACCCACCTTAAAAACAGACTTGTGCCACATTCTTACGTTGGTGGGATGTATGATATAAATTTTGGAGGTGCCCGTGGTGTAATGGTTATCGTCGTAGGAAATGGACACGACGACACGAGTTCAAATCCTGGACAAGACCGATTGCATTTCACATAGTACTAATATCCTTGAGAAAGGTATGAATCCAATTATTCTCCCTCCAGCTATGGGTAAAGAGTAGGGCAGACTAGGTTTTTCAGTCTTGGTGAGGCAACTAGTCTAGGAGAAGGAAAACTCTGAATTCAAACCTGTTAAACTCCGCTTAAAAAATTGACCTTGTGTCATATCCTGCCCGAGCGGAGGGGTTGGGTAAATAAGGATTTAGTTTAGTTTTATGGCATATCAACAATTATAAGTTATTCAATACCCAATCCTCTTTATGCATATATATTAAGTATATATGATTTGTAAGCATATTTTCTAGATAATGTTTTATACGAGCATAAGCTCAGTTCTTTTGCGCACAGTTAAATGGTTTCAAGTATTCCTATGTATCACTAAGAATTCAATTAAACATCAGCCATTTATTTACACACCGTGAAATGATCAACAGCACGATTTCTAACAATCCAATTTAGGATAAGTCATTTGTTTGCTATCAGTTTAAATGTCCAACAGTTTTATTTGACCCATAGATAAAACCCTTTTAGGTGCTACCACTCCGGGTCAGAGTGAACGTGAGATCGATGGCAGTGAAGGGGTACTCTGCATTCTATAAAGTTCTAGAGCAAGAGCCTCACCATCAGATTATTTCATGTCATATCCAAGGCACTCGTAGGGGGGGGCGGTTATCTCTCTGCCAAGATGCAGCCGGCGTATTCTACAGCTCCCCTCCCTCAGTCGACTGGGCCCGAAATTTTATGGGCATAAACCATAATCTGTGATGATAATAAATGACATAAGTTAGCAGTTTGTGATGGAGAGAGAACTTCATATGTGTGTTTGTCTGGAGGGGAAGACCCAGTTTCTTAGTGCTTAACGTGCTAGATTGTGGCATCGAAGTAAGCAAGTTCGAACTCTAGTCACAGCTATTATGTTTAGTTTCGGACCCATTGGTAAAATATAAAATCCCTTATCCCCCACCAGCTATGAGTCAAATACCGTTCTTCTATAAGGATAGTTTTAGCATTAAATTGTTGTATAATCACATCCATAGCCATAATCATATGATAATCATAATGATATCTCAATCCAACGGTACAAGTACAAATTCAAATACAGGGAAATACACAACACATTAAGGGGTGTCCTCGTGGTGTAATGGTTAAAGCGATGGACTACGGAATCATAGTACGCGAGTTCGTACTCCAGTCGCGCTATTATGTTCACTTTCGGGCAAATACCCTTGGGAAAGGTATGAACCCCCTTATCCTACCAGTTATGGGTTAAATAGTACCACTACTGTTCTTCTAGGAGAATGGCTTTGGCATTAAATAACCTAAAAAGAGTTGATATGCCATTAAACAAAGAAACCAAACCAAACCTTGACATGTCACAATCACTTTCAGACTAATACCCTTGGGAAAGGTATGAACCCCTTATCCTCCCAGCTATGGGTTAAATAGTACCACTACTGTTCTTCTAGGAGAATAGCTTTGGCATTAAATAACCTAAAAAGAGTTGATATGCCATTAAACAAAGAAACCAAACCAAACCAAACAACACATTAACAGGCGAACTCACTGTTGTTCAAATACGAATGTTTATTAACTTCTTGACTTCTGAGTTCGGTTTCTTCGACACGAGGAGAGAGAGACACAATTTTTAATCATTCTATGAACTCCAAATGCTTGGTCGGACCCCATAAACTCGTTGCACATCCCGTAGTGTTTAAGATCTCTGTTGGTAGAGATCTGCAGAACTCCATGGTCAGACTTCAACTTCTCAACACCAAGGTCTTAACTCAGCTTCAACTCTCGACTTAGCCCAAGTCTACTACCAGCTCGACTGGTCCTCATTCGACAACCAACTGGACTGGTCCCCAGTAAGCTACCAACTCGACTGGCCTACAGCCGAGACCCAACTGACGTGTTTTTCAAAATACCCAAATTCTCAGCCCAACGCTTCCGGGCTTGACTTCATTCACACTCCAGCCATTTCCTATCTGGTGTTTATTATGACAATTTTGATTGTCATATCCTCTGTGCGCGGGCGTAGGCTGTACCCAATGTCTGTGCACCAGAACTAAGAGCCGAATAGTTCAAAGCCTGACCAAACTGAATGATAAGATATAATTAACAAAAAATGATTTATATAAAATAATCATTCCGCAATTATATAACAAAATAACCCACAAAATTTGATATGACATTAAACACTGAAACCAATTAATTGATAGGTCCAATAATGTCTGTCCAAGGCTACTTTTTTACGTTTCAGATCTATCTATCTATCTATCTATGTCCGGTAGGCTCGGGCTGTACAATACACCGACTGCACCTCTGCAGAGGGGTAACCCCCCCACAACGAGTGTCTTGGATATGACACTAAACAATCTGATGGTGAGGTAATGCTGGAGCTTTGGGGAATGCAGAGTACCACTTCATTGCCATGGCTCCAAGGTCCACTCTGGCCCGGGGTGGTAGTACCTGATAGGGTCCTATTTATGAGTTAAATAGAACTAAACTGCGTACTTATGCTAAACTGAAGTGCTTGAAATAGAACTGTTTTGACATGTAAACTGCGTACTTTTGCTAAACTGAATTGTTTGTAATAGATCTATTTTGACATTCAACTGTGTGTAAACAGAATCTACTCTTATACTAAACTGAATTGTTTGAATTAGAACTGTTTGACTAAACTGAATTGAAATAGAAATGTTTTCGGCAATTAAAGCGGGTACTCATGCTAAACTAAATTGTATGAAATATAACTGTTTATTTGCATAAAAATGGATTTGGCATTAAACAACCTAAAAAGGTTGATATGCCATAAAAACCAATCAACCAACCAACCAACTCTCACTATATATCTGTATACATATGTGTGTGTGTGTGTGTATGTGTGTGTGTGTGTGTGTGTGTGTTTGGCCTTAGCGTAATGGTTATCTTCATTGAAAATGGACTCAGCGAATCGGGTTCAAACCCTGGATGAGGCTGTTTGCATATCACTTAACGCTAGTACTCTTGGTAACGGTATGAATCTAACTATTCACCTTCCAGTTATTGGCAAATAATAGGGAAGACTAGGCTCTTTCACCTTGATATGGCAACCAGACTAGGAGAATGAAAACACTGAATTCAAATCTACTAAACTCCGCGTAAAGAATTGATCTTATGTCTCATCCTGTTTATGCAGAGGTGTTGGTATATATATATATATATATATAGATGGTTGTTGTAGGTCCAAAGAAAGAATAAGGATAAATTTTAAAATAAGAAGGTCCACGAAGGTCCACGAAAAAATACAAATCTCTTCGTGGACCTTCTTATTTTAATTTATATATATATACTAGATGTGTCCACTAGTGTATATCTATGAGTATATAAAGAAAAATTTCCACTTTTCAGAGAAGGAAAATATCGTTAAACTTTTGATAAAAGAAATAAAGAGAATCGGCAAGATTTGGTCCAACAAGGAAAATCAGAAAGACAATATCTTTAGAAACTAGATTTGATTCTGTGACTGAAATAAAAGACATAAAATTCTCCGAGATTTTAAAATCGGAATGGGCCATCGCCGAAACAACCTAAAATATCTGTTGTGTCAAAGGTGAATGTGTAGTTGATTGCAATACAGTAATCAGAGAGTTAAAAAAAATTTTCCTCGGGTTCCAAGAACCTGGATGACTGGGCAAACTCATGTAAGCTTAAAACCGTGAATTCTTAGGTCGAGCTCCGTGCTATAAAGATAAATATGATGTGTAGCAGTTGGAGAGTATCAGACGAAGTCTAGTGAGGTTCGTTACCTTTACAACCTCTGCAAAAAGTATCCTGACCTATTCTAAAATTCATATCAAAATATCTTTTTTCCAGATGGATAAATACGTTAGTAAAATATTGCAAAACTTTTGACTCACCCTAATATCTCTAAAACCAAAGACATCGGAAGCAAAATTAGGAATATTTTAGTATAATAATAAGTAAAAAAGTTGGCAACCTTAGTCGAAGATGACCCAAAGGAACCCTTTCAATAGCTACAACATTGAGGTGTAGGGGAGAGTGCTACTCCATTCCCATGATTGCGCAGCTTTACCTTTGACACTCACCTTATATTGCTGCCCAAGGCGCCATCAAGTACCATTTTTTGAGTCTTTGGTATGATTCAACCTGGGATTGAACCCCAGTCTCCCAGACCATTGGCAAACACTCTACGTATTTGGCCAATGACTTTTTAATTAAAAGAAAATAACAAAATAAGAAGATTGACACAAAACAATAAATTTATTCAATATGGCCACCATTTTTTTTTTCAATTATTGTATCAACACACTTTCGAAACAATTTGCCTACCTTCAAAATAAATTCTTCAGACATTTTATTCCATTCCTCCTCAATAGCAAGCTTAAGCGAACCAACATTTGGATGGGAAGTTGCATTTGTTTTGTTTTCTGGAACACCCCATATACCGTACTCAAGGGGTTATGGTCTGTGCTTGATGGAGGCCATAATCAGACCCCAAAAAAAAGCTTTAAAAATTATTTCATATTTTGCTTCCACACCTTGTAAGTAAATTGAAAAGGAGGACAATGCAAGTAATTGTTTTAGATCTAAGAATTATTAACTGATGAGAGGAAGAGAACAATTCCTGGAAATCCAATTCTTCGAGACATAAAAGAAAACCTTTATATGTAGACCATCTTTTGTGAGACGAACTGGCCATATAAAACTGTTTTAATTTCTCAATGATTTCACCTCACGCAATAACAACACCAATACTTAACCAAGGTCAGTGGCAATGACTCTCTTTTTAAGGTTTAAATGCTGAAATCAAAAGGACATATTTTCATTATGAAACAACCTCCACAGCAGACATCTCGTCAAAGGAATAAACACCTGAGCAGATACTCGGTACCATTCTTAAAATGAGCAGATACTCGGGACCATTCTTAAAATGGAGAAGGGAAGAACTCCATGAATTGGATCAGACAACGAGAAAATTGATGTCAATGCGTGAGATCACATAGACAAGAGAAAACATGGACATGGTTGAATAAGGGAAATGAGAGAAACTGATTGGTTTGGTTTGGTTTGCTGGGTTTTATGGCATATCAACCTTTGCAGGTTATTTAACGCCAAATCCATTTTTATGTAAATAATCAATTCCATTTAAAACAATTCAGTTTAGCATGAGTACACAGTTTAATTGTCAAAAACATTTCTATTTCAAACTATTCAAGAAGTTATGTATAAAATTTCAATTTAGTGTAAGTACAGTTTCAATGTCAAAAACAGTTCAATTTCAAATAATTCAGTTTAGCATAAGTACGCAGTTTAAATATAAGTACAATTTAATTGTAAAAAGGATTTCTCTTTCTTGCTATTCAGTTTAGTCAAGCAGTTCTAATTCAGCTAATTCAGTTTAGTATAAGTCCAGACTTTGTTTACACACAGTTAATTGTCAAAAACTTTCTATGTTAAACAATTCAGTTTAGTGGAAATACAGTTTCAATGTCAAAAAAGAGTTCTATTTCAAATAATTCAATTTAGCATAAGCACGCAGTTTAAATGTAAGTACGGTTTAGTAGTCAAAAACATTTCTATTTCAAGCTATTCAGTTCAATCAAACAATTCATTTTAGCATAAGTATGCCGTTTGTTATATTTAACATAGATAGGGCCCTATCAGGTGCTACCACACCGGGCCAGAATGGACCTGGGAGTAATGGCAATGAAGGGGTACTCCGCATTCCCCAAAGCTTCAGCATTGCTGGAATCTCACCATCAGATTGTTTAGTGTCATATCCAAGACATTCGTTGGGGAGAGTGTTCTTACTCCTCTGCAGAGAAACAGTCGGTGTATTCTACAGCCCCAGCTGACTGGGCAAGAGAGAAACTGGATCTCTTCAAATAGCAATAGAAAACAACGTCATAAAGACCAATTATGAAAAAAGAAAAGTAGATCCTGCTCAACAGAATAACAAGTGTAGGTTAAGTGACGATAGAGACAAAATGATTAATCCCATAATAAACGATTGCATTGAACTAGCGCAAAAAGACTATAAGACAAGACATGACTGAGTGCGAAAGGTGATTCACTGGAAATTATGCAAGAAATTGAAATTTCACCATGCTTCCAAATAGTACATGCACAAGCCAGAATCCGTCCTGCAGAGTGAGAGGGGTACAATTCTCTAGGATTTTGCGATACAAACGGATCAATTAATCCCGACCAGAAGACCGGACCTTGTAATAAAAAAAAGAGAACCTGCCGTATAGTCGACTTTGCCGTCCTCGCAGACTACAGAGAGAAAATTAAAGTAAGCGAAAAGAGAGACAAGTACTTGGACCTCAGAACGATCTCCAAAGGCTTGGTAAGGGGGCTGGAAGAATTGGAAATCGGACAACAAGCTGAGACCATTTAAATTACAGCATTGTTAAGATCGGCCAAAATATTGAGAAGAGTCCTGGAGACCGGAGGGGACTTGCTGTCACTTAGACTCCAGTGAAAGACTACGCAGGCGTGAAAAACTCGCAACGAATACCATAGCAGTCTTGTCTTCTAAAGTCGATTGGAAGATAAAAAGTCGTATAAGCTATTTCCGTATTTATAAAATTGTAAATTAAATCACAGGTTGGGGGCGTGTTATTCTGGTGTTGTGGTTAACAAGCTGGACTGCAACTTTATTGTAAGTGATTTCGCGCTATTTACTTTACTTTTGGATTGATAATGTTTTTATTGGGGAAGTTATTATTAACTAAAGTTTGTTTTATGCTTTTTAATTCCTTGTAAAATATTGTCTAGGAGGAGGATATGTGATAATCTCTATGGAGTAAGTTATTTTTATTGGGGATATTTTATATTTTGTGGGGCACTCACTATGGTGGTTAAGTAAAGTGGGTTTTTTGATTAGTTGATATTTTGTATAGGGATGTTATGAATTTGTCATTGTTGCTGGAATCGGTAAGAACGTCAAAGAAGGGATTTTTTTTATCAATGTTGAGTTCAGTAAAGAACTTTAGCTCTAAGTTCTTTTCAAGTTTGTTAAGTTTTACGTGGGATTGGGGGACAATGATGATGTCGTCTACATATCGGACATATATTATAATCAACTAATCGATCAACAAATAAAACAATATCTCCATAACAACCACAAAAATAGCCACAATATGTTAGAAATAAATATTCCCTCAATATAATTTACAATATAAAACAAAACTAATTATAAAATTTAAATAAATAAATAATAATAAATAATAAATAAATAAAATAAATATAACTTCTCACAAGTATTCATTTTTATGAATAATTAAAAGGACGTCTTTTATTGGTTGAGAATAAAAAGCTGTCTTTGTGTAAATATTAATTTTATAACTATAAATAAGCAGACGTTGTTTAAAAGACACGTATGACAAATATCGACACAGTCAACAAAAACATTTCAACATGGAAAGACAGCGCTTTTAAATGACGTCGCTTCAATTAACAAACATTTAAAAAGAAAAAGAAATGAAACTTCGAAGTCAACTGTTCTTCGAAAAGACAAAAAACCTAAGCTAAGTATTAATTTAATTGTGCTTTTATTTGGGTTTAGATATGTATATATGTATATAAGTACTTGAATATGTGCAGTTGAAAATTGACTTAGCTACGTGTTCACTTTTCTAATAAAACTTTACATAAAAGTAAGTATTACGTTGGATATAAAATAAATTACCAAAAAATAACAACAATAACAATACTAACAGAATAAACCTCTACGATAAGAATCAAATGCATAAAAACTATAAAGACGACGAGCAAGTAATAACCAACATTATACACAGACACATTAAACCCACCGAACGTCAAAAACAAATAAACTCATTATCGATTTCACTAAATATAAAACATCCAACCTTATCGTTAAGAATAACACAACCTCCCCCTGCCCCAAGGAAAACCCAACTGAAACTAATGTAATATTCAAATTTACATGTTCATTTCGAGAATTTTTCTCGAAAAATAACATGACACCTAATATCTATATTGGCCATACAACAACTACACTCTCTCGTTGCCTTACCTACCACCTTTCCGACATAAGTGCCCTAAAACAGCATATAACGACAAAGCATAAGAAAGACACTGACAAACTCAAATCCCCAGACATAAGAAAAAGTCTAATTAACAATACAAAAATCATAAACATAAAAACCGTATACAAATCCTCAAAACAATAACTATAAAAAAGTACTATAAATAAAATAACATCCACCACAAGTGGTTATGGTAATCTTTTGATGGCTGTTTTTATTCTCATTTATAGAAGCCACCCTTATAGATGAGCAGCAATAGTTCCCTGATCGAACTATTTGATCCTGGCCGTTGAACCGTAGAATTCATACGCCCAGGACCGGGTTAGGCATTGCGTTGAACCGTCAGAGGGTTTATGTGCTCGCATTTACGTCCACCATGCTGCTTCCCATGGCTTTCGTAAAAAATAATTTTTTCTCCCCACCCCCACTTTCTTACCTCTCCTGTCATTAAGTTTTAACTTTATTAAAGTCCACCACAACTATAAACATATCAAACATATTCAACAACTAGACCCCCGTCCTAACAGAATGAACCAACCTCATTTATGATTTATAACGAATAAATATAAAACTCACAATTTTCCAAACAACAATTTAACACTACCCCTGAAGATGACCTGCGAAATGGTCGAAAGTGCTTGGGTTACTGAAGGGTTTTTCTCCATCATCTTAACCCGGAAATACGAACAATAGTAAAAAGACTTGAACATCTTCACTTGAAGATCATAAAAAAACAGAACTGATCTCTCTCTCTCTCTCTCTCTCTCTCTATATATATATATATATATATGTATATATATTGAAATAGGCGTATATCTGTATCAAGAAAATATTTTTCTTTTACAACTATCACAGAATCGGTTTATATCAATCTGATTGTGTTCCCATCTATCTATCCCTCTAGCTATCCATCTAGTGATTCAAGTTTGTTCATATCTATCTATATATCTATTTATCTATGTCAGTCTGTTTGTCTATCTATCATGGTCACATTCGTGTGGGGTAATCAAGCTATGTTCAGGAAACATTTTCTTTTTTCAAATCCACCGAAAAGAGTCGGTTTCAAATTTCTATCCTGTTCCACTCAATTGGTTCGAAATCAAATCTTTCATTTCTCATTTTCAGGGGTCATGGATATCAAGAAAGGTCAGAAAAGGATCATGACCTTCAAGAGGAATCCAGCAAATGGATAAATGATATGGAAGATCATTCGCGCGGTTAATGCTTTTTTGAATCAAATTCGAACATTTTTTTTTGCTCAGGAAACAAACAAACAAACAAACACGCGAAAACAAAACAATAAACAAACAAAAAGCAAGTCATATTCCTTCGAAGTAAAAGTTATTAGCATAAGATACGAAAGATAATACAAAAAACAAATGTTGGCAATGAAATTAGAGTGCTCAGATACTTATAAGCAGAGCAGTATAATAAGTAATACAGCATACTCACTTTCCTATCTCTGTTACTAAATTGCCCAGTCGTCAGAAGAAAGTGCGTGACGTTTTTTCTTTACATATACGTGATCTGCTTTCACCCACGCGTCACTTATTTTCCGGTAATCACTTTGTTTACGGAGCTGGAACATCCTGTCCAAGAAATCCCTGATGGACGGCTCTGTCAAAGGTCAGTATGCAACAATCTCTCTTCTAAAATAAAGCGGGATTTTTCCAAGCGATGGCTGTGTCAGTACTACTGTGTGGATCTACCACTAACGAAACGCACGAAGAAAAACCTTACTGTGAACAACACAATAATGCTACGTACTGTTTGAAACAAAGCTTAGAAACAGTACCCCCCAAAACAGCAACTTTACAGCCCCTTAGCTCCCATCTTGCAAAGCATCCAAGGAATACTAACAAGACATACTGGAGAAATAAAGGCGAACTCGTAAATTCCTGAGTTCGACATGAAACACCTGTAAAAGACCGAAGGACGTATCGGTCGAAACGTTGTGAATATAACAGTAAAGATGAAGATAATAATTCGAATGCACAAAATGATAAAAGAGAAAATCTATATCAGAATTTTCTTCGATTTTTCTTCTTACTCTTGGCACAAAGGTTGTTTCGATAAAATTGAAATTTTTGCAAGATTGAGAATGTTTATTTTTAGGTGTTGAAGAAATTAAAAGTCCTTGTTCGTGCCTGCAGACTTCGTCAAAAGTTACGATTTAAAATCAGTTCGACGACGAATATTAAGGTGTTGAAGAAATTTTAAAAAGTCCTTGTTCGTGCCTGCAGACTTCGTCAAAAGTTATGATTTAAAATCAGTTCGACGACGAAATTGCAAACAGCGAAAAACAAAAGAAACAAAACTTATGAAATATCAAATTGTAGACAAGACCATACAAACAAAAACAAAATAACTATAAAGGATCAACTAAAACCTTAAATAGATCCTAGAGTAAAGAAAGAATAGATATTAAAACTAACAACATAATGGCAAACCTCAAAGTAATCATCAACCGAAAAAGACATCGACACACGTGGCTAACGAGGGCATGAACAGCTATCGATAGGCTCTCGATCATATGGAAATCAGACCTGACCGATAAGATGGAACGCAGTTTCTTCCAGGTAGCGGTCGTGTCGATACTGCTATATGGATGCACTACTTGGACGCTAACAAAATGGCTGGAGAAGCTAGACGGCAATTGCACAAGAATGTTGCGAGCAATATTGAACAAGTCCTGGCGGCAACACCTCACAAGGCACAAACTATACGGCCACCTGCCTCCCATCAAGAAAACTATCCAAGCTAGACGAACCAGACATGCAAGACCCTGCTGGAGAAGCAAGGACGAGCTCATAAGTGATGTACTCCTATGGACCCCCACATATGGCCAAGCAAAAGCAGGACGACCAGCTCGAACATACATACAGCAACTATGTGAGGATACGGGATGTAGCCCTGAAGACCTGGCAGAGGCGATGAATGACGGGGAGAAGTGGCGAGAGAGGATCAGGGATATCCGTGCTAGCGGCACGACATGATGATGATGATGATATATACATTTACGAAACAAGATCAATTACAATTATACGCCTGTGAAGAAAAATTTCTCTACGCACTTTAGTTTCAAGCTCTAACAATTCCTTAATATATATATATATATATATAGATATATATGAAAGTCAATATGGATAAAATCCGACAGTATGAAGGTAACAGGAAAAGCATAATCAAAATGGGTGAATATATTATGATACAAAGTCGACGTTAACGTTTCGGTTTCAGTAACCATCATCAGGACTTGGATATGAAGCATCCATCGCCATGTAAACTATTTTGATATTCAAGTCCCGATGAAGGTTACTGAAACCGAAACGTTAACGTCGACTTTGCATCATAATATATTCACCTATTTGGATTATGTTTTTTTTTTCTACCTTCATATATATATATATATATATATATATAAAGTTTTTAGTTGGTCCAAAGAGTAAAAATAAATTTTTTAAAAAGTTAAATTGCTCCACAATGAGATTATTAAAAAAAGAATGTTTATTTCTTAAGATGTTTATTAGATTCTTTATTTTATTTTATTTTATTGTTTTATTTCTTTCTTATGCATTTCAAATCTCTTGGGAGAAGGAATTTAAAGGAATTAAAAGTTTTCAAGGCACTTTTTTCCAAAAATGTTTTTCCCGTCCTTCAACGTAACTTTCCTCTCGCTGTTTAATTTCTTTTCTTTGAAAATGAGTTAGAACTGGCGTTTTTCTAGCATTTTCTTTTGAATTGTTTCAACTGTTTTTTTTTTTTTTTTTTTTTTTACGCGTTCTGTGTGTGTGCGTGTGTGTGCGTGTGTATGTGTGTGTGTGTACATTTATTAATTTACATATTTGTATGTTTGTGTATTTTAAGTTTTGTATATTGTGGGTTTGTATTTTTCAATAAAATCCTTTTCTTTGATTTGTAGTAAATTATATTTGTCAGTTTGAAATATTGGCATTGTTTTAAATAATCCATGTCTACATTCACAAATATGTTTGGACGCAAATAATTTTCTATTAATCTCTATTTTGATATTACTTTTATGTAACGATGTTCTGTTACCTAAATTTTTAGTACAGCCTATGAATGTTTGTTTACAGTTTTCACAATCTATTATGGATATTACATTTTTTTATTGATAATGAAAGTTTTTTTTAGAGTCTTTGAAAGTATGATTGTCCTTCTATTATTATATTGTAAACTCTTCATTATATATATATAAAAAGTAAAGTTAGCGACCATAGTCGAGGGTGACCCGAAGGCTCCCTTTTCGATAGCTACTACACCAAGGTGTAGGGGAGGGCGCTACTCCATTCCCAGGATTGCTCCACTTTACCCTTGAACCGTACCTTATAATGCTGAGTGTTAAGCAAGGTGGTATCAAGTACCATTTTTAAAGTCTTTGGTATGACTCGACCTGGGATTGAACCCAGGTCTCCCGGGCCATTGGCGAACACTCTAACCGCTGGGCCAATAACAACAGTTTATATGCTAATAAACAAAATAACCATTACCAATTCCACATAAAGTTTAAATAAAAGTACAAATTAAAACTTGAGTTAAAATATTTGGTTTGGTTAGTTTCTTTGTTTAAAGGCATACTAACTCTCGTGGATTATTTAATACCAAAACTATAATTGTAGAAGGAGGGTATTGGTACTCTATAACACATCACTGTGGTGATAGGAGGTTTCATGCCTTTCAGAAATGTATTAGTCTGAAAGTAAGCATAAAAGAATGGCTGTCGTTTGAACTCGCTTACTGTGATGACAAAGTCCACTACGTTAGTCGTTACGCTGGAATAATCTTGTGGAATGTCAAGGGGAGTATTTTGTAGAAAATTAACGTCTCATTGTTGGCAAATACAGCTTTAGTCTTGATACTTTTTCAACACAGCTCGTATTTTAAAGAAAATGAATGTTTCATTCATTGTTCATTTCTACCTTGGTAAATACAGCTTCAGTCTCAATACTTTTTTAACACAGTTTGTATTTCGAAGTAAATTAACGTTTCATTTTTTTCATGCACATATATACAGTTCTCTTTTCAACGATTTTCCTGTCCATAAACAGTCAACAACATAAGATGCATTATAGTTCTTTCGGATTTCACAGGTTTAATTAGCGGTTGATATACGTTGAGTAGAATTGTGTTTCTTTTTTGTTGCATCGTGTGAGGGAAGAGAATTTCAGAAGTGTATTGTCGGGGGGGGGGGTAGCGCCGCAGTTGGAAATAACAAAGATGCACTGACCGTATTCCAAGATGTGGCTAATAAAAGCAAACATTGGCCTGCCTTGTCGGTGTGTTGAAGTTTCCTATTTTTTTTTACGCTCGAATCAGTGACCCGGGTTCGAGTCTAACTAAAAGACCAGCCTTTCTGATATTGATTTTCAACGCATGGTTGCAGCCGTTTCTTAATTGACACACGACGATCCGCGAACCTGCTGGGTTTTTGTAGTAACATTGGTCCATGATGATATTAGTACTTCTATTTTGGAGGGAGTGATTCAAGTAAGAATATCATACTTATTTCTGTTATATTGAGAATTTAGGTGATTAATTTAAATATGTTGTGTTAATGTAAATTTACTAAGCTTTTTGCTTAGATGTGGCACAAGGCCATATGAAAGGGGCACCCAATGAGACTCGAACTCACTCGTGTAGGTTTGCTAGTCGAGCTTGCTAACCCAGAGGCGCCTATGTTGTATTAATGTTATATGACTTATAAGTTGTTTTAAGGAGGTGCCCGTGGTGTAATGGTAATCGTCGTAGGAAATGGACGCGGCGACTCGAGTTCAAATACTAGAAGAGACTGATTGTATTTCACAGAGCAGTATTACTCTTGGGAAAGGTATGAATCCAATTATTCTCCCTCCATCTATGGGTAAATAGTAGGGCAGACTAGGTTCTTCAGCCTTGGTGAGGCAACTAGTCTAGGAGAAGGAAAAATCTGAATTCAATTGACCTTGTGTCATATCCTGCCCGAGCGGAGGGGTTGGTAAATATGTGGTGCATTGAATAAGTTTCCACACTTTTTTTGTACAGGCATTTAAAATTGTCGTAGACACTTGAAAATTCAGTAGGTTATTGCTATACATCTTATGAGATGACTGAACAATTTTTATAATTTCAGGTTCAAAAGAACAGCTACAGCAGTGATTGGAATACACCCTACTAAAGCCTGATTGTCACAGATGGTTAATTTCAAAAATGCAATCTGGTCGTGAGGAGACTTTAGAAGAACAATATGCAATAAAATTGTGTTTTAAACTTGGAAAAAATGCCACAGAAACGTATGGAATGCTTCAGTCTGCTTTTGGAGCATCTTGCATGAATCGAGCATCAGTTTTTGAGTGGCATAAGAGATTCAAGGAAGGCAGGGAGTCTATGAGGGATGATGAGAGGTGTGGGAGGAGTAAGAAAGTCAATACACCAGAGCTGATTGGCCAAAGGGTTACGGTTAGGGTTACTATGTTGAGGTTTTAAGGGAGTTCAAGAAGAGGTTACGTCAGAAGAGGCCAGCACTCTTCAAATCGGGTCAGTGGCATTTTCACCAGGACAATGCACCAGTCCACAACTCCATCCTCGTCACTGACTATTTGACCCTGATGGGCATCAAGACAGTTCCTCTCCCTCCCTATAGCCGAGACCTTGCTCCCTGAGACTTTTGGTTATTCCCTCATCTCAGAGGCTGTCGTTATGAGACAATTGATAAGATGAAAGAGGCTGTGACGAACGTCATTGACACGCTCACACAAGAGGACTTCTATAGGGCATTGCAGAAGTTGTTGGAACGGTACAACAAGTGCATTGCAGCCGGAGGAGATTACTTCGAAGGGGACAAGAGTTTCATGTGTGTACTATCAATACGAAAAGAGTCAGAAAACTTATTTAATGCTACTCGTATGTATATATTGTTTTAATAAATAATGGAGTGTCCATGCACTTTGTTGAGGCTTATTAATAACGCTCATGAAAATATAATGTAACAGTTTTTATCATTAAGGTTTTTCGGACTATTGTTTTCATCTTTATTGTTATTTCCACAACGTTTCGGTCGATATGTCCTCCGGCCTTCTTCAGGTGTTTGTCGAACTCGGGAACCTTCACGGAACTTCGAACTACGTCCTTTATTGAAAAAGAAAAATCTGAATATGGGCAGGGGTAAAAAAATCATACATAATAGTTGTAATTCTAGCCAAAGTAAGAATATAAAGTTTATAATACCCAAAAATTAACTCTGAATTGTCCAGCAGGGCACATGGCGTAATGGTTATAGGCGGTAGTTCCCTGAGCTTCTAAGTAGACAATCATCTGAAGGTTGCAGGAGTAACAATATCGTTCTTCTAAAGTGTCCTCACGTCCAGATTGCATTTTTGAAATTCACCAGCTATGACAGTCAGGCTTTAGTAGGGTGTATTCCAATCACTGCTGTAGCTGTTCTTTTGAACCTGAAATTATAAAAATTGGTAAGTCATCTCACAAGATGTATAGCAATAACATACAGAACTTTCAAGAGTCTTCAGCAATTTTAAATGTCTGTACAAAAAAGTCTGGAAACTTATTAAATGCACCACGTATGTGTATGTGTGTGTGTGTGGCCCTGTCGGCTGGGGCTGCAGAATACACCGACTGCATCTCTGTAGAGGTGTAAGCCTCCCTCAACGATTGTCCTGGATATGACATTAACAATCTGATAGACATCTTTACTAGAGCTTTAGGGAATGCAGAGTAATCCTTCATTGCCATCGCTACCAGTTCCACTCTGGCCTGAAGTGGTAGCTCCTGAAAGGGTCCTATATATGGTTTAAATGGAACAAAACGGTATACTTACGCTAAACTGAATTACTTGAAATATAACTGTTTTTTCATTTAACTGTGAGTATACAAAAAAAAAAACAAAAAACAAACTGTATTTAAACAGATGAATGTATGTAAACAAAAAAAAACTATGTACTTTTGCTGGACTAGATTGTTTGAAATAGAACAGTTTTTACGTTTAACTGTGTATTTGTATTAGATATAAGTGAAACCATTTAAATGTGTGAAAAAATGAGCTCAAGCTCGTTTAAAAACATTAATCATATATTCTATATATATGTATAAAAATAATTTGGCATGAAATAACCAACAATGGTTGATATGCCATAAAACTCAACCAAATTAAATCATATATATTTAATATATTTGTATAAAGAGGATTTGGCATTAAATAACTTACAATGGTTGATATGCCATAAAACTCAACGAAATCAAATCATATATATTTAATATATATGTATAAAGAGGATTTGGCATTAAATAACTTACAATGGTTGATATGCCATAAAACCCAACCAAATCAAATCATATATATTTAATATATATGTATAAAGAGGATTTGGCATTAAATAACCTACAATAGTTGATATGCCATAAAACCCAACCCAACCAAACCAAATCATATATATTTAATATATATGTATAAAGAGGATTTGGCATTAAATAACCTACAATGGTTGATATGCTATAAAACCAAACCAAATCAAATCATATATATTTAATATATATATATAAAGAGGATTTGGCATTAAATAACTTACAATGGTTGATATGCCATAAAACCCAACCAAATCAAATCATATATATTTAATATATATGTATAAAGAGGATTTGGCATTAAATAGCTTACAATGGTTGATATGCCATAAAACCCAACCAAACCTAACCAAACCATACATACATACATACATACATACATGCATATGAACAGATAGAAAGATAGATAGATTGTAAAGCTCCAGGATTTCCGAGGTAGTTTTAAACGTATGGTAGCAGAATTTTTTTTATTTAACATATTAGAGTTCCACTTTCTATCTCATATTTGACTTTGCTTTGATCTGGGCGAAGTTAAGCAATTATCTCATTAAGTGAACACGTATTGGTTCTTTGTCGTTTCCATGGCTACCAGTTGTTGTGTGGCAGAAGAAATTGTCTGGGTTAAGATGTTCTTTATAGCAGACCGTTAGTCTGTTTAGAGTGGTTGGATGACAATGGAAGAATAAGATGTTTTCTGGCCACCCACACAGTTCGCTCGAAGAAGAAATTGCGTTGAGAGTCTTGGAGGCCTAGAAAGAAATTCTTGGCACATTCCATGATGAATTCTGGTAAAATATTGTCTATCAGGTTATTCTAGCGTTTCCTTGGATGTTTGTTTTTTTTTCTTTTTTTATTTGGAACATGGAAACATAAAAGAATTCCTGCAAAAAAAGTCATTGAGAGAGAGAGAGAGAGAGAGAGAGAGAGAGAGAGAGAGAGAGAGAGAAAGGTGTATGGAAGAAAAAGCAAAAAGATGGAAAATAAAAGACAGCAAAAAAGTCAGAGCGATAGATAGATAGTAAGATTGAGAGAGAGAGAGAGAGAGAGAGAGAGAGAGTGAGAGATTAAATATTCCTATCGAGTACGAATAATTTCAAAACGTATCTATTTGAGGCATAGATGGTAACCTAACAGGTGCAACCACTCCGGGACAGAGTGAACCTGGGAGTAATGACCGCGTGGGCGTACTCCACGTTGCCCAAATTTTTCGAACTGAAGCCTCACCACCAGGCAGTTTAACGTCATATTCAAGACACTCACTTTTGAAGGAGGCTCTTAATCCTCTGCAGGGGATACTATCAGCATATTCAAAACCCTACTGACTGGAAGAAGAGGAAAAGTAGGAGAGAGAAGATAGAGGAAAGCAAAATATGGCGGATCATATACGGAAAGAAAAGGAAAACCATCTGCCCTTAAGGGATAAAGTTGATTAGATAGAGATGAACACTGGAGAATTTGACGCCTTAAGGAATCAGCACATATATTGGGCTACCTGTTGAGTAGATCAAGGATAGAGATGAATACAATATGGGGACAATAATCAAAAAGGTTAAATAAAAAAAATTGGAATATGAGCTCAGGTAAAAAAACATACATAGTAGAGGTAATCATAGTGATATGAGAACAGTTAATAAGTCCTGAAAATTCACTCTGAATTGTCCGGAAGGTTATAGGCGTTGGTTCCCAAGCTCTTGTCCGAAAGTGAACGTAATAGCGTGACTGGAGTTCGAACTCACTTAATATGATTCCGCAGTCCATCGTTTTAACCATTACACCTGAAACTCTAGTCCCCTTCGAAGTAATCTCCTCCGGCTACAATGCACTTGCTGTACCGTTCCAACAACTCCTCGAAGTCCCCATGGAAGTCCTCATGTGTGAGCATGTCAATGACCTTCGTCACAGCCTCTTTCATCTTATCAATTGTCTCATAACAACAGCCTCTGAGCTTAGGAAATAACTAAAAGTCACAGGGAACAAGTTCTAGGGAGGCTGAGGCACTGTCTTGATGCCCCTCTTGGTCAAATAGTCTGTGACAAGGATGGAGTTGTAGACTGGTGCATTGTCCTGGTGGAAATGCCACTGACCCGATTTGAAGAGTGCTGGCCTCTTCTGGCGGAATCTCTTGCTGAACTCCCTTAAAACCTCAACATATTAACCCTAACCCTAACCCTTTGGCCAATCAACTCTGGTGTATTGACTTCCATTCTCCTCCCACACCTCTCATCATCCCTCACAGACTCCCTGCCTTCCTTGAATCTCTTATGCCACTCAAAAACTGATGCTCGATTCATGCAAGGTGGTCGAAAAGCAGTCTGAAGTATTCCATACGTTTCTGTGGTATTTTTCCTAGTTTAAAACAGAATTTTATAGCTTATCGTTCTTCTAAAGTGTTAGATTGCATTTTTGAAATTTACCAGCAGTGACAATCAGGCTTTAGTAGGGTGTATTCCAATTGCTGCTGTAGCTGTTCATTTGAACCTGAAATCATAAAAATTGTTCAGTCATCTCATAAGATGTATAGCAATAACGTAGAGAATTTTCAAGAGTCTACGACAATTTTAAATGCCTGTACAAAAAAGTCCGGAAACTTATTCAATGAACCACAGATATATATATATATATATATATATATATATATATATATATATATAAAGTAATTGCTTATTTGGATAGATACAAAAAAACGATATGTCAAACAATTATTTAAAAAAAAAACGCTTGACGTTTGCAAAGATGAGGTTTACTGAAACCAATAAAATAACTGAAGTTCTCGAATTAAGTTTCACCGAATGTCTCTTCACAAAAACACTGTCTTTACGGGAGATAAAAGCGAATTTCTATGATTATTAGTATTAGATAGGAATACTTGCAACCATACAACTGTGTGCAAATTATTTGTATTAAATAGAAATACTTGAAACTATACAACCGTGTGCAAATTATTTGTATTAGATAGGAATACTTGAAACCATACAACTGTGTGCAAATTATTTGGATTAGATAGGAATACTTGAAATCATACAACCATGTGGAAATTATTTGTATTAGATAGGAATACTTGAAACCATACAACTGTGTGCAAATTATTTGTATTAGATAGGAATACTTGAAACCATACAACTGTGTCCAAAATATTTGTATTAGATAGGACTACATGATATCATATAGCTATCTGCAAAAAAAAAAACTCTTACGAAGCAACAACAACACAAAAAATGTAAATATGAACGTACATTGAATGTGATTCTCTAACCTCAAGGTACGAAATAATCCTATACTTGTTGATATGCCGTTAATCAACCATTCATTCAACCACTCGGCCTAGGAGAAGAAAAACTGAGTTGTACCAGCAGTACTTCGTTTGAAAATTGACCTTGTATCATTCCTGCTCATGGCGGTAGTGTTGTGCTGTGCATATTTAAGTGTAATTGATCCATGAGACAAGCTTGTTAATCATTAAAACCACCATTAAATGCCCCAGGGAGACCGGGAAATCGTAGATGTTGTAAATGTTTCAGCTCCAACATATTTGTATTAGTTTGGTAATATTGATCGTAACTTGAAGCTTTCGGCACGATCTTGAGGTTTGTCTCACGCAAGTCGAACGCTAACCCCACCCAAAGGCATCACATCGTTTCCAGTTTCCGTCTCCGAACAAAGGAATCCACTAAAAAACAATCACCTGCTTCTTCTATCCAGGACAGGAGAGGGCACGATGGCGGGGTGGAGAGAAAGCGGTGACTGAATTATTTCAGTTGCTAATAGGCTTCTGACGTCACCATTGAGGGATACGAAAGAGAAATTGTATCGTCAGGAGATCAAGCCCCACTACCCATCAACAATCCACCCACCTCTCTTACCTCCAGCCAACACGAACTCTCTCCGATGCAGGGCGTGTGTGTGTGTGTGTGGGGGGAATGGTACATGGGAATCCTGTTTTGTTGCTCAGATAGTAATGTACTTCCCTCATCCCCGCCAGAAAAATAAGTCTGTAATTATTGTTCGTATGCTGATTTTCAAAAGGAGATAAACCTAGTTTGAATATTGGCGCAACACAGTCTTCTTGCTCCCAAAATGGAAATCGATTCTCTCTACATCTTATTTTTGCTGTGTCCTAGGTATGACATTAAACTTCATCCGATGGTGAGACTAGAGTATTCCTTCATTACCATTACTCCCAGAACCACTCTAACTCTGTATGATTGTACCTGTTTGGATCCCATTTATAAACCAAGTAAATATGTTTAAAAATTAATCGTATTCGATAGGAATATTTGATATCCAGTGACTAAATTATTTGTACTAAGAATAATTACTTGAAGCTATAATCGTTTAGTAATTATTATTATTATTATTATTATTATTATTATTATTATTATTATTATTATTATTATTATTTACACCTTGAGAGTTTTTCACATCAGTTTTAGCTGATGGTTTTTCACTGGAGTTCGAGTGACAGCAAGTCTCCTCGAGTCTCCAGGACTCTTCTCAGTATTCTGACCGTCCCCAATAATGCTGTAGTTTTGATAATCTCCATTCGTCCTCCAAGTTCCAAGTCCTCCAGTCCCTTTAGTAATCCTTTAGTCACTGTTCCAAACACACCAATTACAATTGGTATAATTGTCACCAGCATGTTTTCAATTCCCTAGCAAGGTCGAGGTACTTATCCTTCTTTTCACATTCATTCACATTTATTCTGTGGTCAGCCGGGACAGCAAAGTCGACAATTTTGCAAGTTCTCTTCTCTTTTTGTTGATTATTATAAGGTCTTGTCTACTGGCCGAGATTAGGTGATCTGTTTGTATGTCAAAGTCTCCTAGGAGTTTATGTGTGTCATTTTCTAGGACAGATGCTCGGTTGTACATACATCTTTGGGTGAAATTTAAATTTCTTTCACATCTCCCAGTGGATCACTTTGCCCACTCAGTACTTACTTGAAACCATATAACTGTATATAAACAAATGACTATTTTTAACTCGAAATAATTACTTAAAAACATATAATTATTTGTATTAAATATATTTGAATTGATCAGATTCACAGAACCGAATAAAATAATTGATGTTAGTTACTTAGGATTCACCGAAAGGATCTTCAGGAAAACTATCTTTACTGAAGGTAGAAAAGAATTTATATGATTAATGATAATATAGATTCGTTTCTACCTCCAGTAGGTGTATTAAATCGGAATATTAGACCGCCCGGAAATTCGATAAAAAATCAATATTTTCTAAACAAGAATAACGGTAGGACTTATGATTGCTAAACAAAAAAATATTTTCGAAAAAGGATTTGCTGAATTTTTAATAATAGGACCCTTTATCTTTCCTTTTGCCGAGAGACATCATTGGCCTAGCGGGTAGAATGTTCACCAATGGTCTGCGAGACCAGGGTTCAATCCCAGGTTGGGTCATACCAAAGACTTTAAATGTACTTGATACCTCCTTGCTTAACACTCAGCATTATAAGGTGCGTATCAAGGGTAAAGTGGCGCAATCTACGGAGTGGAGTAGCCTCTCGTCGTAGTAGCTATTGAAAAGGGAGCCTTCTGGTCTCGCTCAACTACGGTCACCAACTTTATTTTAAATTTCAGTGTAAAAAGAGATATTTACCTTTTATAATGAAGAGGCATTTATCTCTCAGTATGACAGAGGTATTTATCTTTCGGTATGACAAGAGACATTTATCTTTCATAATGAAAAGGGACATTTATCTTTCAGTATGTCAAGATACATTTATATTTCAGTATAACAAGAGATATCTTTCATAGTGAAAAGGGGCATTTATCTTTCCGTAAGACAAGAGCTATTTATATTTCAGTATGTCTAGTGGCATTTATCTTTTAGTATGACAAGAGGTATTTATCATTCGGGATAAAAAGTGTCTCGAGACATTAAGATTTCAGTATGACGAGGTATTTTTCTGGTATAAAATTGTCGTAGACTCTTGAAAGTTCAGTATGTTATTGCTATACATCTTATGAGATGACTGACCAATTTTTATGATTTCGGTTCAAAGGAACAGCTACATCAGTAATTGGAATACACCCTACAAAATCCTGATTGTCACAGCTGGCGAATTTCGAAAATGCAATCTGGACGAGAGGACACTTTAGAAGAACGATATGCAATAAAATTGTGTTTTAAACTTGGAAAAAATGCCACAGAAACGTATGGAATGCTTCAGACTGCTTTTGGAGCATCTTGCATGAATCGAGCATCAGTTTTTGAGTGGCATAAGAGATTCAAGGAAGGCAGGGAGTCTGTGAGGGATGATGAGAGGTGTGGGAGGAGTAAGAAAGTCAATACACCAGAGCTGATTGGCCAAAGGGTTAGGGATAGGGTTACTATGTTGAGGTTTTAAGGGAGTTTAGGAAGAGATTACGTGGGAAGAGGCCAGCACTCTTCAAATCGGGTCAGGGGCCTTTTCTACCAGGACAATGCACTAGTCCACAAATCCATCCTTGTCACAGACTATTTGACCCTGATGGGCATCGAGACAGTTCGTCACCCTCCCTATAGCCTAAACCTTGCTCCCTGTGACTTTTGGTTATTCCCTAAGCTCAGAGGCTGTCGTTATGAGACAACTGAGGAGACGTAAGAGTCTGTGACAAAGATTATTGACACGCTCACACAAGAGGACTACCATGGGGCCTTCCAGAAGTTGCTGGAATGGTACAGCAAGTGCATTGCAGCCGGAGGAGATTACTTCGAAGGAGAGCAGAGTTTCATGTGTGTGCTATCAATTAAAGTGCCTATACGAAAAAAGTCTGGAAACTTATTTAATGATCCTCGTATTCCTTGTTGCATGTACTTTTTCCGGAAACCGCTTCAGTCAACGATCATCAGGTTTAAAAAAGATCCACCATTCGAATACACAATTGTCTCCGAATTTCGCTGAATTTTTAATCCAGTTGGGAAACAACGTTCCATCTTTACGACATCTGAAATATTCTTGCAGTCAGAATCCATAAAAAAAAACAAAAAAAAAAAAACAATTTTCATCGCCAAAGGACTCACTTTTATTTTGTCCTTCGGGCAACGTCCTCCTTTGCAAAAGTTTTGGTCTTGTTTTGTTTGGTTTCTGTGTTTAATAGCTTATCAATCTTTCTTCCTTGCTTTGCTTTTTAATGGTATATCAACCTTCGTGAGTTATTCAAAGCCAAAGCCATCTTTTTAGAAAGTTCTGTTTATGCTATAGCTGCGAAATGGACGAGATAAAAGAGTTCATCACTTTCCCAGGGGATAAGTTCGAAACTGAACGTAATAGTCCTCCTTGTAGTTCAAATTGGTTTATTACATGTTAGACACTAAACTACATTGACCCCCCCTTTCATATTGACCCCCCCCTTTCATATTGACCTTCGCGGTTCATTTAATACCAAATCATCATTATAGAAGTACTGTAATGATGTTATTTAACCCATAGCAGGAGGGATAGGGAGGTTTATATCCTTTTCCGAGGGTATTTGTCAGAAAGTGAACGTAATAGCGTGACTGGGGTTCGAACTCGTTGACTAAAATGTCGCAATCCGGCACAATAGCCACTACGCTACCGGATCTCCCCCATTTTGTTTTTAACTTGCGTAAGAGGCGTTTGACGATAAGTGAAAGCGAAGGAAACTTTCACTTGAACAACGCGACAATTTCATGCCAAATTCTTAAATAATTACGATTCAATAACAGTTGTTTCCCGCGAGGCAGCACATGCCCCCTGGCTTCAAAGGGGTAACGGATAGGTTTATTGTCCTGTGCCTAAGGCGCCCCTAAAAGAGAACGCCGATGGAATGTAAGCAATTTTTTTACAACTGCCTCGGGAAAGGTTTGTTTCTGTTGCCGCAACCCTCAGTAAACCGACCTTCATGTTACACTTTGACCTCAGGGGGTAGTCAAATATACCCACCTACATTCTTAAAATAGTTTGTTCATAATGGATGTTACTGTATAATTATTATAGAGCGCTCTATATTTTGTAAGATAAAAACAAAACACAAAAACAGTAAAATGATATATATATATATATATATATATATATATATATATATATATATACATGAGTTTTGTTAAGTAGAGCATATCAGTTATGCAAGGGAAAACATTTAGGAATATAATCTACATTTTTTGTCCCTTTTACAGCAACTGCTGTCCCCGATTTGCAGGGTAAGCATGACATTCATGCCCTCCTCTTCCTATTCTATCTCCGTCAACCCGTTCCTCATATCATGGGGAAAGAAAACATGCAAATCGTACTACCCTGATATTGTTAAACAAGCTTTCATTCTCTCTTCACTTCCCAGGTAGGTCAACATGGGCGCCCACCGTTGTGCGATCTCTAAACAGGCCCTACTCGAAAATTAATTATGTAGTTGATTTCAATCCTCATTTTGTGACGGGGGTGTCCTCGGGGTGTAATGGTTAAAGCGATGGACTGCGGAATCGTAATACGCGCGTTCGTACTCCAGTCGCGCTATTACGTTCGCTTTCGAGCAAATACCCTTGGAAAAGGTATGAACCCCCTTATCCTCCCAGCAATGCGTTAAATTGTACTACTACTGTTCTTCTAGGAGAATGGCATTAAATAACCTACATTTTGTGACTTATTAGTGTGTCATTCAGTCAGATTTATTTTTATTAAGGCAATCTACCAAACATACTCATATGTATACACAGAAACACCTATGTATATATACACGTGCACACAGATACACTCACGCGGAAACGGGCACACACACACACACACACACACAATTAAACATGAATTTTAGTTGTTGAGTGTTGTCCACAGTTGACTCCCTTTTAAGTTGACCTTGTGTCAAACCAAGTCAATGACAGATAGTATCAACTTGAAATTTGTTTGTTGGTTTGCTAATTACATATCTTCTGACTACTGTTGTGAATTTGGTCCTCGCTGGGCACCCCACATTTGTCGTTTATTGCCCGACTAAGTATGTAAGTAAAAAGTAAAGTTAGCAACCGTAGTCGAGGGTGACCCGAAGGCTCCCTTTTCAATAGCTACTACAACAAGGTGTAGGGGAGGGCGCTACTCCTTTCCCTGGATTGTTCCACTTCACCCTTGATACGTACCTTATATTGCTGAGTATTAAGCAAGGAGGTATCAAGTACCATTTTTAAAGTCTTTGGTATGACTCGACTTGGGATTGAACCCAGGTCTCCCGGACCATTGGCGAACACTCCACCCACTTGGCCAATGAGCCGGTAAAAAACTAAGAATGTACTTACCCAAAACCCTTCTCGCGCGTAGGATGTGACACATGGTCAGTTTTTTAAGTGGAGTACAGCTGGTTTTTAATTCAGAGTTTTCCTTCTCGTTGACTGGTTGCCTAACCAAGGCTAAAGAACCCAATCTTTTTAAAAATCTATCTATATCTGGAACGAGAGAAGAGATGGATTCACGCGTTTCTTATGGGCATTAGCACGCAGTGAAATGCAAAGAGCATCCAGGATTCGAACTTGGGTCGCCGATTCCATTGTCTACCCAATGACCTCTACCCTTAGTGCGTCTGTACACTACCCGATTACTTGATAGGGCTCACACCATAGAGCAAATTACTTACAACTTACAAATTATTATACAATTACTATACAATTATACAATACTATATAAATTATTACTAAAATGGCAATGAAGGGGTGTTCCATATTTCCCAAAGCTCTAGCATTACTGGAACCTCACCATCCAGGACACTCAGTGTGGAGGGGGGGTTTGCTCCTCTGCAGAGGTGCAGTCAGTGTATCCTTCAGCCCCAGCTGACTGAGCATTCCTATTAATAACAATATGTTCCAAGACTCATATTTAATGATCATTCATTTTGAATTCCAAGGGGTTCAGATGACAAACGAGGATAGTAATATCATCGTCCCAAGTAAGTAAAGCTTCAAGTAACTTCTCTAAACACAAGTGAATTACTATTATAATAGTACCAAACATTCTAATACTAATAATATTCAAACATAAATCTAAACCAAGAGTCCCATGGGAGACATTAGCGGTTAGAGAAAAGCATGCAGACGTGAAAACTGCCTACAAATGCAACAGGAAGAACCTAACTAATGTCAATGCTCTGAAACTTAAAAAGGCACAAAATGATTAAGCAAACACATACCTAAAAGAACAAACAGAATACATACAAAATCAGATCGATAACATTAGAGACTCGTTTGAAGATAGACAACCTAGGATGGCATGGCAAACGATAAACGAAGTGAGCAGACGGAAGAGCACTGCCAAAGCTAAACTGAAAGCTACCAGCCAACAAGATCGAATACACCTCTCGAAACATCATTTCGAGAATTTACTCGGAGACCCTCCGGAAGTCACTCATGAACCAACCACGAGAATTATAAGTAAGCAACTAGACATCAAACTAGGACCGTTTACCCAAGAAAATATCGACTCGGTACTGAGAAAAATTAAAAATAGAAAGACAGCAGACTCGATAAAATACCCCCATAAGTATGGAAGACTAGAAAATTCGACAACATAATGCTCCGACACTGTAACTCTGTCTATAATCAAAATCCTATAGACAGATGGATGAAGGAATGTATCCTTCCCTTCCCTAAAAAGGGCGACCTCGGATTAGCCAAGAACTACCGTGGTATAACACTTACGTCCATAGCGGCCAAGATATGCAATGCCCTAATACGCAACCGCATAGAACCCAAAATTGACAACATACTTAGGAAGAACCAAAATGGCTTCCGGAGAAATAGATCCACGATCTCACAAATTTTTACTATCCGTCGAATTCTTGAAAGTGTACCTACAGACAACAATATTATTTGTTGACTTTACTAAGGCCTTTGATTCTATTCCCTGAGGAAAGATGGAGCAAATCCTTCTCGCCTTCGGCCTACCAAAAGAAACCGTCGCAGCCATAATGATGCTCTATAGGAACACCAAAGTAAAAGTCCGTTCTCCGGATGGAGACACAGACTACTTCGACATAGTAGCAGGAGTACTACAAGGAGACACACTCGCCCCATACCTCTTTATCATCTGTCTAGACTACGTACTTAGAACATCTATCGATAAAATTAAAGAAAACGGTTTCAAGCTAACAAAATAAAGAAGCAGAAGGTACCCCGCAAAAACACTTATGGACGCCGACTACGCCGATGATATAGCGCTTCTGGCAAATGCACCCACCAAAGCCAAAACCCTGCTACATAGTCTGAAACGAGCCGCTGCAGGAATCGGCCTCCATGACAATGCGCACAAGACGGAATATATGTGCTTTAATCAAACAGGCAACATCTCTACACTAAACGGCAGCACTCTGAAACTATTTGACAAGTTCACCTATCTAGGGAGCAGTATCTCATCAACTGAGACAGACGTCAACGCGCGACTAGCAAAGGCATAGACAGCTATCAACAGACTATCGGTCATATGGAAGACCTAACCGATGAAATGAAGCACAGTTTCTTCCAAGTAGCGATCGTGACGATACTGCTATATGGATGCACTACATGGACGCTGACTAAACGAATGGAGAAAAAGCTTGACCACAACCACACAAGAATGCTGCGAGCAATATTGAACAAATCCTGGAGACAGCACCCCACAAAGCAGCAGCTATACGGCCACCTACTACCCATCACGAAAACTATCAAAATTAGACGAACCAGACATGTGGGACACTGCTGGAGGAGTAGGGACGAGTTCATAAGTGATGTACTCCTGTGGGCCCCTTCACATGGACGAGCAAAGGCAGGACGACCAATTACTTTCAGCCATAGAATAATGCTTAACTCGTTAATTTGGTAGAACGCTTTCAAGAAATAATATAAATCGGTCTTCATGGTTTTCTTGAATTTATATGGTGTTTTATGAATATTTTTATATGGTGTTTTATGAATATTTCTATATGGTATTTTATAAAATGAAACGCAGTTTTTTCCAAGCAGTGGTCGAGTCGAAACTGCTATATGGATGCACTACATGGACGCTAACTAAACGTTTGGAGAAAAAACTTGACAGCAACTATACAAGAATGCTACGAGCAATATTGAACAAGACGTGAAGACAGCACCCCTCAAAGAAGCAGCTGTACGGCCACGTACCACCCATCACGAAAACTATCCAAGTTAGACGAACCAGACATATGGGACACTGCTGGAGAAGTAGAGACGAACTCATAAGTGACGTACTCCTGTGGACTCCTTCATATGGACGAGCAAAGGCAGAACGACCAGCTATATACAGCAGCTCTGTGCTGATGCAGGATGTATTCCTGAAGACCTGCCGGAAGCAATGGACGATAGAGACTGGTGGCAAGAAACGGTCTGGGATATCCGTGCTGATGGCACGACATGATTTTGATATCCTATTTACCAACCCCTCTGCTCGGGCAGGATATGACACAAGGTCAATTTTTAAGCGGAGTTTAACAGGTTTTGAATTCAGAGTTTTCCTTCCCCTAGACTAGTTGCCTCACCAAGGCTGAAGAACACAGTCTGTCCTACTATTTACCCATAGCTGGAGGGAGAATTATTGGATTCATACCTTTCCCAAGGGTATTAGTGCTATGTGAAATGCAATCATTCTCGTCCAGGATTTGAACTCGAGTCGCTGTGTTCATTTCCTACGACGATAACCATTTCACCATTTGTTGATATAAGAGTGAATTTGGCTTCTCTTTTAAAGCCATAGTTTGTTAGGAGGAAATATTATTCAACCGGTTGAATTCTAGGTGTCCAAGTGATTATTTCAAAATTGAAAGATCATTTTGAATTCCTTATATATATTGTTTGGAGCAGCGTGTGCATTCTAAAAGCTGAAGTGAAAAATATGCCATGCCAATTACGAAAAATGGTAAAAGAGAAACGAAAGTAGGAAAGAATCAGAACGCTAGTGTTGTATACTCATTGACCCAACCAAGAACATTATCAAAAATAATGAACGAACTAAACACTTTTCGTTAAATACATATATCTCATTTTATTCTCTAAAGGGGCACTCAGTTTGTTATAGGTTTAAGAGATAGATGGAGATGTACTATAACCAGATATGGCTATGTGTGAAATGGTCATATAATGTTCATATATATATATATATATACATAGAACATAGGAATCTCGAAACACGATAAACACGTAACGACTTCTTAGTTCAGGTACGAAACTTTTTATTACCTTTGAGTTTAAAGGTTCTTCGACATAAGGAGAGAGATACACATTCTTTCTATTCTGGCTTTTTCATCTGCGCCCTTCACCCACCCACCATTTCGTGCGACACCTGCCCAGGGCCTCCGTGATCAAGCGAAAGTCAACCGTCTTCTCCCGAGGCAGGTCTCAACTCAACTGACTGACTTTTTCAAAATCCCAAAATCCTCCGCGTGCTTCCGGTGCGTGACGTCATTCGCACTTGCTAGCCCCGTTTCCCATCTGGGCAATTGTGACACCTCTGAGTGACACGTCCGCTCCGTGCGCTTGCGCGTGAACACCTGTGTTAATGTTTTACCTAAGTAATCCATGCACTGAGTCAAAAGGTTCTCAGCCTAACTAAACCCAAAGGCATAAAACGAAATCCCTCGGCTATTATATTACAGAGAGACATATACTCAGAGAGGGGACTTCTTCCTTGGGCCAGGGGACGCCAACGCTTGCACCCCCTTGCAAGCTGTATCGTCAGAAACGTCCGAGACGCCTCTGATCGGAACCCTATCCCTGGCTCGACTCTCGATTCTCTGCCTGACTGTCTAAATCTGATTGTGTGGTTCTCATATTATGTGGTCTCCTTCCGGTAACACACTTGTCGGACCTAACTGCCCCGATGCGCTGCCATCCTCCCGTTTACTAATCACAACGTAACAGCTTGTCAAAGCACACGGGGTCACTAGGAACCAACCGAAAATCCATGTCATATGTTATGTAACACTAGGAGAGAAGAAAAATTATAAGCACTTGAGAACATTGGAAACAGACAACGTCAAACAAACGAAGATGAAAGAAAAAGTAAGAAAAAAGTATCCGAGAAACAGAAAAACGCTTCTCAAAACCACACTCTTTTGCATAAATCTCATCAAAGGTAGAAAAACCTGGGTTATCCTCCTTTGTAAAATACTCATGACCATTCTTAAAACGGGCTAGGATTAACTCAGACAAAAAGACGAGAAAATTGGTGACAAAGCTTTAGGCCTTATATAAGAGAGATGGAATAGACAGATTATATGTGTCGAGAAAAAGAAAAGGAAGAGCATTGAGGGTCTGCTGGTACCGGAAGTTGGTTGGCCAAGTGAGTAGAGTGTTCACCAATGGCCCGGGAGACCTGGGTTCAATCCCAGGTCGCGTCATACCAAAGACTTTAAAAATGGCACTTGATACCTCCTTAATTAACACTCAGCAATATAAGGTACATATCAAGGGTAAAGTGGAGCAATCCAGGGAAAGGAGTAGCGCCCTCCCCTACACTTCGGTATAGTAGCTATTGAAAAGGGAGCCTTCTGGTCGCCCTCAACTACGGTCGCCAACTTTACTTACTACTTACAAAGACATGAGTACATTAAAAAGTATATTAAAATTGTTTTCAAAAAGGGCAATTAAAAAGTACAAAGGAAGATTAATTACAGCAACCAGTAAGAGAATCGGCAAGATAAAAACAGAGAAAAACAACAACAACAAAAAAAACCCAAACAAAACAACAACTAGGAAACAGAAAGGGGAATAAAAACAATTGTACGGATACTTCAAGCCACAAACTGATGAGATTGCATACGAGAAGACTGGGAATATCACTAAGAAAGGGAGTCCTCAATAGAGAAACTGAATCTCTCTTGAGAAGCGCACACGACAACGTAATTAGGACGAATTATATTAAAGCGAAAATTGCCCATACATCACAGTATAGCAAGTGATGATTATGTGGAAACAGACGAAATGGTTAAATCATACAATAAGCGAATGCAGCAAATTAGTAAAAAAGAAGTAAAAGTGTAGGCATGATTGGGTGGGAAACGTGCTCCATTGGGAATTGTGCAAGAGATTAAAAGTTGACCATACTACCAAATGATATATATATATATATATATATATATAAACTAGAATCCGCTCTAAAGAATAAGACAGAAAAAATATCTGGGATTTTGAGATACAAACCGATTAACTTATCCTGGCCAGAAGACTAGACTTAGTGATGATTAACAAAAAAAATTTGTCATTTTGTGGATTTCGCTGTTCCTGCAAACAACAGAGTAAAAATAAAAGAAAGAGAAAAGATAGAAAAAAATACTTGGACCTTGCCAGAGAATGTAGCCAACCTTAAATTTTAGATTTTCATTTGTTAAAAAAGTTTGTATTTCTATTGTCATAGTTCGTGGTATAATGGTTATCGTGGTGTAATGGACACGGTGACCCGAGTTCATATTCTAGGTTAAGCTGTTAGCCTATGGAGTTTCAAAGGTAATTTATGATATTGTTTTCTATCTGACTCCATTCTTGGTTATTCTATTCTTACCCCACGTTATCTTGCTGGTTTAACGTCTTGGATATGAAGGCTGTAAAGGAATTATATAAAAGAAGAAGATAGTAAAAGATAGGAGACGAAGATATCTTTTATATTTTTCCTTTATTTCTGGGTTCAACAACCATTCAGTGGGTGTGGAAATTCTTCCTGAATACAAAGGAAATGGTTGAATCTCCCAGTCAAGGTGTTAAAATGTGTTAGTCGTTCTTGGGTATATATGTCCAAATTTGGTATTTAAAGCATTAACAACATGTTAGACGCTTTTGAGAGATATGTCTAAATCCGGTGTTTTCAGTTGTAGTCATCAAGTCCGTTGTATGGTGTCTTAATTATTATTCTGACGAGTTCATTATTCGGTGTTTTTAGTCGTGGCTCATAAGTAAAAGAGGCGGCTGGTACTAGCAGAAAGGTTAGCCAACATGTCGTCTAGAGATAGACGCATGGCGCCTTCCACCACTAGCAAGAAAGATCTAGGTGTTGTTACTCCGCTGATCATAGCTGAAAGAGCACGAGAGACTTTCTTTGGTCGGGACAGTTCCTTTTCTTTGCGCATGCATCGCCCCACTTCCTGTCAGGGACTTCTGCATATTTTTAATGATTATTTTTAATCTAATTAATTTTTTTTATTATTTTTCTATTCCCTACAAGCCTTTCCCATAGCGCTAATACTCTTAAGAAAGGAATGTATCCAGCTATTCTCCTTCTAGATATGGATAAATAGTAGGGCAGACTGACACTTTAACGTTAGCATGACAACTGAGCAAGGAGGATGAAAACTTTATTCAAACCTGTTAAACTTGACTCAAAATTTATCTTGTGTCAGATCCTAATCGTCTCGGGGGTGTTGGGTGAATGCATATATAATCCTCGCAAATATCGCGGTTTGTTTAACAATAAATCTCCCCGTTTTTGGAAAGAAAGAAAAGTTACAGAAAATTAATTCGTATTTATCGAGAGATTTTTTTCGACAAAATTTCATCATTTTGAAATTCAAATATTTCTATTTGTATTTGTTTTTGTGTTTTTATTTTTATCAGTATGGATTTTTAAATAGATTCAGCGAGTTCCCCATTGTCCGGAGCACCTTTGAAACGCTTCTCAGTATCTATCTATCTATCTGAGTCTCCTCAAATAAATCTATCTATCTAAGCCTAATCTATCTATCCCTCTATCTATCTATCTGAGTCTCATCAAATCTATCTATCTATCTATCTATCTATCTATCTATCTATCTATCTCCGTCCTTTCATATTCGCTTTTACCTGAAATTAATGTCTATTATTCCCCATCATAATCAGTTCATATCTATCGATCTATCTATCTATCTATCTATCTATCTATCTAAGCCTAATCATATCTCTCTCTCTCTCTCTCTCTATCTGAGTCTCATCAAATCTATCTATCTATCAATCTATCTATCTATCAATCTATCTATCAACTATTTGAGTGTTATGAAGCTTTCTCTTTAAAAAAAAGTAAGAACATCGAAACATATTTTTAAAAAAAAACTAGTAAGAATACTAGAGAACATAAGATGGAGACATTCTAATCATTTGGACTAAGTCAAGATGATCAATTGGTTAGTTTGATGCTCTGGTGGGCTCGTGGTGAGAGGGAGAAGATGTCTTCCAGACAAAGGCATGACTTCACGTGACATATGACACGTTCCTCTAACTGTCCCTTCCTAAAAAATCTTTTTTTCTTTTTCTCAGCTGACCCAAATGTTGGAGACAAGACTCATGTTTGTTGACGTCAGATACTTGACCCCCCGCAAAGTGGCCTATTTTAGGGATAGAAAGAGTTTGAAGAGAGAGAGAGGGAGAGAGAGAGAGAGAGTTCAAGGTTTTGCTTGGACCCCGTTCTCTTTCCGTTTAAACTTAATTACTAATTATTTGGTGACCAGTGTTAATTTTCCTCATTTCATTTTTTAAGATTTTTATCTTTAACCAATATTATTCTTGCCGAATATCCAGTGATGTAAGCAAACAGATCAGAAATAAATGTGTGTGTTTTACAGCATTCTGGCAGACTTGTAGTAGTTTGAAACGTCCTCCAGCAGCATTCAGTCCTTCTTCATTTGAAAGTACTCTGTCCTCTCCGTTGCAAGGGTCCTTAGCTCCCTCAGACACTTGCCAGATCTTAGGGCTCTCAGTCCTGCCTTTTGAAGGACTCCCCGTTGCTTATCAAACAAATTTGTGCAGTGGTGGCCCCTTTGTGTCCAGTAGTTATTGGACCCTATTCCAGGGGATTTTTGTGCAGATGTTTCTTCGGGCATCCCTAGCACATGACTACATATAAACCATCATAGCTGCATCATTTTGGTTTAGATTGAAATGGTGCTGCACATTTTGTAGTGAGCCTTTTTGAGTATTAGGCTGTTTGGCCATCGGTGTTTGCAGTAGCAGGCATCAAGCTTATCTATAGCTGCCTTTGGAGATGCCTAACTGCTACAATTATGCGTTATCAAAAATGCACATGTTGCATCATATAGGTGCAGTGTCTTTGTTGGAAGAATCTTTGATCCATAGATCCTTATCTTCCAGAAACACCAAAAAACAATTTTACACATGACACAATATGCCGTTACATGATCCTAGAGTCTTTCAGTTTTCATTCCCCTAAAGATATGGCTCGTTTTCACCTAGGTTGTGTATGTCCGACTGATATACGTGGGGAAATTCTGTTTTATCCTCATTTTTGAATAAGTTCACGTCCCTCAGTGTTTCCATGACGGTTCGGAGAAGTCTTTTAAGTGCCAAAATGTCCTCATCTATGAAATCCACATAATCTACATTACATCTCTACTGGCAATGCCTCGTGATGGTATAGAGGGATTGGGACTTGTAGTGCATCTTCATACAGACGACAGGTTAGTAGCGAGATAGTTTGCGAAGAGCTAGGAGAAAGACAATCCCGTAGTAGAGAGACAAGCATTTCTCTCTCTCTCTCTCTCTCTCTCTATATATATATATATATATATATATATATATATATATATGAATTGAGGTCTCGGTAGCCGTTAAATGGATGTATGTAAACAATAGTAATTGTGATTCATAACCGTTTAAAATTTACTTCGCTGCTACTGGCTCCTCGTGGCTGAGGGTTAGAGGCTCGGATTGACGTTTGAATCAACCGGGTTTCGATCCCAACTACGGGAAGCTAATATGTCTTGCCACACTGATGAGTTCTGATAGAAGGAAACAGATCTGTCTGTGGATGACTTTAGAGATATATACTCCCCTATCCCCGTAGGGTTGAGTTCTCTAGCGAATGAATTAATCGTGTGGCCATTAGCGTTTATTGCAAGTCTCTTTATATATGAATTGAGGTCTCGGTAGCCGTTAAACGGATGTATGTAAACAATAGTAATTGTGATTCATAACCGTTTAAAATTTACTTCGCTGCTACTGGCTCCTCGTGGCTGAGGGTGAGAGGCTCGGATTAACGTTTGAGTCAACCGGGTTTCGATCCCAGCTACGGGAAGCTAATATGTCTTGCCACACTGATGAGTTCTGATAGAAGGAAACAGGTCTGTCTGTGGATGACTATATATATATAAATTTGGACGCCAATTGCTCATACAAGCAAATCTTGGCCAAACAGCCTAAAATCCTACTAGGCTCTGTACAAGATGTGCAACAACTTTCCACTATCAAGAAAAGTGGCACGATTACGATGGTCCATATCTCAAAGGTTATGAACTTCTTATATCCCCAAGCTATGCATTGAATAGTGCCACTACTGTTCTTTTAAAAATAAGATTAAATAACATTCCAAGGTTTACATGCCATTAAAAATACAAGGACAAACAATTAAATGGTTCCAAGTATTCCTAACATTAAAAATTCTATTTAATATTAATAATTTGTTTGAATATAGTTAAATGGTTTCAAATATTGGTATTTAACAGTAGTAATTCTATTTTTTCAATGTAATATCAATAATTTGCATATAGCTGTATGATTTCAAACTACAAATAATAACAATAAAGAATGTTGGGAGCAATATTGAACAAGTCCTGGCGGCAACACCCCACAAGACACCAACTAGACGGCCACCTGCCTCCCATCACGAAAACTATACAAGTTAGACGAATCAGACACGCAGGACACGGCTGGAGAACCAAGGACAAACTCATAAGGGATGTACTACTATGGACCCCCGCATATGGCCAAGCAAAAGCAGGACGACCAGCACGAACATACATACAGCAGCTGTGTGAGGATACGGGATGTAGCCCTGAAAACCCACCAGAAGCGATGAATGATAGGGAGAAGTGGCGAGAGAGGGTCAGGGATATCCGTGCTAGCGGCACGACATGATGATGATGATGAAATGATTGAACAGTTCTAGATTGACAAGTGCTGTATACGATGAAGAACTATCATTTCAACTGCAAATGAAACTCATTGATCTTCAGGGTTTGGACGATTTAAAGACCGAATTTCTTGCCTATCACATCCTCACTTTTGGAGGTGCCCGTGGTGTAATGGTTATCGTCACAGGATATGGACACGGCGATACGAGTTCAATTCCTGGAAAAGACTGATTGCATTTCACATAGCACTAATACCCTTGGGAAAGGTATGAATCCAATTATTCTCCCTCCAGATATGGGTAAATAGTAGGGCAGACTAGGTTCTTCAGCCTTGGTGAGCCAACTAGTCTAGGAGAAGGAAAACTCTGAATTCAAACCTCCTAAACTTCGCTTTAAAAATTGACCTTGTGTCATATCCTGCTCGAGCGGAGGGGTTGGGTAAATAGGATCACATCCTCACTTTCTATGTGATTTCATTTAAGCAATTCACACACCTTATCACCAACACCCGGCAAATAGTGAACATATTTGGCACTATATGCTGCTGTGAACAGTTGATCTTTAAAATGAAATATGTCAAGAGTCTATTGCATTGGTGACTGCCAAAGGATCACTTCTTTAATGCACATCCCCCGTCAACTTCTTCAAATCCCCAGTCAACCCAACCAAGACAGCTGGGGGCGGGCTGTAGAATACCGACTAATTCTCTGCAGAGCGATAAGACTCTCCTCCCAATAAGTTTCCTGTGACCCAGTTGGCTGGGGCTATAGGATTCACCGATTGCATCTCTGCAGAGAGGTAAGACTCCCCTCCCAATGAGTGTCTTGTGGCCCTGTAGGCTGGGGCTATATGATACATCGACTACATCTCTGCAGAGAGGTAAGACTCCCCTCCCAATGAGTGTCTTGTGGCCCAGTAGGCTGGGGCTATAGGATTCACCGATTGCATCTCTGCAGAGAGGTAAGACTCCCCTCCCAATGAGTGTCTTGTGGCCCAGTAGGCTGGGGCTATATGATACACCGACTACATCTCTTCTGAGGGGTACGACTCCCCTCTCAATGAGTGTCCTGTGGCCCTGTAGGCATGAGTTGTAAAATACACCGACTGCATCTCTGCAGAGGAGTAAGACCACCGCTACCAGTGTCCTGGATATGACATTAAACAAGCTGATGGTGAGCTTCAGTCTTGGAATTTTACAGAATGAGGAACAACCCATCATTGCCATTACTCCCAGGTCCACTTTGTTCCGGAGTGGTTGCACATGATTGGTTCCTATCTATGCGTCAAATAGATCAAACTATGTGTGTAAATAAATGACTGATGTTAAATTGTGACTGTTATAAAGCAATACTTGAAACCCTTTAATTGTGTACAAACAGAGCTCAGCCCGTTTAAGAATGTTATCGACAAAATCTTGTTCTCAAAATTCGATTTGATATTAATCATCGCGTTTGTACTGAGTTTAAACGGTTTCAGCTCTTGCTGTTTTACACCAATAATTCTATTTGATGTTTATCAATTGTTTGCACACAGTTAAATGGTTTCATGTATTGCTATTAAACATTTATATTTATCAAGTATTCCTATCTAATATCAATAATTTGCACACAGTTGTATGATTGTAGAATACACTGACTGCACCTCTGACGAGTGTCCTGGATATGACACTAAATGTGTCCTGGATATGACACTAAATGTGTTTACAAATCATAAGTCAAAGTATGTAAAGTCGAGAGTGTTCCGAAGGCTCCCTGTTCGATAGCTACTACAACAAGGTGTAAGGGAGGGCGCTACTCCTTTCCCTGGATTGACCCACTTTACCCTTGATCCGTACCTTATTATGCAGAGTGTTAAGCAAGGAGGCATCAAGTACCATTTTTTGAATCTTTGGTATGACTCAACTTGGGATTGAACGCAGGTCTACCGGGCCATTGGCGAACACTCTAACCATTCTAATTCATATGTATAAATAGGATTTGGCATTAAATAACCTACAATGGTTGATATGCCATAAAACCCAACCCAACCAAATCATATATATTTGATATATATGTATAAAGAGGATTTGGCATTAAATAACCTACAATAGTTGATATGCTATAAAACCCAATCAAAGCAAATCCTATATTTTTAAAACATATGTATAAAGAGGATTTGGCATCAAATACACTACAATGATTGATATGCTATTAAACCCAATCGAACCAAATCATATATATTTAATATATATGTATAAAGAGGATATGGCATTAAATAACCTACAATGGTTGATATGCCATAAAACCCAACCAAACCAAATCATATATATTTAATATATATATATGTATAAAGATGATTTGGCATTAAATAACCTACAATGGTTGATATGTCATAAAACCCAACCCAACCAATCCTAGCATCTTTATTCAAAATTATTTATAGGTTCATTTAATGTTTTGTGGTTACAGAATCGTGTTTGTTTTACGTTCATATTTATATTTCATAAGTTTCTTAAAAGATTTTTCTTTGCACACGTCTCTAACATATTTTGAGTCCCATTAAGAGGTTCACCAATGGCCCGAGAGCCCTGGGTTCATACCAAAGACTCAAAAATTGGTACTTGATCCCTCCTTGATTAGTACTCAGCATTTAAAAGGTACAGATGAAGGGTAAAGTGGGTCAATCCTGAGAAAGGAGTAGCACCCTCCTTTACACCTTGGGGTAGTAGCTATAGAAAAGGGAGCCTTCGGATCACTTTCGACCACGACTTAAAAAAAGGAATATATATATATATATATATATATATATATATCAGTGGCGACTCGAGCCTGTTTTTGCTACTCGTGCCCCCCCGAACTCTGTCAACTTCAGTTCCCAACCCGTGGTCCGTGGACCCAAAGTAAGTCATCATAGTTGCTATTGCGTGATTCTCCATTGTATAGCACAGATTGACAAACGTACCTTGCATGGTGCTTTTTTTGTAAACAATCAAGATACTATATAATTTGTAGTCTTGTTAATACAGTAGATAAGATAATTTTTTTCCTTTCAAAAGTATAGAAGAAAAGAGAAGATGTTCATTACTATGACGAGAAAAATATGTTTATTAGAATAAAGAAACTGATGACAATATACACAGACACAGCTAGTAGTTTCAATTTCGCTTAAAATAAAGATTATTTGTTGAAAATGTATTAAAATAAACGAATTTTAGTTACAGAATGTAATATATGCAACATTCATTAAAGAAATAGAGATCTGTTAGTGAAAAAAACGAATTAAAACACGCCGTTTAACCGACATTTATCATAGCGATGATGATGACGTCGGCGACGGCTATAATCTGCTATCCCCCCCTCTCTCTCTCTCTCTTTCTCTCTCTCTCTCGGTCCCTCTCCCTCTTCCCAAGACAGTTGTCAGTTGTGCTAATTTTTTTGAGCACGGTATTCTGGATTGCTTTTTCTATTGGCTACAGCCAAAAGCGAGATTTCGCTAACATTACTGTTATTATAAGGATCTTGTGTCTGGCACGGATTACGCGTGTTCAACATTATAGCCGATCTTATGGGATGTTCAATGGATCTGACAGTGGCCGGACAAAGACCATCCGTTCAAAACAGCATCGTTGTATTATTCCCAGATATATTTATGAAATTTTGGCTACTTAGTTATTGAAACTTGAATAGATACGAAATTTAATTGAGATCAGACTAAGTATGTTTGCTTGAAATTAATGGATGATTTTTAATCCATTTTGAATAACATTGACCGAGTTATTGGTTGTGCCGGGCACGAGTAGCACTAGTCCCGTCTCCGCCCCTGATATATATATATATATATATATACACGATTTGTAGGGAAATAGCTAATTTCATTTTTAGAACCCATTTGTTAAACAGTTTCAGATATTCCTTTCTAACACATATAATTCTATTTAATATCAATCATTTGGCTTTTGGTCTAGTAGGTCGAGTGTTTGCCAATGGTCTGGAATACCTGAGACTTTAAAAATGGTACTTGATACCTCCTTGCTTAACACTCAGCAATATAAAGTACGTATCAAGGGTAAAGTGGAGCAATCCAGTGAAAGGAGTAGCGCCCTCACCTACTCCTCAGTGTAGTAACTATTGAAAAGGGAGCCTTCTGGTTGCCCTCGACTACGGTAGCCACCTTTACTTTACTTATTTGTTTATATACAATTAAGATATTTTCAAGTATTCTCATTTAGTTCTGAAAATTCGATTTGATATTAATCATTCGTTTGTACCGAGTTTAAACGGTTTCAGTTATTGCTGTTTTACACCAATAATCTTATTTGATGTTAATCGATTGTTTGCACACAGTTAAATGGTTTCATGTATTGCTATTAAAGATTTATATTTATCAAGTATTCTTATCTAATATCAATAATTTGCACACAGTTGTATGATTGTAGAATACACTGACTGTAATACCCCACCTAACGAGTGTCCTGATATGACACTAAACAATATGATGGTGAGGTTCCAGCAATGCTGGAGCTTTGGGGAATGCGGAGTACCCCTTCCTTGCCATCCCTCCCAGGTCCACTCTGGGCCGGAGTGGTAGCACTCTATGGGTTAAATAGAACTAACAGCATACTTATGCTAAAATGAATTGTTTGAGTAAACTGAATACCTTGAAATAGAAATGTTTTTGATAATTAAACCGTACTTACATTTAAACTGCGTGCTTATGCTTAGCTGAATTATTTGAAATGGGACTGTTTTTCGACATTAAAACTGTATTTACACTTAACTAAATTGTTACATATAACTGCTTGAATAGTTTGAAATGGAAATGTTTTTGACAATTAAACTGTGTACTTATGCTAAACTGAAATGTTTTAAATAGAACAGATTATTTACATAAAAATGGATTTGGCGTCAAATAACCTACAAAGGTTGATATGCCATAAAACCCAACAAACCAACCAACAAACCAACCACAGTTGTACGATTTCCAGTGACCGAAAATAAAAATCTTTAATAAATGCTTGAACAGTTCTATTTGAATCTTAGATGAAATCCTAACAGTTATTACCATTCCGGTTCAGAGTGGACCTGGGAGTAATAACAATCAAGGGGTACTCCAGACTTCCTAGATCTCCAGAAGTAAAGGCTCACTATCAAATACTGTTTTCTTATACTCGGCACATCCACTTCAGGAGAGAGGGGGGGTCTCACCCCCTGCAGGGAATACCATCAGCATATTCTAAACTCCGTTGACTGGGAGGTCTATACACTTGAATAATATTTAAATAATCATTATCTTTTATGCTAAGATCGTTTATTTGGGAATTGTTTTTTAAATGTTCCCTATACACACTATAGCACATAAATCTGCTTGTAAAATCTCTAACAGACGCTGGTTTAGATATCTCAAGCAGTGTCATATATAGAAAACCCTGTATCACCTTTCAGGCGGATGCGCCCCACAGAGTACGATAACGTAGTTCTTCGGCTGAGAATTTGTTTATGGTAAGTTAATTGCATTAAGAAAACCCTTTGCGCCATCAAGAATATTTTGGGAAAGATAAACTTCGCGCCCTTTTGGAGATAGAGCAACTATCCGTGAAGATAAATGAGCCTGTTGATCAGGGGCGGTCTGACAGTGATGGGCCCCCGGGCAAAAGTTTTTTTTTTTTGGTCTCTAAACACCCACTCCCCCTCTACACCCATTCTATACTAAAATGAAAAATCTTAACCAGACATTCGTTTCTAAATCCCCCCAAATATAGGCCAATCTATGAAAGAATCAAACATCGAGAATACAGAAATCTTATCTCTCAAAAAGAATAAAACGGGGAGTTTTTCAAGCTATAGCAATGACAGTACTATTGTATGGCATAATATACATATATATTGTTTAAAAAACAAGAAATTTAGAAATAGTATTCCATTTCCATATTGAATTTACTTCGCTTATTCAAGCTCGTCAGATGGAATTTAAATGAAAGACATTCTTTGCATATTCACAGTCCTTATATATATATATATATATATATATATATATATATATTTTCATCATACAACATGTGAAAGCACGTGCGATACTCCGCCCTCATCAGCCGCCAATCAGGGGTGATAACACAGTTTCAGTTGCTCAAGGCGGTACAGCCAAGAATTATATATATGTATATATATGTATATATATACACCAGATCAATTAAAAGCAGAGATTACATTGAACCTTCATCTTCCTTTTAGTGTGCAGTTTGTGACCCCCCCCCCAAAAAAAAAAACGCGTTTACTTTCGGCCGTTGATGCCATTACGCGTTTTCAGTAACTGTTTCTTGATGTTACGTAATCAAACGGGAATGGTGGCTTCGCGTGCATTTCATTAATGTTGAAAACTTCTCGCTTTCGACCAAATCCAACTTGATGCATATTGCGCCGTGGTCTGAAGACGATTTGAGGCAACTTTCAAACTGCGGCCAGTGATTGCTATTTTTGAAAGAAACGAAATGACTGAGTGTCCTAGAAAACCACAACAACCAACCTCAATAGGAATCATATGGCATATCTAACCCTTTTCTGGTAATCAACATGAAAGAGTGACAACGTCACAAAGAAATATGATATGTATCCAGAGAGTAAATATAAAATAACATCATTGTTACAGTTTCCAGATTAGAAAATCAGTGGTTTCACCTTAAATTACGTCGAACATTATCTCAAATTTCCAATGACGTCATCGTCTCTTCAATTTAAAATCACTATTACTGATTTAACTTTTCATTATCGAGATGTTGTAAACTGACTTCGCACGTGCGTTTCACGGAAATTCTCTTCTGGTTCACGTTCAGTGTAATGACGTGTCACATTTTCAATTAATTTAGATCTTACATAACTGACACGCTTCTTTACTATAAAGTTGTAAGTACAACAAAAGTATTATTCGTTGTGATTGCATATTGGTTTGGCATTCCCGGGAAATCGACAGTCTGTTAGTATTGAACGATACTCCTGGGGAACTCTAGGTGTGCGGTAATGATGCTTTGACTCGAAACCATGCCTGACCCCAAAATTATCATTTGATGAAGGCTGTATTCCTTATACATATGTACATAAAATTAACTTTAAGATATTAATATTGTTTACAAATATTAGTATTTTAGTTTTTTTTTTCATCATCCTATTTACCAACCCGTCCGCACGAGCAGGATATGACACAAGGTCAATTTTTAAGCGGAGTCTAACAGGTTTGAATTCAGAGTTTTCCTTCTCCTAGACTAGTTGCCTCATCAAGGCTGAAGAACCTAGTCTGCCCAACTATTTACCCATAGCTGGAGGGAGAATTATTGGATTCATACCTTTCCCAAGGGTATTAGTGCTATGTGAAATGCAATCAGTCTCGTCCAGGATTTGAACTTGTGTCGCCGTGTCCATTTCCTACGACGATAACCATTACACCACGGGCACCTCCAAGTTTTTTTTTCATCATACAACATGTGAAAGCATGTGCAATACTCTGCCCTCATCAGCCGCCAACCAGGGGTGATAACACAGTTTCGGTAGCTCAATGCGGTACTGCCACTCTTGACACTACCAAGCAGCTTTTGCCACCAGACAGGGTATTTAAAAGAAATATATATATATAAACGCCAGATCAACTAAAAGCAGAGATTACATTGGACTTTCGCTTATCTTCATTTTAGTGCAGTTTGTGATTTAAGAACGCGTTTACTTTCGGCCGTTGATGTCATGGCAAACGTTTCTCGATGTTGCGTAATCACACGGGAATGGTGGTTCCGCGTGTATTTCATTCATGTTGAAATCCCTTCTATATCCGTCATCTATTCGGTTCGTTTTCCTTCAGTTTTATCTTTTTTTATGAGTTACTGCACCAAAGCACTCAAAACAAACGTCATATATAATTCTGCTGCTTTTTTTTCTTTCTTTCTTTTTTGTAGCAAGAGTCTTTTTAAATCAAGCACAAATTCTCTATATTTATTGTCGACCTCATTTTATCTTTCATTTAAATTCTAAAAGCCGGAAGTCGACATTTGGGTGAGCAATGAAGACAGTACGTGTGAAAAAAAAAGAAGATACACCACTTTGTGTCCCAATATATGGCTTATAAGATTCCAAAACAGTCAATATGAAATGTACAATAAGCTGCAACTTTCGACCCCGTTGACAATTCCTCTTTCTCCCTAGATATATCTGTTTCAGCTTAACAAGCATTTACCATTGACATTGGGGGATTTGGCATTTGGGAATATCTATTTCCCTTCTCCCATATTACCAAGCTCAGGAAGGATTTGAGCAATTCCCCTGGTAGACATATCTCAGAGGCTGGGGGTAACTTAGTTCTACCAACCTTATCTCCTATAATCTTTTCAGTCATCAGAGTGCCTTATCGAGTAATTCCCCTTGTGGTTATATCTCAGGGCAATGGAGGTTACTTAGCTCTGCCAATCTTATCTCTTATATCTTTTTCAGTCATCAGAATGCCTTACCGACTATTGTGAGTCTTGCAACAACGTCATTGGAAAGGTCCAGTTGCTTGATTTACAATCATCTGCAGAGAAGACAATTGGGGAGGAGGGAGGAAATAAATCAGTCAAGAAGAGTGATGTATTGACAAAGTCTGGTTTCTTTGTTTAATGTCATATCAACATTTGTAGGTTATTTAATGTTAAAGCCATCTGTGTAGATTGTTTCGTTTGGTTGTTTTGGTTTTATGGCATATCAAACTTTGTAGGTTATTTAATGCCAAATCCATTTTTATACAAATAATCAGTTCTATTTAAAACAATTCAGTTTAGCATGAGTATACAGTTTAATTGTCAAAAACATTTCTATTTCAAACTATTCACTTTAGTCAAACTGTTCTTATTCAACCAATTCAGTTTAGTATAAGTATAGATTTTGTTTACACAAAATCAAATATCAAAACAGTTCTATGTTAAACAATTCATTTTAGCGTATGTACAGTTTCAATGTCAAAAACAGTTCTATTTCAAATAATTCGGTTTAGCATAAGTAAACAGTTAACATGTCAAAATAGTTCTATTTCAAGCAATTCCGTTTAGCATAAGTACGCAGTTTAGTTTTATTTGATCCATAGATAGGACCCTCTCAGGTGCAATCATTCCAGGCCAGAGTGAACCTGGGAGCAATGGCAATGAAGGGGTACTCCGTATTCCCCAAAGCTCAAGCATTACTGGAACCTCACCATCAGATTGTTTAGTGTCGTATCCACACACTCGTTGGATGGGCGGGGGCGTCTTACCCCTCTGCACTGGTGCAGTTAGTGTATTCTACAGCACCCCCAGAACACTTTGTAGAAGAACAGGAAGCAGTAAATTAGTCGATCGTAGTCAAGGTCGACTCGAAGGCTCCTTTCCCTTGATTACTCCTTACCCTTGATCCGTACCTTGTAATTCTAAGTATCAAGCAAAGGGCCATCAAGTACCATTTTTTGATTCTTTGGTATGACTTGACCATTATACCAATGAGCAGTGCTAGAGTTCGAACTCGCTTACTACGATGCCGCAGCACTGCACGTTGATAGACATTGCACCACGGCGACTCTCCTCACAGAAGGGATATTGCAACATACACGTTACGGAAGATCCGATAAATCAATCGAACTATTTACGCAACAAAAATCTTCGAAAAATATTTTAATGCTGTTTATATTATAATAAAAAGCTTAGAATTCCTTAAACTTTTAACGTTTAACACACACACACACACGCGTCATCTATAGACAGACTGTTTCGTTGTATCACAACTCTTCAGTGTGGCTAGACACGCAGGACACTTCAAGTTAGGATAGAAACCCTCCCAACTTTACGTTAGACTTAGTATCATACCACTCAGCCCAGGCGACATACGTCAGCTTGGGAATTATACCGCCTTATATATTAACTTTCGTTTGTTTACATTTTTGCCTTACCTGAGACTAGAATGCTCAATTCATTAGAAGAGCTTTGCATTATATATATATATATATATATATAGAGAGAGAGAGAGAGAGACTCGGCATTATTTAGGATTGGTTTATCGCAGTAATTATTTCAATCTCGGTAAAAATATTTGTTTTGAGGCTATTCAAAATGACGGCAAATCAGTGTACTTCAAGCTTGAACAAAGTTCTGTCGTCAAATTTTTGGTGGCTGAAAAGTGCAAACTATGTGTAATTTACAGAAAAATGTCTGATATGTACGGAGAAGAGTGTTTTAATCAAATAATGTTAATGTCAAAGCCACCCTTGATGAAGAATGGTAGTGGTACTGCTTAACCCATATTTGGGAGGATAAGGGGGTTCATACCATTCTAAAGGGAATTTGTCTGGTAGTGAACATAATAGCGCAACTGAAAATCGTACACATTTCGCGGGGTGGTGGTGGATCTTACATATCTGAAGAGATGCAGTCGGCATATTCTACGGCTTCTGCCGAATGAACTGCCCGGGTTTTGAAGAAAATACAATGTATATTCTTATTCATGAATAATATTAAACAGAAATTCCTCTCACAAGAATTTAACAATTTCTTGTCGATTCTTTTAAGTTTTACCTCGAACTATTTTAAACAGTGTGAGTCACATTTCTGTGTCGTTCCCTCACGATCTGGTTTGTTGCTGTAAACCCCATGGAGTATATATGATATATAAAACAATAGTCTTTTACGTTCACGTCCGAAATAACACCCTTGTGAAAGATATGAATCGTTTTACTCCCCACCTTCCAGCTATTTGCTAAATAGTATCTCTGTTGTTCTTTTCCTTGGATGACTTTGGCATTAGATAATACACGAAGGTTAATATGCCATTAAGCAAAGAAACTAAAACCTATCTCTCTCTCTCTCTCTGTTTATATCTATGTATCAATTTATTTATTTATTTATCTTTGTATCTCATTCTGTTAATCTCTCTCTCTCTCTCTCTAGATCGCCCCCCACCGTCTCTCTCGATATGTTTCATAACGATAGAATATATAAAGAACATAGGAATCTCGAAATTCGAAAACATGTAACGACTTCTCGTTCAGGTACGAAACCTTTTTATTAACTTTGAGTTAAATGCTTCGACATAAGGAGGAGACACAATCTTGCTATGCTGTCTTATTCATTTGGCCCCCATCTCGAGTGGCCCCCATAGGGCGCAAGTTCGCCTCGCGTCTGAGAGCTCCAAAAGTCGATCCTCCTCGTTTGGGGTCTAGTACTCAACTCTTTAACTTTCTTTCAATTCTCTACAAACCTCTGCGCGCTTCCGGTGCGTGACGTCACTCGCACTCCGTCACCCGTTTCGTCTCGGACTATTGTGACATCTCTGAGGGACATCTTCGTCCGCCCGCGCGTGCCCGTGTAAACACCTGCATCAATGTTTGCATCTAACTAACCCATGTGCTGAGCCGAAAGGTTCTCAGCCGAACTAAACCCAAAGGCATGAACCGAAATCCCTTGGCCATTACGTTACAGATATATATATAGTTCTGTTTCTATCTATCTATCTATCTCCTTCAGTTCCTATCTATCTATCTATCTATCTATCTATCTATCTATCTATCTATCTAATTCTGTTCATATCTATCTATCTATCTATCTATCTAATTCTGTTCATATCTATCTATCTATCTATCTATCTAATTCTGTTCATATCTATCTATCTATCTATCTATCTATCTATCTATCTATCTATCTATCCATCTATCTATCTAATTCTGTTCATATCTATCTATCTATCTATCTATCTATCTATCTATCTATCTATCTATCTAATTCTGTTCATATCTATCTATCTATCTATCTATCTATCTATCTATCTATCTATCTATCTATCTATCTAATTCTGTTCCTATCTATCTATCTATCTATCTATCTATCTATCTATCTAATTCTGTTCCTATCTATCTATCTATCTATCTATCTATCTATCTATCTAATTCTGTTCATATCTATCTATCTATCTATCTATCTATCTATCTATCTATCTATCTAATTCTGTTCATATCTATCTATCTATCTATCTATCTATCTATCTATCTATCTATCTATCTATCTATCTAATTCTGTTCATATCTATCTATCTATCTATCTATCTATCTATCTATCTATCTATCTATCTATCTATCTATCTATCTAATTCTGTTCCTATCTATCTATCTATCTATCTATCTATCTATCTATCTAATTCTGTTCCTATCTATCTATCTATCTATCTATCTATCTAATTCTGTTCATATCTATCTATCTATCTATCTATCTATCTATCTATCTATCTATCTATCTATCTATCTATCTAATTCTGTTCATATCTATCTATATATCTCTGGATTTGATCCAGTTGCACAATTTACGTTCACTTTCGGACTTACACCCTTGGGAAATGCATAAGCCCCCCCCCCAGCCTTATCCAGCCCGTTACAACAGTTGTTATTCAACAACGTTGCCTTTGGCATTAAATAACCTACCAAAGTTGACATATCATGAAACAAAGAAACCAAAAACCAATTGGAAATATTGTTCCTTTTTCTTTTTTTTTTTTTTAGAGTCGATCGTTTTTGTATTTAATTCTTACTCACATATACAAAGTTATATCAACACTGTGTAAACATTAAAATTTTCTCGTTTTTTTTCTTGTTTTTTTTTTCATTTCATCACCACCCCCATCAGACCCTTTTTCACAATTAAGTCATTAACAAACATTTAACATATAGTTAATTAATCCGAAAGAATGCAATTAGTTAATTGCTGAATCACGTAGTTTTGTAGGGGGTGCCGTTTTTTGTGGGGTAGGGAGTGATATTAATGGAATAAAGCTACTGTTAAATATGTGTTAAAAATATCTCATTTTTTTTCTACCCACTCAAAAAAAAAAAAATTTTTTATTGTTCTAACAAATTCAGTTCTGGTACAAGGTTAGGAGTTTGAGATATCTAATTAGAATCAACCACACGAACAATGGTCATGGGGGTGTTCTGGTGGTGTAATGGTTAAAACGATGGACTGCGGAATCGTAGTAAGCGAGTTCAAACTCCAGTCACGCTATTACGTTCACTTTCGGGCAAATACCCTTGGGAAAGGTATGAACCCCCTTATCCTCCCAGCTATGGGTTAAATATTACCACTACTGTTCTTCTCGGAGAATGGCTTTGGCATTAAATAACCTACAAAGGTTGATATGCCATTAAAACAAAGAAACCAAACTAAACCCAACAATGGTCATCTGACTTAGCAAGCAAAAAATAACACCAAGTAATATTCAAATTTTCTCCCCTTCTGTTGATGGGGTTTAGAATATGCTAATTACACCCGCTGAAGAGGTTTACACCCTCTAACCAAAGGGTCTTCTGGAGATGACACAAAACTGCATCTGATGGGCTCTAATTTAGGATCACTGAGGAATGTGGAGTACTCCTTCGTTTTTATGTTTTATTTATTAAACGTCATATTAGATGGTCGGTATTTTGTGACCTATCAACCTGAGTGGGTTATTTAATGCCAAATTGTGTTCATTATATATATATATATATATATACATATATATATGTGTGTGTGTGTGTGTGTGTGTGTGTGTGGGATTTGTAAATGAATAGTTTCTCGGTAAACGAGTTGTTGGAACTCATTTATTTGCACACACTTAAATGGCTTCAAGTGTTTCTATCTGTTATGTCATCGGAAAAGGAAATAAAATAAGACAATCACATATTAAAAGAGATGAATAAAGGTTATTACAGTAAAACAAGTATAGTGTTTCGGGAAATTGTTAATTTCTCTAACACTATATTTTTTAGGCAACACAAATGAATAACGAATCTTCTTTTTAACAACACAACAAAGAAAATGTTTTATTTGCAGCATGGAATATTTGGGTTTGCTTTTGGTGCTTCAAGACTCGTGGAGAAGTTATGCTTAATGAGACGAAATTGAGTTATGAGAAGTTGAGAAGGTTGAGAAGGCAGCGTGTGTTGTTGGACGTGTGAGGGATTGTGTTGTTTGCATTTTTGACGAAAGACATTGTTGCAGTTGTCGGAATTGAACTTTGGATGTCACCGTGTAGTTTTGTGTGTCTGGTATTTGGGGAGAGTATGCGTTATCTCCATGCGTGTCGAGAGCGGGATTACGCTCAGATCGACATAGCCAATTTTGGGGTGACATAAAGTTGTGCCTGTGCGAGGCATGTTGAATGCATCCAATTTATATTCAACTGGGATTCCTCGTAAGGAATCCATAAATTAGGTGGGTTCCCTCGTTTGTCCATGCTGCTGCTGCTGCTATTTTAGAGTCGCAGTGAGATGTTAGCACTGGGCGGCGTTGACCAGCTAAAAAGCATCGCTATTGAAGAACGGCCAATGGGACGTCTGCACTGGTCGGCCGTCTCCAGCCAAAGAGACTGGGTTTGGCAGCTTATCCAATTTGCTAGCCGGAAATGAAGGTCCGGGGTGAATAGGATAAGTCATCCTGATTGGGTGAAATTAAGTGTCGAATTAAATTTGCGCGCCAAACCAAAATACGAAATTATCTTCTTCTCTACACAAGTAATACAATATCGCCAATGTAGCTCTTGTTACCTACCCATGGCATGGATTACAGTCAAATATTATATCCTTATTGGAAGAGTAAATTGTGTTTCGAAAATAGAGATTATCCCTTAACACTAATAATTCTATTTGATATTAATCCTTTTTTTTTTTTTTGCCCACGGTTAAATAAGCCGGGCCATCGGCATAATGAGTAGAGTGTTCGCTAACGGTCCTGTAGACTGGTGTTCAATCCCAAGTCGAGTCATACCAAAGACTTAAAAAGACTTGATGCCACCTTGCTTAACACTCAGCATTATAAGGTAAAGATCAAGGGTAAAGTGGAGCAATCCAGTGTAGTAGCAATTGAAAAAAAGAACCTTCGGATCATCTTCGACTACGACTATATTCAAACATTAGTAATTGCTGGAGAAAATACTCGACGGCAACTACACAAGAATGCTACGAGCAGGAGGCAGTACCCCACAAAGCAGCAGCTGTACGGCCACCTACCACCCATCACGAAAACTATTCAAATTAGACGAACCTGACATTCAGGACACTGCTGGAAAAGTAGGGACGAGCTCATTAGTGATCTACTTCTATGGACCCCTACATATGGCCAAGCAAAAGCAGGGCGATCAGCTAGAACCTGCTTACAGCAGCTTTGTGAGGATACGGGGTGTAGCCTTGAGGACCTGCCGAAAGCGATGAACGATAGGGAGGGGTAGCGAGAGAGGGCCAGGGATATCCGTGCTGATGGCACGACAAGATGATGATGTCTTCAAATAACACATGATAATAACAATCCTTTGAAGAGTTTTTTTGACTTAGAGAGGTAGGACCTTAACAGGTGCTACCACTCCAGGCCTGAGTAGACCTGGGAGTAATGAAAATGTAAGAAGTACTCTACATTCCCCAAAGCTTCGGAACTGGAGCCTCGCCATCCGATGCAATTAAATGTCATACCCAGGGTGGAGAGGGCTCTTACTTATCTGCAGAAGTGCAGCGAGCATATTCTACATGTCCAGACAGTTGGTGCTGTAGAATATGCCAACGAGTGTCTTGACACTAAACAATCCGATGGTGAGGTTCCAGTAATGCTGGAGCTTTGAGAAAGCAGAGTACTTCTTCATTGCGATGGCTCCCAGGTCCATTTTCCACCGGAGTGGTAGCACCTGATAGGGTCAAACTGTGTACTAATGCTAAAGTGAATTGCTTGAAATAGAACTATTTTAAAATCTAATTTGCGTACTATGACGGCAAATTGACTAAAATCCCAAAACGGGACTTTATTATCGCGCGTGTGAAGACGGGGCAGGTTGGCACTTGATCCCCTATCGAATAAGTCCTCGTTCAGAGTTTTTCTCTCAGGCATATAAGAACTGGCATATTACGTGAGGGATTAATTTAGGGCCAGACTGACCACCGCTGGCAAAGGGGTTCCCAAATTTCACACTATCACACACCCACCAGGCTGCTAAACTTCTTCCCCCCAGACAAACAGAAGATATGAGCCTATCGGTTTTAGTCGTAATAATATTATATTGTAGTAGTCGGCAACTCCGGTTTCCCGTGTGATATTTTTAAGGAATTAATTGGACAATTCTAAGCAAGATAACATAAGGCGAATAGAAGCTGAAAAGAAAGCATGAAGTAATAACATAGACCACGTGGCAACATAAAAATATATGATTCCTTTACTACAGTTATGTACACTTTCAAAGTGTCAAAACATATAATAATTGGACAGTCCACAAATATAAATGTCTTTCCTTGACTTTTGTTTTTCTTCAAATTGAGAGAGAGAGAGAGAGTGGTATACAAAATTTGGGTATAAAGGAAAATGGCCCCAAAGTTACTTATCTTATTTTTCGACGGGGGTTCCACTGGAGAATCTTTCTTCTTTCACGGGCTAATAGACTTTGTTCTATTTTTTTACACTGGCTTGAAGAACCTGGGGTCCCTCCTGTCTCAGTTATTCTTTTGTCTTCAACCCGGAGTAAAATGGCTATGGTTCGTCTGCCCGCTACGAACCCTGCTCCAAAACTAATTTTCTTATTATTTACTTCCACTGAGGGGAGGAAGTCCCCACTTCCGTTTTGGGGTCCCGGCCAATCATTTGGCTTCTCTATTCTTCCTCTTGGTGTCCGGCGACCTGGGTAAGGTCACCAAGTACCAACATCTGTTTATCCCCTCTGTGACCCACATTCTCTCTTAACGGTCACTTTTTTGACTGCTAGGTACTGTTAATTTCGACGGGAGGATAGTATTAATCTTACCTCTATCGTCTCTGCGGGATATCACGTAACAGTACTTATGCTAAACTGAATTGTTTGAAATGGAACTGTTTTCATGTGCAAAACTGAATTGTTTGAAATAAAACTGTTCTTGACATTGAAACTCTATTTACGTTAAACCGACTTGTTTGAAATAGAACTGCTTTACTTATGCTAAATTGAATTGTTTGAAATAGAACTGATTATTTGAATAAAAATGGATTTGGGATTAAATAACTACAATGGTTGATATGCTATAAAACCAAACGAAACGAAACGATATTCTACCGCCTCAACCAGCTGGGTGGTAATGGCATATCAATTCGTTATGGGTTATTTAATGCCGAAATTTGATTCATTTAAAATTTCTTTATTGTACTCATTAGTATTCATAAGTTTGATTTGTTTAACGGTATATCAACTCCTTATGGGTTATTTGGTGCCGAAAAATGATTCATTTGTAAATGTAATTATTACTATTTATATTTTTTACGTTCTGTTGCCATCATTTTCTTCTGCTCTTTAAAAAAAAAAAGTTCTATAATAATCACTTGTTTGAATACACTTATATAGTTTCAAGTATTCCTGCTCAATGTAAATAATTTTCACACAGTTATATAATTTCAAATATTCACCCGTAATATTGATAATTTTCAAAAATGTCAATTTGACCCATAGATGGTACACTAACAGGTATCACCACTCTAGGACAAAGTTGACCTGGGAGTAATGGCAACCAAATGTACTCCACAAAATACACATATTCAGAACTGGAGCCTCACCATCAGATACAGTTTAACATCATATCCAGATGGGTGGTTCTTCCATTTCCACAACTTTCAGCTTTAACACTTATAAAAAAGAAAGCAGTACAATAAACTTTAGCTAAAATGGGACAAAATCAATTGTGAAAAACAGAATTGTACAAGAGCAACACCCTATATTTTCTCCAAATCTAGTTCTCTAATTAGGCAACCAGCCAAACAGAAGGAAAAACTGATTTCAAAACCTGAGGAATGCTGTTTGACTTAACCTTCTAGCAGACTGGAGCACCATCCTTCTATTATCAGTTCATTCCCAAATTGTGGTTGGTCCCTTAAAACTATGAATAAAATATTCAGTCTAGTTGTTCACATCGTTAACTGAACTGTAGATATCCCAGTCAGCTGGGGCTGTTGAATACACTGACTGCATCTCTGCACAGAGGTGAGACTCCGCAACGAGTGTCCTGAAATGGACATTAAACTATCTGATGGGGAGGGTCCATAGCCGGAATTTTGGAGAATGTAGAGTATCACTTCTTTGCTATTATTCCCAAGTCCACTCAGGTCCAGAGTGGTAGCGCCTGATAGGTTTCCTATCTATGGGTCAAACAAAAATGTTTCACTATTTAAACTGTGTGAAAACAAATGACTTATGCTAATATAAAGTGTTAAAATTAGAACACTGCTGGAGAGATAAGGAAAAACTTATAAGCAACGTTCTCCTATGGACCCTAACACATAGGCCCACCAGCGTTAGCCAAGTAGCAAAAACTTACATTCATTAGCATTGTGAAAACACTGGATGCCATCTAGAGGACTTATTAAATGTGATGGCGTATAGAGAAGGATGAAGAGAGAGAGAGAGAGAATGAGAGATAGATAGATAGAGAATGAGTGAGAGAGAGAGAGAGAGAGAGAGTTAAAGAAATTCGTGATGTAGGTACGTCTTGATGATGATTATAATGTTTATTGTTTTTTCTTATATTTTCTCCCTCACAAGGACAGAATTCCAATATCTACCAATAGAATCATCCCCTCTACAATAGTAATAAACTTTCAAACCATTATTATATGACGACAGTAGCGTATCTATTGAATATAGCACCTAGGGAGCCTATGAGATCTATAGCGCCAAACAACCCACTTTTTCTTAGATAACTTTATATAAAACCAGTAATTAGCAAAAATTAAAATTAGCAAAAAGAAAAAAAAGCAAGTTAATATAAATTTTTTTAATCAACAAATTAAGTTACAACTAAAAATTAAAACAACACTTTCCTTGCTTTTACTGATGCAAAATAGTCTTTGATGTGGTCAAAATCTGTTTATACAGTTTCTTCTCAGCGAGAACAAGATCATAGAATCTCCATTGACCCTTGGCGGCTGTCAAATACGAAAGTATTTGTTTTAACTTGCAGAATGATCCCTCACAGGCGATGATGAAAATTTTGATGGTTAACATAACCTGAAAAATAATTCTAGTCCACCTCCTTAGTTTATGCAGATGTATAGTCTTACTGCCAGTACCTATCAGTGGCGTCCCTTTTAAGTGGCGCCCAAGGCACGTGCTTTAACAATCATAGCGTAGATACACCACTGGAGTTAAGGAAACAATATCTGACATGTTTAAATTTCTCAGATTTTTCACGAAATTCTTGACTACCTCCTTAGTTTATGCAGATGAATAGTTCTACCGCCGGTCCCTCTCAGTGGCGTTCTCTTTGAGTGGCACCTAGGGCTAAGCCATCGATACGCCACCATGATGGTGAAGCACTCAGCATTTTAGTTTGCCAGGATGAAGGGCGTTCGTGTTGTTTTAAGCTGGGTTTGCGACTCCTTATCGAACGCTTCTTTATTTTCTTTGAAACATAATCCACAAATGGAGAGTCGTCACGCATGTTGTTTGGAGGGATTATTTCTGTGTGTAGCATGGCTTATAGGTCATATGCATTTGTGCCATGACTTTGTACTTTGGAGTCGGGATTGGTGATGAGGTTGGCGGGGGAGGAGTCACGTGTGTTGGGGGGTCATAAAAGAATATCGATGACAACCTGGGTGTTCAAAATCTAACTTGTTGATTGCGTGCAGCTACAACCTAATTTTACACTCGACTAAATAAGTTATTTTGACAAACCGTATTTTGTAATACTAATAAAATTCCTGCAAAATCTCCGAAAATACCAGGGGACTCTCAGAAAATACTTGGGGACTCTCAGAAAATATATGGGAACTGTCGCAAATACATGAGAACTGTCCGAAAATACATGGGGACTATCCGAAAATACCTGGGGGTGTCCGAAAGTACTTGGGGGCTGTCCGAAAATACATGGGGACTGTCCGAAAATACCTGGGGACTCTCCAAAAATATTTGGAAACTCTCCAAAAATACCTGGGGACTGTCTATAATACCTAGGGACTCTCCCAAAATACTTGGAAACTCTCCAAAAATACCTGGGGGCTGTCTAAGATACCTGGGGACTCTCCGAAAATACCAGGAGACTCTCCGAAAATACATGAGGACTCTCCAAAAATGAACAGGGAACTCTCCAAAAATACCTGGGGACTGTCTAAAATACCTGGGGACACTGCGAAAATACCAGGAGACTCTCCCAAAGTACATGAGGACTCTCCAAAAATACATGGAGACTCTCTGAAAATTATGCCTTCTATTCATTTTCCATAGACATTACGTAATTTGTGGAGAACATAATAAATTCGTTGAATCCCGAACAGCTCCAGAATAAAGATTATCGACTTGTTACTATAGAAGTAAATGCGACAATATGAAGAAAATAGAAAAACAAAGTAATCCAAAAGTAATGAATTTATTTTGATGGGAAGTCAACATTAAAACGTTTTAATTTTAATAAACCTTCATTCGAACATTAAGATAGTGAAAAAAGTTGCTTGAACAACGATTGATGTTTTTTTTTATTTATTAGAATAATGGGATAAAAGAAAGTGAATTCAAAGAAAGTCTCGTAACCGTTCATTCAGCATTCCTATTTGGAAATAGTGAAATCTGTTAATAATTGATAACGTTGATAATTTGAATAAGTTATTAACTGTTAAATGGATGGAAAGATATCGTGAGTCAACAATATGACTGATATCGTTTACCTCTATAAGTTTTTACGCGTAGTATAGTAGCTCGTACCACGTGACTTCCGGTATAAAAGTATAAAAGATCCCGTGTCTCTTAAGCACGGAGAAGCAGGAGCAGAAAAAGAAGTAGAGAGATAGCTCCGAAAGGATGTCGGTCAGTAGGAAGACCAACTTCGGACGTAACACCAACAGCGCGAGACATAATACTAGTCGGACTATACCACTTCAGTTAATAAAACTGTGTATCTTTTCCTTACCACGATACAACACTATGACAAAATTCTGAATTAAAAAGAATAGTCAAATTTGCTATTAAAATAAAAAAAGATTTTTTTGGAAAATCCTGACCAGCAAATGGAACGTCGTCTGAACTTCGACTATTGTCGCAAACGGTCACGGATTACGGAATTCGATTCAAGTCGCAAATAGCAGTCAAAGATTTAATTAATAATCCGCTTTCCAGAGACCTTTCTGTCGACCACACTCATGGTCTTTTTAGTCTTTAAGTTGGCGACCATAGTCGAGGGTGACCCGACGTCTCCCTTTTCAATAACTACCTCACCGAGGTGTAGGGGACGGCGCTACTCCTTTCCCTGGATTGCTCCACTTTACCTTTGATACGTACCTTATATTGCTGAGTGTTAAGCAAGGAGGTATCAAGTACCATTTTTAAAGTCTTTGGTATGACTCGACCTGGGATTGAACCCAGTTCTCCCGGACCATTGGCGAACACTCTACTCACTAGGCCAATGAGCCGGTTCAACACCACGAAAAGACATGGGAAAAAGTTTCATTTATTTATAAAACTCTAAATATGTAAACTATATCCCGTGTACTAAATAGTCTGAATACCGCTGCGATAATAAAAAAAATCGATCGACATCAGCCTTCTCCTCGGATTTTATTTGATATGCTCAGTTAATGACATCGGAGCGGCTGGAGTGGCTATCAAGTAGCCAGTGGTTTGACACTTGATAACAAATGGATAGCCTGAACCCGTTGAACCCGATGACTAGAAGGAAATAAAAAGATAAATTAAGTTTAAAACAGTATGGGTGGATGTGGGTTAAAGTGGGTATCGGTTTGGAAATGGTGGTTATTGGACAAGTAGGTATTTACTCAGTTCCTGGAACAAGACGTGGATCCGATTTCAAATCGAGGTAAAGAATACGAAAGCAGTTTAGTTCTTTAGTGGTAAACATATGCATACATCTGTGTTATATATATATATATATATATATATGAAGGTCATTCAATGAATTAGGGGAATCAAAGCAAAATAAAAAATGTGTAATGGTTATCGTCGTAGAAAATGGGCACGGCGACACGAGTTCAAATCCTGGACGAGAATGATTGCATTTCACATAGCACTAATACCCTTGGGAAAGGTATGAATCCAGTTATTCTCCCTCCAGCTATGGGTAAATAGTAGGACAGACTTGGTTCTTCAGCCTTGGTGAGGCAACTAGTCTAGGAGAAGGAAAACTCTGAATTCAAACCTGTTAAACTCAGCTTAAAAATTGACCTTGTGCCATATCCTGCCCGAGCGGAGGGGTTGGTAAATATGATAAAAATTTTTTCCATAAATATAAACAGTGCGTTGTTTGGGATTGGTTTATAGCAAAAATTATTTTAACCCTCTTGTTTTGAGGCTATTTAAAATGGGGCTAAATCTAACAGAGTGCTCCAGGCTTGAACAGAGGTCTGTCATCAAATTCTTGGTCGCTTCTAATTTCAAACAATGTGAAATTTACTGAAGAATGCGTGATATGAATGAGGAAGCATGTTTAGTAAAAAATGTTTTTGCAAATGGACTAAACATGGGTTTCTTATATGAGCGTAAGTCTAAAAAACAATCAATAGAGTAAACCCACACTTACTCTCCGGCAAAAAAAGGTTATGGGCGCAGTGGTCAGGTAAGAAGGCATGCTGACAGTCATGTGGAACATGAAAGGTCCAATCACTCTAGATTTACTTGAAGGTGTAACTGTAAATAGTGCTTCCTACTGCCAAATCATTTGGCAATATTTCACCTTGTCCGTTGAATGACTCATATATATTACAGTCTTTCTCTCTCTCTCTCTCTCTCTCTCTCACATCAGCCCTATCGGCCGGCGCTGTAGAATACACTGACTGCACCTCCAAAAAGGGGTAACACTTCCCTACAGAGTGTCCTGGCTATGACACTGAATCATTTGATAGGAACGTTGAGAACTTCTTCATTGTTATTACTCCCAGATTCATTCTGACCCGGAGTGGTAGCAACTATTAGGGTCCCCTCTATGGGTCAAATAGAACTAGTGTTCTGGGTATGACACTAAACTGCATCTGATGGTGAGGTTCCAGTCCTGGAGCTTGGAGGAATAAGGAGTGGTAGAACCTGTTAGGGTCCCATCTAGGGGTCAAATAGATACTGTTTAACCATTTAACTTTGAGCAAACAAGTGACTGATGTTGAATTGTTGGTGTTACGTAGCTATGCTTAAAACCATTTAACTGTGTGCAAATAAAATTATTGATGTGAGATATCAATACTTATAGCCATTTATGTGCTTACAAACAAAACTAAATATCATTATTAATATTTGATAAGAATACTTGAAACCATTTAACTGTGAAAAGATTGAATTATTGTTATGTAATAGCAATACTAGGAACCATTTAACAGTGTGCAAATGAATGAATAGTTTTGAATAGTGTAAATGAGGGAGATATCCCCCTTGTTTGGTACGGGCACCTTAGAGTTGGGTACACATTACCATTGTACACGGACCAGTCACACACGTGACACCGTTAGAAGGGTTGACCTTTTTATTACCGTTTCTCCGAGCAGAATACACGTGTTGCCTGACAGCTGCGATTTTAGACTTTGCGAAGGGGGCTTCTTTGAGGCGAACAGAGGTTAGAATCACACACTGTATCTGTATTTGCCCGAATTATTGATCGGTGTGGTAGAGATTACAGAAGTTGTTTTCTATTTTGTTTTTAGTTTCAAGGTCAAAGAAGGGTCAAAGAAGGGTTTAAAGAAGGAACGAAGACCCATTGCGAATAGACAACTTCTTTAACAGTCGAGCCTTTCACCTCATTTTTTACCTCATGGTGATACCGTTATAAATAGAATTATTTGTGTTAAATAGCAATATGGTCCTCAAACAATTGCAATACTTGTGTGCAAGGAAATTAGCTTTAACTCATTTAGAAATAAGATTACCTACAAACTATTCACTTAAAAATCATATATGTATAACCATCTAACAGCAAAAAAAGACTGATGTTAAATTAAATTGTTACATAGCAATAATTGAAGACATTCAAATATTTACAGACAGATGGGATCGAGCCCGTTTAAAAATGTTTGCTATTCGTTTACAAATCATATATATTTAATATATGTGTATAAAGAAAATTTCGCATTGAATAACTTACAATAGTTGATATGCCATAAAATGCAACCAAAAAAATCATATATATTTAATATATATATATAAAGCGGATTTGGCATTAAATAACCTACAATAGTTGATATGCCGTAAAATGCAACCAAAAAAATCATATATATTTAATATATATATATATATAAAGAGGATTTGGCATTAAATAACCTACAATAGTTGATATGCCATAAAATGCAACCAAAAAAATCATATATATTTAATATATATAAAGAAGATTTGGCATTAAATAACCTACAATGGTTGATATGCCCTAAAATGCAACCAAACAAAATCATATATATTTAATATATATGTATAAAGAGGATTTGGCATTAAATAACCTAAAACGGTTGATATGCCTTAAAACCCAACCAGCCAACCAACTAATATCTGTCTGTCTATCTCTTTCTCTCCCTCTCTTTCTCTCTCTCTCCCTCTCTCCTTCCTTCTCCCTCTCTCTCTCTCTCTCTCTCTTGCACTCGCTCTTTCTCTATGTATATATATATATATATGTATGTATGTATATTAAAATGAATATGTCTGCATATGAATTTAAAATGTGGTTTATATTTCATATATGATTATGCTCGACACGTGTTTCAAACTCTATGGTGCTCTTCAAGAGATTTATAATGGTTAGTTTTTATTTCTAGTTTTTATAGTTAAGACTGTTTAGATATGGTTATGTCTTTTTAATTTCAGGATTTGTGTCTGTGAATGTCCTGTTGGAGGTGATTGTCCGTGAAAACCTTTGGCCGTTGCAGATTTGTTTTTTTGTATTTCAAAGGATGTGTGTGTGTGTGTACCTGCATGCATACACATACATCCACGTATACACACCAGTACACACATAGATTTCCATCGTTATTGTGTGTGTGTGTGTGTGTGTGTTTTCTTTTCTCTCTCTTCTTTCCCTCGTTGAATGTTAGATAGCCTCTGTGTGTACGTATGTTTGCGCTTGTGAGTGTGTGTGTGTGTGTGTGTGTGAAACTTGGATCTGTTTGTGCACGCGTGTGTGTGTATGTGTGTGTGTGCAAAGGAAGGCCCTGTTTAATGTACTTTTAAATTTATCTCTGAATTTTAAAATTGTATTTGCAGTATTGAACACACACATATATATATATATATATGTGTGTGTGTGTGTGTGTGTATATAATTGCCTGATGCTTGCATGGGCAAGAAACTGACAGTCACCAAGTTCCATTGACTCTGTGCCTACCCTATTCAACCTTAAATCTACATGTTGCTCTATCACAGATATTGAGCACACTTTATTCATATATACACCAAACTACATAATCTATAGAATATATGGTGATATGATACCAAATATTCCTCTTGTTGTAGACATCAAACTAGAACAGTTTACTCAAGAAGAACGCAACGAAAATAAAAAAAACCTAAAAAACTACCGGCCTCGATGAAATGCCCGCAGAAGTATTGAACACAAGGAAATTCGATGACATATTGCTTCGATTCTGCAACGCAATATATAACCAGATTATAATAGAGAAATGGACAAAAAGCTTCATCTACCCCTTCTCCAAGAAAAGCGACCTCGGAATCACAAAGAACTACTAAGGTATAACCCTTATTTCCATAGAAGCTAAAGTTTATAATGTTCTGCCCTTCAATCGCATTGAACCTGAAATTGAGAAAATTCATAGAAAAAAATCAAAACAGTTTTCGGAAAAATCGATCCACAATTTTACTGATTCTGACTGTCCGTTGAATCATAGAAGGAGTACGTACAAAAAACTTTAAAGTGAAGTTATTGTTTGTAGATTTCTTCAAGGCATTTGATTCTATACACAGAGGGAAGATGGAGCAAATAAGTCTCCCCAAAGAAACTGTCACAGCCATAATGATATTCTTTGGTAACACAAAAGCCAAGGTTCGCTTACCGGATGGAGACAGACTTCTTCGACATTGTTGCTGCTGTTCTCCCAGGGGATAGATTAGGACTGTATCATTTCATAATCTCTCTAAACTACGTACTGCGAACGTCGATAGATCTAATTAAAAAAAAAATGACTTTACGCTAAAAAAGGCAAGAAGCAGACAAATTAATAACCTTCACATCATCATGACGTGCGGCTAGCACGGATATCCCTGACCCTCTCTCTCCACGTCTCCCTATCATTCATCGCCCTCGGCAGGTCTTCGGGGTTACATCCCGTATCATCACATAGCTGCTGTATGAATGTTCGAGCTGGTCGTCCTGCTTTTGATTGGCCATATGCGGGGGTCCACAGGAGCACATCACTTAAGATCTTGTCTTTGCTTCTCCAGCAGTGTCTGGCATGTCTGGTTCGTCTAGCTTGTATTGTTTTCGTGATAGGTGGTAGGTGGCCGTACAGTTGGCGCCGTGTGGGGTGTTGCTGCCAGGACCTGTTCAATATTGCTCGCAACATTCTTGTATAATTGCCGTCGAGCTTCTTCTCCAACCGTTTAGTCACCATCCAAGTAGTGCATCCATAAAGCAGTATCGACACGACCGCCGCCTGGAAGAAACTGCGTTTCATTTCAGGTTTGATTTCCATATGATCGAAAGCCTATCGATAGCTGTCCATGCCTTCGTTAGCCGTGTGTCGATGTCTTTTTCGGTTGATGAGACGCTGCTTCCTAGGTAGGATTTCACTATATATATATATATATATATATATATTATAAGAGTGTTGGTTGTCACTAAATCACTTTGCGAGTAAGTGTCGAACCAAGTGCAATATAATATGGAGAGTGCTCAATATCTAGAATAGAGCTATATAATAATAATAATAATAATAATAATAATAATAATAATAATAATAACAAATATATATTAGATATATACGTATATATATTTGATTCATGCTGACAATATTCCATGAATTAAATATATATATATATATATATTTATTTATTGTATATATGTATATATATACACAGCACATTTCCTAGTTAATTGATACTGGTTTATTCAGCTTTGGAAATGTGCTTTGTGAAAAATTATCAGAACAAATAACCGATGTTTGATGTTTTAAGAAAATTTCTGGTGTAGTGTAAGTCTTTACTTGTTTCAAAAACAGGAAAGAACGGAAGTGAGAGTGATGAGGGTTGGCGATTGCTGTACTTCCGGTAAAAGTATCAGTCCATTTTTTGTCCTTAGCGTTCCCTAGGGTGTTAATTGTGTGTAGTTAAAAAAAAAAAAGATTCTCTGTGGAACAAGTGTCTAAGTTCCTTGCTTTTATAGAGAAGGGCAATGACGTCACAAACCACAAAGCTGTTTAGTGGTGAAAAGCGAAGAACAGAACCAGCAATTATTAGTAGTTTTTAGAGAACCAATTCCTCCACCAATCCCAGAATGTTCTTTATCTATCTATCTATCTATCTATCTATCTATCTATCTATTAATTGCCTTGTCGGCTGGAGTTGTAGAATACACCGACTGCTTCTCTGCAGAGGGGTAAGACCCTCACCCCAACGAGTGTCCTGGATATGACACTAAACAGTCTGATTGGTGAGGTTCCAGCAATGCTTGGGCCTTGAAGAATGCAGAGTACTCCATAATTGCCATCGCTCCCAGGTCTACTCTGGCCCAGAGTGGTAGTACCTGAATCATATCTATGGGTTAAATAGAACTAAACGGTGGTTGGAGTTTACTGTTTTTATACATTTAAACTGCGTATTTATGCTAAACTGAATTGTTTAGAATAGAACTGCTTTGACATTTAAACTGCGTACTAATGCTAAATTGAATTGCTGGAAATAGAACTGTTTTGACGTTTAAACTGTGTACTTATGCTAAACTGAATTATCTGAAATAAAACTGTTTGACATTTAACTCTGTGTATTGCCCAGTCGGTTGGGGCTGTAGAATACACTGACTGCACCTCTGCTGAGGGATAAGACCCTCCAATGAGTGTCACTAAACAGTCTGATGGTGAGGTCCCAGTAATGCTGGGGCCTTGAGGAATACGGTGTACCCCTTCATTGCCATTGCTCCCAGATCCACTCTGACCCGGAGTGGTAGCATCTGACCGGGTTCTATCTATGTGTCAAAAAGAACTATTTACATTTAAATTGAGTTTAAACAAATGACTTATGCTAAATTAAATTAATTGAAATAGAACTGTTTGATCATTTAACAAATGACTGATATTTAATTGAATTGTTAGTGATACATAGCAAAGTTTCATGCAAAGTTTCACTGGTTTAAATTCAGAGTTTTCATTCTCTGTTGCCATACCAAGGTCAAAGAGCCCAATCGACCTCGTTTCTACCTGTTTGTCTGTTTCTATATATATCATCTTCGTTATCAAGTCTCTCTCTTTTTCTTTCTCTCTCTCTCCCCACGCATCCCTATTATCCATCCTTCTTGGCAGGTCCTCTAGACTGCATCCAGGGTCCGAACAGAGATGATGTATGTAAGTTCTTGCTGGATAACAAACACTGGTGTGTCTATGTAGTTGGAGTCTATATGAGAACGGAACTTAGCATTCCTGTGTAGTTCTCATCTAGCTCTATCTTCATGTGTTTCCTTAGCGTGCAGATGGTGCATCCATACAGTAGAACTGATACAGCCACAGCGGCAGCTTAGAAAAAATCCCCTTTTATCTTATAAGATAAGTCAGATTTCCATATGATCGATAACCTGTCAATCTGTCATTAGCAGTCCATGCTTTTCCTAGATGTATATTGACATCGCTTTCAGTGGATGAGATGTTGCGCCAAGGTATGTCAACTGGTCAACTAATTTAAGGAACTTGTCACTGAAAATGAAGATGGCTCCTTGTTTAAAACAAATGGACTCTTGCTGCCAGTAGCTAAAGGCATTTAAGTACATTAGCACTGGTTTGAAAATTAATTCTATTAACTGCTGGTTGCAGGTTTCTAATATATAGGGCTTCGAGAATCTGAAGTTTTTGTTTATTATTTTGATGTTCGAGTATTGTTGTGTTGTCTGTGAGAATTTTTCGTAGTTGTGTTGTTGGGCATGAATGTCTTTAGCTACTGGCACTATTTACAGAATTACATTTAAAAGCAAACGCCATAATTTTCAACGGCAAAGACGTCCATACACAGTAGTAATTTGCTAAAACAAAAGTCACATCACTTTTGTAATAGATTCTCCCCTGATGATGCCCCAAAGTCGGGCAGAAAGTACTAGGGATACATACAACTATGGACAATACCTAAATCAATTCCCCCCTAATACGATAAAAGTAATACGGGAATTCAAACGGATCCAGAAGAAAATATGTAGGCATAAAATGTCTATTATGTTTAATGAAATTTGCATATATATATATATATATATATATATATTAGATAAAAATGTTAATAAATCTGAAGGTTGGTATATATAAAGATATGAAAAATAAAATATTGAGGATGCATTTATTTACATAATATTATGTGCCACCTTCCAAGTTTAGGGCTTTTTTTTATTCATCTATAATCAAGGTAATTTTGAAATGCGATCTATCTATCTATCTATCTATCTGAACAAACTGGTGTTCAATTTCCTATTTTTCTCTATATATATATTGTTTGACCACATAAATGTGTGTGTGTGTGAGTGAGTGTGTGTGTGTGTGTGTGTGTGTGTGTGTGTGTGTGTGTGTGAGAGAGAGAGAGAGAGAGAGAGAGAGAGAGAGAGAGAGAGAGAGAGAATGAACACCGAAATAAAACGGAATACTAGACGGAGAGATATAGAGAGAGGGAAAATGGAGGTAGAGAGAAAGTGCGTGTGTGAGAGAGGGTGAGTGAGTGAGAGGGACAGGAAGATAGATAGATAGATAGATAGATAGATAGAGAGAGAGAGAGAGAGAGAGAGAAGAAACGGAAGAGAAAATGTCTTTGTTAGAAAGGGGAAAGAAGAGAGAGAGAGAGAGAGAGAGAGAGAGAGAGCAAAAGAAAGAGGAACATGAAAATGGAAAAGAAAAATAAAGTGAGAGAGAAAGAGGAAAATAGAGAATACGAGAGAGAGAGAGAGAGAGAGAGAGAGAGAGAGAGATGAATTTTTGCCATTTTCAGATTCAACACTGACGAACTTGTCTTTTTTGCTTTGTGAACGGCTTATCTCAATGGCCTTTCTTATTTATCTGAGGATTTCCTTGTCAGTCGGGTTGACAATCGGATTTTTTTACAGTCAGCAATAACCCTCCCCCAAAAAAACGTTTTTCTCATTACGTCACTTCTTTTTTTCAGCCATTTTGAAATCCTTTCTTTCGTTTCTTGCATTTCTTTCTTCGTTCATTTGTCACTTCCGACACTTCTTCCTTCTTTACTTTCTGTTTTGGCTTTCTTGGAAAATTTTATAATTTTTTTTTGCTTATTAAATAGTTTTTGTTCCTAAATTTTCCTTCCTACCTTATTCATTAATTTTCTTTCTTTCATTCACGTGCCTTTTTTCTTGCCCTTTCATTTTTAGCATTTTTTTCTTTTTTCTTCTTTTTTAATTTTTTTTCATTTTTTTCACTGACGTTTTCGTTCTCTTTTCCTTTGTCTTTGTTTGTTTGTTTGTTTCTTTATTTCTTTTTACTTTTTCTCCTTCTTCTCAACTTTTTATTTGCATAAATTTCATTCATTTCCACTTCTCTTTTTTCTTTCAGGTCAAACTCATTCATTATCTAACATTTTATTGTTCGTCGATTTAGTAATTTTTATTGTCTCTTTCTGGTTTCCTTTTCTTTCTTTCTTTCTTTTTTCCATTCTTTCTTTCTTTCTTTTCCTCCCACCTTCCTATCTAACAAGGTCTGATTTTCCTCCCCCCCATAAACTCCGCCCTCTCTTAAAATTAGGTTCCTGTTCTACCCCGACACCAAAAAAAAAAACCAACCCCTGTCTCTTCAGTCCCAACCCTTACGCTCCCTCCTTAAACAAATAATTCTGCTGGTCACGTGCTTGCGATAATAAATAAAAATAAAAGGTCACTTGATAAACAAAAAAGTCATTCAGAATAGACTATATCACCCCCATCCACCCGGCTTTACGACTCCCCAAACCCCCATGATCACCCCAACCCAGCACCCCCTCCTTTCGACCTACTTTTCTGGAATGTAGATTTTTTTAAGCCAACGCCGGCAGGTGCACGTAAAACGGCGACCTACGCTTGTTAATGACGATCGTCTCAGTCAATAATGACACACTACATATGTGTACTTCTAAAAGCCTCCAAGTTCTCTTACACACACACACACACACACACACACACACACACACACACACACACACACACACACACACACACACAAACTTTGTCGGATCGCGATCTCAATTTATGAAACCTCATCTTTGAAACGGTTTCAGTGTTGTAGAGTTTAGTAATAAATAATACCTAATGACATCCGTTTTGAATATATAATCTTCTAAAAGAAATAATGAATTCTGGTATTCTTGGTTTATGAAGAAACTATTGAAAAATTTGGCACAGTGGCCGAGTGTTCGCCAACTCGGTTCAATCCCAGATCGAGTCATACCAAAGACTCAAAAAATGGTTCTTGATGCGTCCTTGCATAACACTCAGCATTATGTGTGGATCAAGAGTAAGTGGAGCAATCCTCGGTATAGTAGCTATTGAAAAGGAGCCTTCAGGTCGCCGTCGACTAAAGCCGGCTAACTTATATAGACTAAGTTTAGTTTCTATGTTTAATGGCATATCAACCTTCATGTGTTATTTAATGCAAAATCCATCCTTGTAGAAGAAAAATATTGTTTAACCTATAGCTGAAGGTAAAAGGGAGTTCATGCCTTTCACAAGGGTATTTGTTCGAAAGTGAACGTAATAGCGTGACTGGGGTTTGAACTCGCTTACTAAATTTGATAGGAATATGTAAGTAAAGTTGGCGACTGTAGTCGAAGGCAACCCGAAGGCTCCATTTTCAATTGCTACTACACCGAGGTGTAGGGGAAGAAGCTACTCTTTTCCTTCGATTGCTCCACTTACTCTTGATCCGTACCTCATAATGCGGAGTATTTAGCAAGGAAATATCAAGAACTACTTTTTGAGTCTTTGGTATGACTCAACCTGGGATTGAACCCTGTTGCGTGCAAAAACACGAAAGAAAAAACAACATAGAAATATAAAGAAATGACGAACGTGATTCTTTGACCTCCGAGCATAAAATAACCCCAAACGGGGTTGCATGCGGTTAAAAATCAATCATTTAATCCAAGATAAGACGAAAGAATAATTAATCAAAATGAAATTTTCTTGAAGAAATTTATACAATTCAAGAAATTAAATGGATTATTGAATTGGTGGAAAGCAAGAGAAAGACGTACGTATTAAAGAGATGAATTCCCAGATAAGGTGAGGCTAGGTCGCCAGTTTTTTTTTCCTTGATATTCTCACGGACGGGGTTTATAATTACTAAATGTTCAAGCTTATCTAGTTGGGAGATTAGAAAACCGATGAGTGTGTATCAAGACTTTGGGGAAATATGGATTGAAGACAAAATTCAATCACACACACACACACACACACACACACACACACACACTCTCTCTCTCTCTCTGACACGCATAGACTCATGTGTATTCTTTTTCTTACGCGGGTACCTCTGGTGGTGTAACGGTTAGCAAGCTAGACTAGCAAACCTACACGAGTGAGTTCGAGTCTCATTGGGCGCCCCATTTATTCGGCCTTGTGCCACATCGAAGTAAAGAGCTTTGTAAATTACTATTCTTTTTCTTACGCGCACACAAGTATTGTCTCATGCATACACATAGATCTGCACACTCTCACACACATGTCTGTCTGTCTTTCTCTCTTACACACAACCTCTTTTCTTTTATATACAAGCTCTCTCTCTCTCTCTGCCTCTCAAACGCTCATGCAAGCACTGTTTTCCGCACACGTCTGTCTTTCAAACACACACACACAATTTTTCTGTTTCACATGAATAGCACTCTTTCTCTCTTTCTCTCT
>OY757947.1:2775577-2843541 GCA_963585895.1 Sepioteuthis lessoniana | reverse complement strand
GAGAGAGACGAATGTGAAAGACAAAGGAAGGTGAGAGAGAGACATGCTAAGAAGAGAAGGGAGAAAAAGATTTTTTAAAGCGGGAAAGAAAGTGATAGTGATATGAGAGAGAGAGAGAGAGAGAGCTAGAGAGAGAGAGAGAGAGAGAGAGATGAAGGGGGAGTCGGAATGAAGAGGTTTTGTTTGGTTGGGCTTTATGGCACTTAAACCATTATGGGTTATTTAATGCCAAATCCTGTTTTTACATATATTTAATGATTTGTAAACTCATTTTGGAGATACATTTTAAACGAGCCTGAACACATTATTTTGTACACAGTTAAATGGTTTAAAGCATTTCTTTCTAACACGAATATTTTTATTTAATATTTATTATTTGTTTGCACACAGTTAAATGGTTCCAAGTATTGCTATGTATCACTAAGAATTCAATTAAACATCAGTCATTTGTTAAAACACAGTTAAATGATCAAACCATTCTATTTCTAACAATTCAATTTAGCATAAGTCGTTTGTTTGTACACAGTTTAAATGTCAAACAGTTCTATTTGACCTATAGCGTGTTTTGTGGGAATTAGTTATTTTCCCTAACACTATAGATTTTATGGGCACAAGAAATGAATTACAAGACTTTGCTTTATAACAACACACAAGAACGAAAGTTTTTATTTGCAGCTTTGAGGAGGTTTGTTCTTGGCGCTGCAAAACTCGTGGTCTTTAGGCTTGTTGGTTTTGGAGACGCGATAGCTTAGCGGGATGTTCGAAATGGCAGCGTGTCGTTGGATGTGTGAGGGAAGTATTCAAGGCCACCGTGTAGCTTTATGTGTCTGGTATTTGTGAAGAGTAGGCGTTATCTCCATTAATGTGACCAGAGGTGAAATGGGAACTTGTCGAGAGCGGAGTGGCGCTCGAATCGACATAGTAAATTTCTGTGGTGCTTGTGGAAGGCATGTTGAACGTATCTAATTCATATTCAACTGGGATTCCTTGGTCTAAAATATTAGACGCAAAGAATCCATAAATTAGAAGGTTCCCTCGTTGAATGTCCATGTTGCTGCTGCTAGGGTTAAAGCCACGGTGATATGTCCACACCGGGTGGCTTGTTTAGCTATAAGGCATCGCTAAGCAGGGGCGACCAGAGACACGTCCGTTCTGGTCGCCGTCTCAAGCCGAAGAGAGTGTGTTTGGCCGCTCACCCGTTTTGCTAGCCGGAAATGAAGGTCCGGGCTGAATGGGATAAGTCATCCTGATTGGGTGAAATTCAGTGTTGAATTAAATAGCGCGCCAAAACAAAATACGAGATTTTCCTCTTCTCTACAGACCCACAAATTAGACCCTCTCAGATGCTACCACTCTGGGTCAGAGTGGACCTGGGAGCAATGGTAATGAAGGGGTACCCCATATTCCTAGAGGTATGTTGATAACTAGAGCCTCGCTATCAGATTGTTAAATGTCATATCCAGGACACACGTTGGGGTGGGGGCTTATTCCTCTGCAGAGATGCAGTCGGTGTATTCAAAAGAAAATGAATGCAAATGTTATAGAAAAATAGAACTTAAGAGAGAGGGGGAGAGGAAATAGATTAAAGGCAGAAAAGAGTGGAGATATTGACACAGACCAAAAAGATATATATATATATATATATCAGCACTGATACACAAGGATGTAAAATGAACGAGGGGCAACAGAAATATATCCTTATTGTGTTTAAAGATGGCAGTTTCTAGAGGGAAAGTGCTAGATATTTGAGATAGAGCATAAATAGGTAGCATATCATAGAAATTAAAACAGCACATTGCAACAAATAGTTTCACGTCTTTTTCGATCATCAGGCAATATTATATTCTGAAAAACAAACGAACAAAAACTGTGAGTATTACCACTGAGTAGTTTATGAAAAGGACAAAATAACCTATATATATATATATATATATATATATATATATTCTTTATCAGTTTTCAAGCTATTTCTATAACTCTGGCACTGTGATAAAACAACAGATGATGCGATTTGTAAAAAAAAAAGTTACACAATGTTTTTTTTAAATTAACAGACTACAAACATCCATACTGCTGGAAAATAATCAATCAGCACCACAATGCCTAGCCAAAAAAAAAAAAAAAAAAAAAAACGAAACAAAAAAATAACGCCGACCTAAGCTAATACGTAAATGTGCTCAATACTCTAAATAGAGAAAAACACAGAATACCTAAAGAGGCAGAAACTACCGACACAGGTTTTACCTAACAGATCTTCAGGATAATTTTGAGAAAAAAAGGTTGGCCCAAACGACATTTGATTAATAAAGCCGCCATCAAAAGAGTTGTATAGCCATAATGATATCAATAACAACAATAATAATACAAATACAGGCGCTACGAACGAGTTTATTTCTTTTAACCTCCAGTCCTTGGCGACACGAGGAGAGAGACACAAATCATAAAAGCCTATACTAACCATACAATACTGACCCCCACACCCATGCACGGCGTATCTTAACTCATCTCTGCCGGTCGCGTCCCAAATTGATCTGGGGTTGGTCCTCGTGGTGTAATGGCTAAGCGATGGACTGCGGATATGTAATACGCGAGTTCGTACTCCAGTCGCGCTATTGCGTTCACTTTCGGGCAAATACCCTTGGGAAAGGTATGAACCCCCTTATCCTCCCAGCTATGGGTTAAATAGTACCACTACTGTTCTTCTAAGAGAATGGCTTTGGCATTAAATAACCTACAAAGGTTGATATGCCATAAAAAAAAAACAAAGAAAGAAAGAAACCAAATTGATCTGCTTTGATCAGATCTTAAAAACCCAACCGTGAGCTTCAACGGTCGAACCTCAACTACTCGTCTGTTCAAAATCCTTAAATTCTCAGGACCGTCTCTTCCAGGTACGACGTCAACCACCCACTCAATTCACTCCAACGATCGTCCTGTCCCATTTTCTCTCTGTGGGGTTTATTATAATAGATGATGATTGTCATATCCTTTCTGCACGGGCTTAAGAGTGCAGTATCTGACTATGGCGCCTGAACTAAGAACTAACAGAAGAAATTAAAAAATTGCATAAAAACAAACCCACATTCTTTTTGCTAAGAAGCTATATATATATATCATATTTACCCAACCCCTCCGCTCGGGCAGGATATGACACAAGGTCAATTTTTAAACGGAGTTTAACAGGTTTGACTTCAGAGTTTTCCTTCTCCTAGACTAGTTGCCTCGCCAAGGCTGAAGAACATAGTCTTCCCTGCTATTTACCCATAGCTGGAGGGAGGATAATTGGATTCATACCTTTCTCAAGGGTATTAGTGCTATGTGAAATGCAATCAGTCTAGTCCAGGATTTGAGCTATATATATATATATATATATATATATATATTTACACATGTCGAATTTTTACGACTCTTTTGCTAAGAGAAGGATGTGACACAAAATTGACTTTTTACAAGAGTACAGCTGGTTTGAAATTGTCAAAATTTCTGAGACGAAGCTTGCTGATTTTTATCATTAAGGGTTTTCGGACTATTGTCTTCATCTTTATTGTTATTTCCACAACGTTTCGACCTGAAGAAGGCCGGAGGACATATCGGCCGAAACGTTGTGGAAATAATAATAAAGTTTTCCTTCTCATAGTTCAGTTACCTTACCAAAGCTAATGAATCCAGTCTGCCCTATTAGTTACTCGTAGCTGGGGGGTGGGGAGTAGATAGATATATGCCTTTCCCAAGGGCATTAGCATGAACGGAAGACAATCAAGGGGGACAATCTGCTTCGGGTTGTCGATTCCATTTCGTATAATGATAACCCAAGCACGCATATATATATATATATACGCTTGCGGCCTCGAGGGAGGGGGGGTTGAATTTATAAATTCATATATTATTTATCATATATTAAGCACTCCTGGAGATTTATAAAAATCCTCATATATATTCTTAAATTGAAATATCCCCAGCTCATCTTCTTTGGACATATATAAATGTACAGATAGATTTACATGAATGGGTTAAAGATGACATAGCCGTTAAAAAGAAATAATCTCATATATCTTTCAAAAATGTTGAAAAAATCTATGTAATACAGCACTTACATCGCTGAAGTGGGGGCGTTTGAAATTAAAAATGTGTTCTTTACGTGATATTTTTTGATACAATATGTGCTTTAATCAGAAAGGCGACATATCCACACTAGACGGAACCTCCCTGAAACTGGTTGACAAATTCACCTACCTAGGAAGCAGCGTCTCATCAACCGAAAAAGACATCGACACACGGCTAACGAAGGCATGGACAGCTATCGATAGGCTTTCGATCATATGGAAATCAAACCTGACCGATAAAATGAAACGCAGTTTCTTCCAGGCGGCGGTCGGGTCGATACTGCTGTATGGATGCACTACTTGGACGCTGACTAAACGGTTGGAGAAGAAGCTCGACGGCAATTATATAAGAATGTTGCGAGCAATATTGAACAGGTCCTGGCGGCAACACCACACACTGCGCCAAGTGTACGGCCACCTACCACCTATCACGAAAACTATACAAGCTAGACAAACCAGACATGCCGGTCACTGCTGGAGAAGCAAAGACGAGATCGTAAGTGATGTGCTCCTGTGGACCCCCGCATATGGCCAATCAAAAGCAGGACGACCAGCTCGAACATTCATACAGCAGCTATGTGATGATACGGGGTGTAACCCCGAAGACCTGCCGAGGGCAATGAATGATAGATAGGGAGACGTGGAGAGAGAGGGTCAGGGACATCCGTGCTAGCCGCACGTCATGATGATGATGATTTTGATACAAAAATGGTCACGAAATCGATGTCATGTCATCAACTGGAAATACGTCCAAGTTGAGTTTGGTTTGCGTTTGAAAAACGTAGGATCTAAGTTGCTGGTATGTATTTATAATAATAATAATAATAATAATAATATACGATTAAACACCTAATAAATGAATGTTGAAAATTAGCGCTAAAAGTGGATAAGACTAGATACGACTAAACGAGAAAGGTGGAAATTTACTAAGCTTTTTGCTTAGATGTGGCACAAGGCCATATGAAGGGGGCACCCAATGAGACTCGAACTCACTCGTGTAGGTTTGCTAGTCGAGCTTGCTAACCATTACACCACCAGAGGCGCCCTAAACGAGAAAGGTGATCTACAGTGAATAGTGCAGGAAATTGAAATTTGACAGCACTACCAAATGGTTTAAACACGACCAAGAATTCTTCCTGGAGAATGAGATGCACTAAATTCTCTAGGATTTTGAAATATAAACAGATCACCTAATTTCGACCGAGTGATAATTAACAAAAAGACAAAACAAATAAAAAAAAAAAAAAAAAGAAAAGGAAAAAGAAAGAAAATAGAACTTACCGAATAGTAGACTTTGCTGTCCTAACTGACCACTGAGTGGAAATCAAAGAAAGCAGAAAGAGCGACAAGTACTTAGACCTTGCTTGAGAACCAAAAAAAAAAGCTATGGAACACACACACACACACACACACATATATATATTTATATATATATATGTATCTTCATACACGCATACACACATATATATACCTGTATCTTCACAAACACACAAACACACACACACAATGACATATACGATCACACACAACAATACGCAAATATAATTCAAACACACACACACACACACATATACATGTATCTTCATACACACACACACACACACACACACAAACAATCACATACGATCACACACAACAATACGCAAATATAATTCACACACACACACACACACACACATACTCACACAGACTTATACACGATTCTTACGTAAAGATTATTTTGACTATATCTTTTCGATTTTTTTTTTTCGATTTCTTAAAATTTTTCTTTTTCTGCTTGATGATTGCCGAGTAAAGACGGCATAAAACTAGTAGTCACAGATAAACATCCAGGCTATTAAGTATATACAAAAACTAACATATATATATATATATATATATAGTTCGAGTCCTAACCAAAGACTCAAAAAATCGTACTTGATTTCTTTTTACTTAACACTCAACATTATAAGGTACGTATCAAGGGTAAAGTGGAGCAATCTAGAGAAGGAAGTTGCGCCCTCCCCAACACCTTGGTGTAGTAGATATTGAAAAGGGAGCTTTCGAGTCGCATTCGACTACGGTCAGTCAACTTACTATATATATATATATATATATATATAATATCCAGACAGCGTCCAAAGACAGTGGGTGTGGATTATATTTTTATAGAATATATAAGGAATATCATATAAATCTCTGTGAGTGCTCGATGGATGGCTATTGTTAATCCCTTATTCATTCGCTGGGATATAGACATTTGCTGTTCTTCAACTTTGAGAAAAGCATGTAAAAAGTTATCTGACAAGACGGAGAGTATAGTAATATTCTCCACCGAAATAGATTTATAATGACGACTTAGATAAGTTTGAGTTTCCATCCGATTACACTATATATATATATATATATATATATATATCATCATGTCATGCCGCTAGCCAGGATATCCTTGACCCGCTCTCGCCACTTCTCCCTATCATTGATCGCCTCTGGCAGGTCTTCAGGGCTACATCCCGTATCCTCACATAGCTGCTGTATGTTTGTTCGAGCTGGTCGTCCTGCTTTTGCTTGGCCATATGCGGGAGTCCATAGGAGTATATATATATATATATATATATGCTCTATATGATTAATTAAAATGACATATTTAAACTAGTAGTATTTGCTAGATGAAGATGTGGAATTGTTGCTTTCGATATGTGGGTTTGTTATCCGGCATTTTTTTTTTGTTTGTTAGATATTTTATACGTTCAGAAACTTGCTGAGGAAAAAAATTTTTGATGTTACCGATAATGTGTTCACCATTTGGAATAGAATATATATTGATCCTATTTACCAACCCCTCCGCTCGGGCAGGATATGACACAAGGTCAATTCTTAAGCGGAGTTTAACAGGTTTGAATTCAGAGTTTTCCTTCTCCTAGACTAGTTGCCTCACCAAGGCTGAAGAACCTAGTCTGCCCTACTATTTACTGGAGGGAGAATAATTGGATTTATACCTATCCCAAGGGTATTAGTGCTATGTGAAATGCAATCAGTCTTGTCCAGGAATTGAACTCGGATCGCCGTGTCCATATCCTGTGACGATAACCATTACACCACGGGCACCGAGTATATTGATAGGGGGCATATAGCATAAAAGTTATCCTTTTACAAAATGGACCAGGCAGACCGATTTTGAACTCTGCCTGTAGCTGTTTACGTATCACTTCGTGCTAATGCCCTTCGGAAAAGGCATGAATCCATCTCTTTTCTCCTCTAACTATGGATAAATCGTAAGGTAGACTGGGCTCTTTAACCTTGGTACGGCAACTGCTCTAGGAGAAGAAAAACTCTCAATTTGAATTGGCTATGCTCCGCTTACAATATGACCTTGTGTCATATCCTACCAATGGTGAAGGTGTTAGTCTATATATATATATATATATATTACAACATTCTAATCGTTTCAGATTTTTGTGATGATCAGGCAATACTATAGTTTGAAGAATTCTATGTGGGACGATAAAGTGCTACATAGGAAAGATGGAGTTTTAAACGGAAGTGGAATTTTTCAAGTTAATAAGCACAAATAAAAATTTCTTAAAATCTTTCATTTTTAAATTTCTAATGTTAAATTCTAGTTTTATTTTAATCTATCTATCTATCTATCTATCTATCTATCTCAGTCTGTTCATATCTATCTATCTATCTATCTCAGTCTGTTTATATCTATCTATCTATCTATCTATCTTCTTCAAAGCAATGCATAGACCTTTGTCTTTCAGTATATATGTAACCACGTATCTTTGTCTCTTCCAATCTATCTATCTATCCATCTATCTATCTTATAAAAACGACACATATATATATCTAAATCAGTATCTATCTATCTCTCTATTCTTCCCACTGATTCATATCTAACCGAAGTTCTCGTAACCTATTTTCACATTCTGGCATTTCCTTTTACGAAACTTATTTTTACATCTGTTGGTATTCCGTTTCCTTTTATTTATCGGCATTTCTAAATTCCTTATAACTAAATGTTAATTACATTTTCAATATTCTTAACAGTCCTTAAGTTGTTTTTTGTTCAGTTCCCGTTCCAAAACATTCTTCTACATATTTCAAATACTTTTATAGCCTTTTTTTTTTGTGCAGCTATTATAAGAGATTCAGTTTCTCTCTTTAAGTACCCTCTTCGTAACCATGTCTTGGTCTTTTCGTGTGTAATATTCTTTATTTGTCGCTTACAGTATCTATCGAGTGTAATATAATTGCCGAGGGATTTTATATATCTTGCCTTTCGTTTTAGTTAGGCTGATAACCTTTTGCTTAGCGCATGGGTTAGTTAGGTGCAACATTAACACAGGTGTTCACGCGCCCGCGGAGAGGATGTATCATTCAGAGATGTCAAAATAAAGATCCCAGATACGAATTGGGACCAGGGTATTTGGGTTACGTCACGAATCGGATGCGTAGCCTGAGATTTGAGAAAAAGCAGTTAGTTGAGTTCCTGCCTTGGAAGAAGAAGGTTGAATTTCAGAGCTGGGCGAGGCCAGACGACTTTGTGCGCTGCGGGCGCCGCACGTTGGTTGTGTTGAGAGCTGACGATGTAAAAGCAGTCAGCATAGAAAGATTGTGTGTCTCTCTCTCTCTCCTCATGTCGAAAAACCTTTAAACTCAAAAAGGTGAATAAAAGTTTCGTACCTGAACCAATTTCGTGTTTTCGGATTCCTATATATGTTTATGAACATTTTATGAACATTATGTCTATTTCACATATCCGTATCATGGGTATGTTACAGTTATCAGAAGCAGGGAGTTGGCTTTGGCTAAAGTAGACGAAATGACAGCAACGAACATCAGAAGAATCTCCGTTAGAAAAGGCGAAGAACAAATCTACCCCAACACCTACAACCTGGCATTTAATCAGCCCCATGCTTCCAAGGAGGAAGAAGATCAGCTATTGTAAGTATGTCCCAGCACTCCTAAGATGCTTCAAATACCAAAGACGATTGATATGCTCCAAGAACCGCGATAAGAACACGGACCACATGGATGAAGAGTGCTAAAAAGAAAGTAGATATCCTAATTCCGTTGCATTTCGGATTCCCTATGTCCATTTCACACATTATGGGTAACAGAACTAGTTTTTCTTCCAATTTTTGTTTTATTGATTGAAAAAAAAAAAGAAGCTTTCTGCTCTATTATCATTGCCCTCGTTGCTCTTCTGTGAAACATTCTTCGGGTCCTTGTATTGCTCCATCCATGCAGTTCTCAATGCTTGCGAGTCCTCTTCTTCCTTCTTTTCTTGTCACATAAAGTCAGTCAATGTCATCTATCAATGTAAGTATAAAGCCTGGTGCATAGTTTTTGTTGTTGCCATTATATATATATATATATATATATATATATATATATATATATAAATACTCGTAGAATTATAACTGTCAGCGTCTTAATACGACTATTCGGTAGAGTAATTCCTCAATTTTTTTTTACTTATCGTCATAAAGAAGGCAGGGAGGAAAAAAACTTATTTTTGCGTGAGTGTATATGAATATTACCGACCAAATACGCGTGAGTGGGATTTTGTTTACCTGTAATCATGGAGCGAACCTTGCTCAGCGCGTGTGAATAAACACATAAAAGATCTAGAGGAAAACGAGCAAGTGGTTGTTTACCTTTTTGACTCGTCGCGACTGGGAGGGAAGTGACGTATGTCGTTTGTCATTGGCCAATTCCAGTTTAAAAGCTCTTTACCAGAAGCATTTTGATTATTTGAGGTGTGTGCTGTACGGTTTTGCGTGCTTGGCAAACTTTTTACAGCAGGATCGCCGGCCGGAACAATAGTTTCGGTAGGATCGCTTGGGAGAGCAAGTATGATGTTGGAAGACCCGAAACTTGTAAGGACCCCAAGAACATCACAGGCGAGGCGATCTTGCGCACCCTTTGAATATGTTACTACAGTTATTTTACTCCTTTCGATTTTTTTTATACCAGCGTTAGCTGATGGTCTTTCACTGGGGTGAGAGTGATAACAAGTCTCTTCAAGTCTCCAGGACTCTTCTCGGTATTCAGGCCGATCTGTTGTCTGGATGGGCTCAGCTCGTCCTCTGATTTCTAACTCTTCCAGCTTACCAAGCCTTTGGGATTTGATCCAAGTGCACCAATTACAGTTGGTATCACCGTCACCTTCATGTTTCATAGCTTTTTCAGTTCTCCGGCAAGGTCTAAGTACTTATCTCTCGCTTTCCACTTGCTTTAATTCTTTACTCTGTCGTCTGCCGAGACGGAGAACAAACTAATCATGGTAATGTAGATCTATATCCATGCCCTTGAGGTCATAATAATTATGCGGGCGCGTGTTTCTAATCCTCTTGGGAAGACGTGGCCCTGGAGGTGACCATGTCCTCTGTAAAGAGTACGGATGTAACTTGCAAGACACATTAAGGTTAATTGGCCACGCAATTACCATAATTAGTTAATTTGGTGTCTTTTGTGTGTGAGATGAACTGGTGGTTCAGTCATAGAGTTTCGGCATTGCAGTTTGTGGTTGCTGGTTCGATCTCTACTGGTGTTGGTCGCTCTATACATTGCTGATGAGACCTAATAAGGTCGAAACAGCAGTCCATTATTTCCGTATGTCGTGCGTAAGTGCTTGCCGGATTTTCTGGTCATGATAATTCAGTACACCCCATATGAAGTCTACAAGGTTTATTTTATGACTCGTGGTTAGGGAATCGCGTACATTTATATTTACTATTTTTAGTGTTGTTTTTTTTTTCTTAGATTTTTGCACACATTTATATGATATCAAAAATTTCTATCTGATAAAAATAATTTGCACCCAATTTTATGTTTTAGAGCATTTATCTCTCACACTAATGATTTATAAGCAATTGCATGGTTTCAAAAATTCAGTTCTAAAATTGATAATTCAAGGAAGAATGTGTTAAAAGATTTGGTGAAGATTGAAATTATAATATCAAAGTATTCCTAAATAAGTGTGAGAATATTTTTAAGCCCCTCTGTCTCTCTGTCTGTATACGTTTAATTCTCTTAAACAGATTCTGGTTTGTTGTATGGTCAAATCTTAATCTCTTGGATAATTTCCACTCGTGCCTAATCTTGTACTCTTTTTATACATTTGCTTATTATGTGATCAACCATTTAATCTCTTATCTCCACGTAATCAACAATTCTGTTGCGGATTATCAATTTTTGTTTTAATATAATTGCTTCTTTTGGCGTTGTTTTGTGTTGCTTTTAAAAGAGATTCATTGTGTCTATTGAGGTTTCCCTTTCTTAACCATGTCCACATCTTCTCTGGTTCAATCTCACCAGTTTGCCGCTTGAAATATCCATACAGTTGTTTTTCTTCCTATTCAAGCGTTTTTGTTTTTGCTGTTTTTCTGTTTGTTCTTATGTTGCCACGGCTGCTACTGACTGTTGTGATTAGTTCTTCTTTACTTTTTTTCATGTATTCCTCGATTCTTTGCATTGCTACATCAACACAATTTTCAACACTGGCGAGTCCTCTTCCTTCTTCTTTTTTAGATTAATAGTCTCTCTTTGATATTTTGTTATATAATGAAGGAATGATTTTTTATTCTAATAATTTTTCATTCAGTTTGGTCGGGCTTTAAACTATTCAGGTTAAGAGTCCTAGTGCATAGCCGTTGGGTACAGTTTACACTCGCGCACAAAGGATATGACAATTACCATTGTCATAATAAACCCCAGACAGGAAATGGGAGTGGAGCGTGGATGACGTCATGATTTAAAAATCATGTAGATTGACATTGAATCATGCAGGCAGATAGTTGAGTTTCTGCTATGGAGGCAAATAGATGAGTTCTCTGCCATTGGGGAATCGAGAGTTGAGTTCTCTACTGTTGAGGAGGCGGTTAAGATTTTCAGATCTCGACCGACAGAGATCTTAAACATCACAAGATGTGCTGCGCGTTAGTGGGGTCAGATAGTATGGTTAGCATAGTAAGAATTGTGTCTTTCTCCTTGTGTGGAAGAACTGAAGTCAGAAGTTAATAAATGCGTTCGTACCTGAACAACAGAGTCCACCTGTATCTGCATTTTTATTTGACTGTATTTGAATATGTATGTGTAATACCGTTATTATTGATACTCATTATGGTTATGGCTATACAACACTTTCTCGGGTGTAAAGCCTTGTACATCATCATCATCATCATCATCATCAATTTTCTTGCCCTTTAGTTCACTTGTTTGGCTTTCTCCTGAGTCTATTTTAAAAATGATTTCGAGTAGATTACAAGTGAAACTGCCCCGGGGTTTATTCTTTGGATGAGATTTCTACGGCAGAGTTTGGTGTTGAAAAGTTTTCTTATTCTTTTGAGAATTGCTTTTCTGATTTTTGTTTTTCTTTCATCTCTTTGATGGTGCCCGTTTTCCATATTCCAAAGTACTTGTTCTGACTCTTTCTTGATTTGGCAGTTCAGTTACTTCAATTGTTTGGCTTTTTCTACTTTTCATAATCAACAATGCACTTTTTGGCTAATTACTTAATATTATTCATGTGATTAATTTTTTTTTTCAACTTTCTAAATGTATAGCACCCTGTGCATTTCCTCAGAATATAACTGAATGTCATCCTTGCTGTTTGTTATAGTAATGACGAAGGAATCACCCTGGAAGATGAGTCTTCAGATTTTTATCTCTGTTAGCATTTGTCCTCCTGCAGCTAATTCCACCCTACAGTTTTCCATGGCTTTCGTAATGAAGTTTATGACTTTGTCGGATATTTTGTACATTTTCAGATGTTCATTTATCGAAGTTTGTCGGGCCATATCATAAGGCTTACATTTTTAGCTTTTTGGGAATGTGCTGATCTATATATATTCTGACAGATCTCAATATATATATATATATATATATATATATATATGCGTGTGTGTATGTGTGTATGTATTTATGTGTGCGTGTGTTTATATTTGAGTGTGTGCATATATCTATGTGCTCCTATGCGCGTAACCTTAACCTTAATTCCGACAGATATACATATATATATATATATATATATATATATATATATATATATATATATATATATATAGTATTCTTTGGTCCAGTTAAACCGGATTTGGGAGTAATTCCATCAGGACAAGAAATTATTCATGAGTGAATATTTAAATTTTCTTGGTAAAGAGCTCAATAATACAGAGCAATAAATAGGGCTAAATTTAAACTATAGATAATTAAGAAAAAAAAAAAATTTTTTTAAAAGCATAAAGTTAAATTGAGAATTAATGTAAATGAATAAATAAAATAGTTTGTTAGATAGAAAATTGTGAAAAAGAATATAATACATACGTACTACTCATAAAGAGTGTAACTGATTAATGGTTTCTAAATAGTTTTGAAATTTTAAAATATTTTAAATAAATTAAATATTTATTTTAGTTTAATATATCTATTACTGTATCATTAAGTGAGGTTATTAATTAAAGTTTAAATCTAATTCAATATAAAATCTGTAATTTAGGTTAAAATGTAATTAAAAAATAAAAAATTAAAGAAAATTTGTTTAAAATAAATTTACTACATTTCTAACCGAAATTAAAATTTAAAACGGAAGTGGGCTTAATGAGGAGATAACTCTTCACCCCTCTTCTATCCCCTCCCACTTTTCTGTGTCTATTCTAGTTTTTTATCTAAAAGATCTGAAGAAGTCCTGTTAATTTTTTTTCGTGTTTTTGGAAATTTCAAAAATGCGTAACAGGATGGAAATAAATTTACAATCCTATGTGACCGGTTTCGTTGTTTTTCTTAAAGCATATATATATATATATATATATATATATATATATATATGAGTGTGTGTATGTGTGTGTATTTATGTGTGCGTCTGTTTATATTTGAGTGTGAGTGTGTATATATTTATGTGTTCCAATGCCCGTATGCTTTTTTACCTGAGTGTGTTTATGTGCGTGTGTGAATGTGTATGTATTTATGTGTGTGTATGCGTATGTGTTTATGTGTGAGTATGCGTGTGTGCGTTTATGCGCGTATTTCTTCACACGTGTGTGTGCGTGTGTGTGTGTGTGTGTGTGTGTGTTTATCAATGTGAGTGTGCTTATATGTGAGTCTTTGTGCGTGTGTGGTTATGTGCGTGTGTTTACGCGTGTGTCTTTATAAGTGAGTATGTATGCTTATGTGTTCGTATGTGTGTGTGTGTGTGTGTGTGTGTGGTATTCACACGTCGTTCGTCTTTTAGATACGAATAATTCAGTAGTAATATACGGCGAGACAAAAAAGAAAAAGAAAAAACATCGACTTGACAACATAATATATTCACCTATTTGGATTATGTTTTTTCTATTACCTTCATACTGTCGGATTTTATCCATATTTACTTTCATATATATATATATATATATATATATATATATATATATATATTCTTTTCCTTTTCGTGCTTCATGCATTTTTATTTCATGCTTTTATGCCTTTTTAGAGTACTCAGTATTCTATAAATTTATCCGATGAATTAAAATCAAAAATTAATATATATGTAATACACCTATATATCAACATCATCATCATCATATCGTGCTGGCAGCACGGATATCCCTGACCCTCTTTCGCCACTCCTCCCTATCGTTCATCGCCCTAGGTAGGTCTTCAGGACAACAACCTGTATCCTCACATAGCTGCTGAATGTACGTTCGTGCTGGTCGTCCTGCTTTTGCGCGGCCGTGTGTGGGGATCCATAAGAGTACATCTCTTATGAGTTCATCTCTGCTTCTCCAGCAATGTCCTGCATGTCTGGTTCGCCTAACTTGAATAGTTTTCGTGATAGGGGGCAGGTGGCCGTACAGTTGGTGTCTTGTTGGGTGTTGCCGCCAGGACTTGTTGAGGATTGCACGCAGCATTCTTGTGTAATTGCCATCTAGTTTCTTCTCCAGCCGTTTTGTTAGCGTCCATGTAGTGCATCCATATAGCAGTATCGATGTGACCGCTGCCTGGAAGAAACTGCGTTTCATTTTATCGGTTAGGTCTGATTTCCATATAGTCGATAGCCTATTGATAGCTGTCCATGCTTTCGTTAACCTCGTTTCGATGTCCTTTTCGGTTGATTCGACGCTGCTTCCTAGGTACGTGAATTTGTCTACTAGTTTAAGAGGGGTTCCTTCTAGAGTGGAGATGTCCCCCGTTTGGTTATAGCACATATATTCCGTTTTATGTGCATTAACATGGAGGCCTATGCTTGCTGCTGCTCGTTCCAAACTATGCAGAAGTGTTTCGGCTTGGTCAGGTGTATTTGCCAGTATCGCTATGTCATCGGCGTAGTCGGCGTCGGTAATTGTTGTTGCGGGGTATCTTCTGCTTCTTTTCTTCGTCAGTTCGAAGCCATTCTCTTTGATTTTGTCAATCGATGTTCTAAGTACGTAGTCTAGACAAATGATAAAGAGATACAGAGCCAGCGTGTCTCCTTGTAGTACTCCTGCTACTATGTCGAAGTATTCTGTGTCTCCATCTGGTGATCGTACTTTTACTTTAGTGTTTCTATAGAGAATCGTTATTGCCGCTACGGTTTCTTTAGGTATGCCGTACGCTAGTAGGATTTGTTCCATCTTTCCTCTGTGAATGGAGTCGAAAGCCTTGGTAAAGTCGACAAATATTAATGTCGCTTGTAGGTTCTTTGCCCGTACACCTTCAAGGATTCTGCGGATGGTTAATATTTGTGAGGTCGTAGATCTATTTCTTCGGAAGCCATTTTGGTTTTTTCTAAGAATGTTGTCGATTTTGGGTTCTATTCTGTTTCGTAGTAGGGCATTGTAGATTTTGGCAGCTATGGATGTAAGTGTTATGCCTCGGTAGTTTTTGGCTAATCCGAGGTCCCCCTTTTTAGGGAAGGGGAGTATGCATCCCTTCGTCCATCTATCTATCGGATTTTGATTGTATACTGCGTTGCAGTGTCGGAGCAGTATGTCGTCGAATTGTCTGGTCTTCCATACTTCCGGGGGAATTTCGTCCAGTCCTGCAGCTTTTCTATTTTTAATTTTTCTGAGAACCGAGTCGAGTTCTTCTTGTGTGAACGGTCCAAGTTTAATGTCTAATTGTTTGCTAATTATTCTGGTGATTGGTTCAGGCGTTATTTTTGGTGGGTTTCCAAGTAAGTTTTCGAAGTGCTGTTTCCACAGTTTTATTCTTTCTTGTTGGTTTGCTGCTTTAAGTTTTGCTTTGGCCGTGTTCTTTCTTCTGCTCACTTCGTTTATTGTTTGCCAGGCAATTCTAGATTGTCTATCTTCCACCGAGTCTCTAATCTTATCTATCTGATTTTGAATGTATTCTGTCTGTTCCTTTATATATATGCCTGCTAATTGATATTGTGCCGTTTTTAGTTTTAAGGCATTTGTGTTTGTTGGGTTTTTTCGATAGTTTTTGGAGGCTGTTTTCACTAGTGCACGTTTTTCTCTCACCGCTAAAGTTTCCCATGGAACTCTATATTTAGTTTTAATTTTTGTTGGAATGTATTTTGCTGCTGCCTCAAGGTGACACCTATATATAAATATATATATAACTAGACATTGCGGTCCTGGTTGACATATATATATATATATATATATATATATATACACGAGGGTCGTTCCAATAGTTGTTTGTCGTTTTATAAGACGAGGTTGTGTGTAGCTTAAACAAAAATGTTCAGCGATGGCTCCTCTTTTTGGGTAAGGCTTAGAACTCTTTGAACGACTAATATATATATAAATATATATATATATATACATAGGTATTCTTGGTCCAGTTAAACCGGAGTTGGGAGTAATTCCATCAGGACAAGAACTTATTCTTGAATGAATGTTTTTTTTATCAAAAAGATCTGAAGAAGTCCTGTTAATTTTTTTCGTGTTTTGGGAAATTTCAAAAATGCGTAACAGGATGGAAATAAATTTATAATCCTATGTGACCGGTTTCGTTGTTTTTTCTTAAAGTATATATATATATATATACGTGTGCGTGTGTCTATGTCTGAGTGTGTGTGCGTGTGTGCGTTAATTTTGTTTGTAATTTGTGTTTGTGCCGAAAATTGAACAGACTAAAATATACAGCAATTGAGCAAACAATATATATATATATATATATATATATATATATATATTGCCACAGTGTTGATTGTCATTAATTTACTTTGTGGGTTTGTGCCGGATCAAGTGCGATATAATTTGGAGAGTGCTCAATATCTGAGATAGAGCTATTATATAATAATAATAATAATAATAATAATAATAATAATAATAATAATAATAAATAAATATATATTAGATTTATATATTTAATGTCCTGTAATGGTTAAAGCGATTTAATGTAATGGTTAAAGCGATGGACTGCGGAATTGTAGTAAGCGAGTTCGTACTCCAGTCGCGCTATTACGTTCACTTTCAGGCAAATACCCTTGGGAAAGGTATGAACCCCCTTGTCCTCCCAGCTATGGGTTAAATAGTACCAGTACTGTTCTTCTTGGAGAATAGCTTTGGCATTAAATAACCTACAAAGGTTGATATGCCATTAAAACAAAGAAACCAAACCTGGAACACTGCCCTGCTTCCCAGTTTCTGGAGGGAGGCGACCATGCTCTGCTGCAGTATTTCACAGTACATATTGGAGTTCATGTTTCCCTCAATGAAATATAGCTCTTCAACACCTGCAGCACTCATGCAGCCTTAGACCATGACATTCCCACCACCTGTAGGCATGACACACTTATCTTTGTACTCCTCTCCTGGTCGCCGCCACACATGCTTGAAGCCGTCAGAACCAAACAAATTAATCTTCATCTCATCAGACCATAGGACATGGTTCCAGTAATCCATGTGCTTTGTTGACATGCCTTCAGCAAACTGTTTGGAGGCTTTCTTGTGCATCGTCTTCAGAAGAGGCTTCCTCCTAGGGTGATTTGATGTAGAGTGCGGCGTATGATCTGAGCACTAACAGGCTGACCCTCCACCTCTTCAATATCTGCAGCAATGCTGACAGCACTCCGACGCCGATCTTTCAAAGAAAGCATTTGGATGTGACGCTCAGTACGTGCGCTCGGCTTCTTTGGACGACCCACCCGAGGCCTGTTCTGAGTGGATCCCGCTTTTTTAAACCGCTGGATGATCTTAGCCAATATGCTGCAGCTCAGTTTCAGGGTATGGCAATCTTCTTGTAGCCTAGCCATCTTCATTTAGCGCAACAATACGTCTTTTAAGATCCTCTGAGAGTTCTTTGCCACGACCAGTATGAGAGAATGTGAGAGCTGCACTACAAATTTGAACACACCTGCTCCCTATGCACATGGGCCTAGTAACACATAGGCCTTGTAACACTAATGAGTCACATGACATTTTGGAGGGAAAATGAGAAACGGTACTCAATTTGGACATTTAGGGGTGTAGTTTCTTAGGGGTGTACTCACTTTTGTTGGCAGGGGTTTAGCTTTTAATGGTTATATTTTGAGTTATTTTGAGGGGAAAATAAATTAACTCTGTTAAATAAGCTGCACACAGAAAATTTTTCATTATGTCAAAGTGTCATTTTGTCAGTGTTGTCCCATGAAGAGATATACTTAAGTATCTGCAGAAATGTAAGGGGTGTGCTCACTTTTGTGATACACTATATATATATATATATATATATATATATAATAAACTCTAAAAGCTCTATTACAGATGTAGAGCACACTCCAAATTATACCACATTTGGTCTGCCAAAAAACCACCAAATGATTTAGTGACAACCATATACTGCTCCCATACCCCTGTAGGGTTGAGATATCTAGCGAGGGAAGTAAATGTGTTGCCATTAGCGTAATGCAAAGCTCTTCATATGAATCGAGCTCTCGGTAGCCGTTAAGCGGATATATGTAAACAAAAAAAAAAGCAAAAAAACAAAACAAACAATAACAATTGTGATTCATAACCGTTTAAATTTCCTTCGCTTGCGCTAGATCCTCGTGGCTGAGTGGTACAATCCTGGATTGGCGTTTGAGTCAACCGGGTTTCGATCCCAGCTTCGGAAATCTAACCTGTCTCGCCACACTGAAGAGTTCTGATAGAATGAAACAGATCTGTCTGTGGATGACAATATATATATATATATATAAGAGGTCTATAGTTCTTACGAGCTCACTTGGTAAATAAATGGAGAAACAAATGTTGCAGTATTGTTAAATAGTGTTCAATATCAAGGATGGAGCACTTTATATATATATACAGTTCGAGGATTATGGTTAATATTTTTGGTCGCAGTATTCATTTGAAGGAGAGTTTTGTAATAAATAATGCTTAATAATATCCGTTTTTGGTTGTATAATATGCTACTAGAAATAACAAACGCCTTTGATTTAAAAGAAAATTAACTTTTTAGCAAAAGAAATCGGTGAACTTATTTACAAGCAACACCCCATTTACACTACAATGGTCATTAATCTACGGGTGATAATATATGCAAATTTCGTTCGAGTCCATTGTTGTTAGGGATCTCAAAAACTGCAAACGATAGCTAACGTAGTTTTGACAAGCGTAAAGTTATTCACGGAAGAAACAAATCTTAGTCTGACTCATGGTCATGAGGATCTTGCGGAGGATGAAAATATCATAAGAGTCATTTGTCACAATGATATTCCTTAAGCTTTATTTAGTCAAGTACACTGTTGCTTACAGAACCTGTTGTAATGAAATGGTCACCCATCTAAGTATTGAACAGGCTCCTCTCTGCTTAACTTCAGATGTGTCTCTCTTAGTCATTTGCCAGGCTTTGTTTATTCTGCTACATACCACTCTGTTCTTAGACTGTCAACAGTAGTAAGTAAAACCGTAGTCGAGGGCGACCAGAAGGCTCCCTTTTTAATAGCTACTACACCGAGGTGTAGGGGAGGGTACTACTCCTTTCCCTGGATTGCTCCACTTTACCTTTGATACGTACCTTATATTGCTGGGTGTTAAGCAAGGAGGTATCAAGTTCCATTTTTAAAGTCTTTGGTAGGACCCGACCTGGAATTGAATCCGAACCATTCAAATACCGTAGATTGTAGCGTACAAGATGATATGGCATACAAGACGACCTCAAGATTTTTTGCTCAAAATTCTGGGTTATACCTGTACCTATTGTATAGGTCAACCCCATTCATACTGGTAGACCAAAACATACTCATTTGGCCTAAATGTGGATCGGCAGTAATAAGTAGCACAATTTTTTTCTATATAGGTTATATATATATATATATATATATATATATATATATATATATATATATATATATATATATTGTTGTAGCTGTTCAATATCTGTAGTATTCAGCTGCTAAATATTGTAAGTAAAGTTGGCGACCATAGTCGATGGTGACCCGAAGGCTCCCTTTTCGATAGCTTACTACATCAAGGTGTAGGGGAGGGCGCTACTCCTTTCCCTGGATTGCTCCACTTTATCCTTGATCTGTACCTTATAATGCTGAGTGTTAAGTAAGGAGGCATCAAGTACCATTTTTTGAGTCTTTGGTATGACTCGACCTGGGATTGAACCCAGGCCATTGGCGAACATTCTAACCGCTAGACCAATGTTCGGCTAAATATTGTTGCTGATAATATTTGATTCCCATGGCTCCACCGCCAAGAAGAATGAAATATGATGCCAGTCTAAAACTGATATAGGGTTAATAAAAATAATTTATTTGTATTATAGTTTTATTATTTTAGCTTAATGTCTGTTTTAATTTGTTAAAAATGTTCACCAAACACGAGTTTGTGGCTGTCCGCAAGAGTTGTAGTTAGTGGTGTATATCGAGTGTTAGGAATATTATTAAGAGTTCTATCTATCTATCTATCTATCTATCTATCTATCTATCTATCTCAGTTTCTTCTTTATCTATCTATCTATCTATCTATCTATCTCAGTCTGTTCATATTTATCTATCTCAGTCTCCTCTTTATCTATCTATCTATCTATCTATCTATCTATCTATCTTCTCACTTTGTTCTTTTATTCCAATCTATCTATCGATCTATCTGTCTGTTTTCACTGTTTGTGCCTTCCAATTTTTTCAATCTATCTAAACTATCTACCACAGTAGATATGCTTATATATATATATATATATATATATATATATATATATATATATATATATATATATATTGTTATGTGAAAGAATGTGTTGATACCGAACCGTGTTGGTTGAACACGGATCTCCAGCCTACAAACACAACTGTTGAAACGGGTTATGCTACTGGAGTCACGTAACTAGAAATAGAGAGAGAAGTCTGACGAGGTTGAGTAGCTTTGCGAATCAGTATTCTAAGAATTGCGTTCACATTCCATGCTCAATATTCGGCATTGTACGAGAGTGTCGGCCAAAATTACCCATTGACCGAAAATTATAAATATGTAGCTGAAAGAACTTTGCATTTTTATTTGGCGCGTTAATTAATTTGACCGTTAGGGTCTACGTATATTTTCACCCAATCAGGATGACTTATCCAATTCAGCCCAGACCAGTTTTCCAGGCAGCACCAAATTGGAAAAAAAGCCGCCAAACACTCTCTTCCTCAGAACTTTTCGAAAACGACTGACGTACTTTCAGTCCTCTCTCTTCATTAGCAATAGCAAAACGACACCATGAGGAAAGTCATTTAATTTATGGACCTCTTGAGTCTATTCTTTTAGACCAAGGGTTACCAGCTGATAGTGAATTAGATGAATTCAATCCGCCTCTCACAGGAACAACTTTAAGTCGCCTTCAACTTTGGCTATGTCGACTGCGACGCAAAATTTTGCTCAGACATCCAGCCACTTCATCCCTGGGCAACATTTTCTGGAGACATTCACGCTTCTCTCCCTAAACGACCAGGACCACACATTAATGGGTGACTATATAATTCTTGTCGCTAACCAGCAAACACGACCTTTGCTAACCTAACGATGCACATTTCGCTCAGGCATTTAGCTGCTAAAAATGCCTTCTCAACTTCATTTCCTTCCTTCCTTCTTGCGAGACTTGCAGCATAAACGTAAACCCTTTATTCCATGCTGCCACTAAAACCACCATAAAACCCTTACGGCGTCTCCGTCTTCATCTCTCTTTTATTTACCAACAATACATAGCGAGGAACTAACATTAACACGTAAAATGGTAACAAAATTATCGCTAAATATATACATATATATATATATAAAGAGAGAGAGAGAGAGAGAGAGAGAGAGAGAGAACGACACTGGTTGAGAACTCGGTAGTAAAGGTTTAAATTTTACTTCTGCTGTGTAAGTCGACCTTAATTTTGGCAGAGATTTTTTTCAGACTTAAAACATCGACTTTTACGCTGCAATTTACAGTGCAGAAAATATTTCCTGTCAACTTTGGTGAACTAGCGAGATCTGCTACTTTTAAGTGGTCACCCATCTAAATATTGAACAGGCACATCATTGCTTAACTTCTTTCTTTACTTTTCATTTCTTATTTACGAAGTTTAGCTTAATCGGGCACTTAGGATACTTATAATACCTGCTGTTCAAAAGTTGTCACTCATTCAAGTACCGAACGGACACATCATTGCTTAACTTATTTTTCTAAACTTTGTTTAGCCTGGTATATAGGTCTCTGGTTGAAATGTCACCCATATAAGTAGAGAACATGCTTATCGCTACTTAACTTCGATGGTCTGACGAGAAGAACGTGTTTTCAGCTTGACTATACCACCAGTGAAAACTGAATGTTCTTGGCGCAAAGTTGTGAATATGGGGTACCCAGTGAGAATCAAATTCACTGTTCAGTGGCAATGGGACTGTGAGGCGAGTTTGTTAACAATCCCACAAGAGCAGGATACTCGAATGATATTAACTTATCTAATTACCACTTACATGAAAAAGTTTACCCTCACCGACACAGATATATATATATATATATATATATATATATATATATATATATATATAGGTATTTGGTCCAGTTAAACCGGAGTTGGGAGTAATTCCATTAGGACAAAAAAAAAAAAAAAGCATTCAAGAGTGGACATTTAAATTTTCCTGGTTAAGAGTTCAATGTAACTGATATTACTGAGCTATAATTTTTTAAAGAAAAAACAAAAACCAGTCACATTAGGATTATAAATTTATTTCCATCCTGTTAAGGGTTTTGATATAAATCAAAAACACACACACAAAAAAAAAAAAAATAACAGGACTTCTTCAGATGTTATGGAAAAAATAATTCAGAGTAGACACAAGAAAGAAGGGTGGAAGGGGATAGAAGAGAGTTGAAGAAATTTCTCCTCATTTAGCCCACTTCCGGTTTTTTATTTATTGCCGGTTGGAATTACATTAAATCAATTTTTTATTTTTATTTTTTAAAATTTAAATACATTTCGACTTAAAACTTCAGATTTAATACTAATTTAGATAAATACAACTTTCTTTAAAAACTTTACGTAAGGATACAGTAATACTTATATCAAATTAAATTCAAAATTTTAAATTAAAATTTTTAATTTCAAATTTTATTTTCGTGCCTATTACTTCAGTTACCCACGAAAATAATATTTGAAATTAAAACTTTTATTGGTTCATTCAGTAATCGTATATATATATATATATATATATATATATATATATATATATATATATATATACGATTACCGAATGAGCCAATAAAAGTTTTATTTACTGTCACTGGTTTCAGTAAACAAAAATTGTTTTCTCACTATTACTTTCTTTCGTTGTGTGAGAGAGGGAGAGAGAGAAAGAGAGAGAGAGAGAGAGAGAGAGAGAGAAAGAAAGAAAGAGAGAGAGAGAAAGAGAAACAGAGAGAGAGAAAGAGAAACAGAGAGAGAGAGAAAGAGAGAAAGAGAAACAGAGAGAGAGAGAAAGAGAAAGAGAGAGAGAAAGAGAGAGAGAGAAAGAGAGAGAGAGAGAGAAAGAAACAAAGAGAGAGAGAGAAAGAGAAACAGAGAGAGAAAGAGAGAGAGGGAGAGAGAGGGAGAAAGAGAAACAGAGAGAGAGAGAAAGAGAAACAGAGAGAGAGAGAAAGAGAAACAGAGAGGGAGAGAGAGAGAAAGAGAAACAGAGAGAGAGAGAGAGAGAGAAATAGAAACAGAGAGAGAGAGAGAAAGAGAAACAAAGAGTGAGAGAGAGAGAGAAAGAGAAACAGAGAGAGAGAGACGGTGGCAGTTTGAACAGAAAGAAAGTAAAAAAGGCCGTGAAAGAGAGAGAGAGAGAGAGAGAGAGAGAGAGAGAAGGTGGTAATCGAACGGAAAGAAAGAAAGTAAAAAACGCCGTGAAAGAGAGAGAGAGAGAGAGAGAGAGATAGAGAGAGAGAGAGAGAGAATGTGGCAATCGAACGGAAAGAAAGAAAGTAAAAAACGCCGTGAAAGAGATAGAGAGAGAGAGAGAGAGAGAGAGAGAGAGAGAGAGAGAGAGAGAGAGAGAGAAGGTGGTAATCGAACGGAAAGAAATAAAGTAAAAAAGGCCGTGAGAGAGAGAGAGAGGTGGGGGACAGGGTCAGAAAGAGAGACAGGCAGAAACTAGAATGACTGATAGATACTCCAAAAGAATAAAACCAAATTTGGAATATCACACTTTAAACAATAAGAGTTTCGCATATGGAATTTTTTAATTGGATTCCATAGTGTATTTAATTAATTTTTTGATTGTCCTAACCCCCCCATCATCTCCCACTACACACAGCACCACCACCACTCCGACCACCCCCTCTACCATTGCCTCCACCCACACCAGCATGGCGATTAACATTTGACCTACTTGTTTGTGGGAATTCTTCAACGGAATACTGTCATGGCTACCCATAGCTTCAGAATCCTTTGTTGACAATGTAGTAATTTACTTTTTTGCTTAGATGTGGCACAAGGCCATATGAATGGGGAACCCAGTGAGACTCGAACTCCTCCGTGTAGGTTTGCTAGTCTAGCTTGCTAACCATTACGCTACCCGGGGCGCCCTTTGTTGACAATGTAAATGATTCTTATTATTTTAAAATCCATTTTGCCCAGTCGGCTGGGGCTGTAGAATACACCGACTGCTTCTCTACAGAGGGGTAAGACCCCCCCCACCAACGAGTGTCCTGGATATGACACTAAACAATCTGATGGTGAGGTTCCAGCAATGCTGGAGCTTTGGGGAATGCGGAGTACCCCTTCATTGCCATCGCTCCCAGGTCCACTCTGGCCCAGAGTGGTAGCACCTGATAAGGGTCCTATCTATGGGTTAAATAGAACTACGTGCTTCTTTCACTATACTGATTTTTGCATTTAAACTGCGTATTTACTCTAAACTGAATTGTTTAAAATAGAACTGTTTTGACATTGGAACTGAGTACTAGTGCTGGACTGAATTGCTCGAAATGGAACTGTTTTTGACGTCTAAACTGTGTACTTATGCTGAACTGAATTATCTGAAATAACAGTCTGACATTTAAATCTGTGTATTGCCCATTCAGCTGGGGCTGTAGAATACACTGACTGCACCTCTGCAGAGGTGTAAGACCCCACCTAAAGAGTGTCCTGGATATGACACTAAACAATCTGATGGTGAGGTTCCAGCAGTGCTGGAGCTTTGGGGAATGCGGAGTACCCCTTCATTGCCATCGCTCCCAGGTCAACTCTGGCCCGGAGTGGTAGCACCTGATAGGGCTCTATCTATGGGTTAAATAGAACTAACAGCATACTTATGCTAAAATGAATAGAGTAAACTGAATAGCTTGAAATAGAAACGTTTTTGACAATTAACCGTACTTACACTTAAACTGCATGCTTATGCTTAACTGAATTATTTGAAATTGAACTGTTTTTCGACATTAAAACTGTATTTACACTTAACCGAATTGTTACATATAACTGCTTAAATACTTTGAAATGGAAATGTTTTCGACAATTAAACTGTGTACTTATGCTAAACTTAACTGTTTTCAATAGAACTGATTATTTACATAAAAATGGATTTGGCGTTAAATAACCTACAAAGGTTGATATGCCATAAAACCAAACCAAAAAGAAAAATAAATAAATAAAATCCATTATCGCGGGTTTGATTTACTTAAAGGGCAGTGGAAGTTGAAAACTTACCCTCATCATCTAAAGTTAAAGTAAGTTCTTTGTCCGTATGTGAATAATAAAACCGACAATGACACAATTAAAAAAAGTCAACTCCGTCGGTAGGGTTCAGAATATCCTGATTGTATCCCTCCCTGCAGAGGGGTAAGACCCCCCCTTTCCCAAAAAGTGGAGTGTCCTTGATAGGACACTAAACTGCTCCTGCTGGTGAGACTCTAGTTCTGAAGGTCTGTTTGGTTTGATTTGGTTTCATTGTTAAATGTCTAAGATATCCTTGTAGACGAACATCAGTGGGACTTTTTTAACCCATAGCTTGGTGGGGGGAAAGAAGGATCATACGTTTCCCAAGAGTATTTGTCCATAAAGTAAATGTAATTGCGGGACTAGAGTTCGAACTCACTCTCTATGATGTCGCTGTTCTGCACGTTAGTTTCAACACCACTATTACAATTCCTAGAGTATCCTTTCATTGCCATTACTCCCAGGTCAACCCGGAGTAGTCGTTTGTTTCTGTTAGGGTCCCATCTATGGATCAAATAAGTCTATCTAAAATTATTTGTATTAGATAGAAATATTTGAAGCCATAGGCTGTGTGCAAATTATTTGTTTTACATAGGAATATTGGAAAGCATAGAACTGTGTGTAAATTATTTGTATTAGATAGGAATACTTGAAACCAGACAACTGTGTGAAAATTATTTGTATTAGATATGAATACTTGAAACCATACAGCTGTGTGCAAATTATTTGTATTAGATAGGAATACTTGAAATCATAGAACTGTGTGCAAATTATTTGTATTAGATAGGAATACTTGAGACCATACAACTGTGTTCAAATTATTTGTATTAGATAGGAATACTTGAAACCATACAACTGTGTGCAAATTATTTGTATTAGATAGGAATACTTGAAATCATAGAACTGTGTGTAAATTATTTGTATTAGATAAGAATACTTGAAACCATACAACTGAGTGCAATTTATTTGTATTCGACAGGGATACTTGAAATCATAGAACTGAGTGCAAATTATTTGTATTAGATAGGAATACTTGAAACCATACCACTGTGTGCAAATCATTTGTATTAGAAAGGAATACTTGAAACCATACAACAGTGTGCAAATTATTTGTATTAGAAAGGAATACTTGAAACCAAATAACTGTGTACAAGTTATTTGTATTACTTAGGAATACTTGAAACCATACAACTGTGTGCAAATTACACTGGTCAACACGATTTTTATTACTAAGAAACGAAACATATCTTTTAGCTAATTTGATGGAGCTGATTCTGAAAATCACCTTATGTTTTCTTGGTTAGCTACCGTTTTGGCTGTTCTGTAATTTTTCATTTTTGGAAAAAAAAATCAATTTACGATTTTGCCTGATCGCAAAATTTATTTAATAAAGTTCGTAGAAAACCATCAATTTTCCGGTAAGCCGAACAATTTATATCAGTCACCTGAAATAAACTATTCTCATAAGAAAACATATTTTAGTCAAAATATTTAAAATACAAGAGCCGAATTTTTACAGTTTATTGCCAAAATTCAAATTAACTGATAAACTTTATCCGTAATACATTTCAATAAACCCGATAATTAAGATGACATAAAAAAAAAAACAATGAAACTCTAAAATCTGTTTGATATTCATAAATTTATCCCATTACTTTTGCCCCTTCACTACAGAAGGAAACCAAACACATTGAGAGCTTTTGTTTTTACAGTTGGAAAGAAACTCCAACTAAAGACATCCTTATTGAATGCACTTATTCCATTGTACATGATGAACATCATGAAAATGGTTTCACCATAACATCAGAAAACTCATCAAGGATGATGAATGAGTTGGAATTAGACGCTTGGATATCGTTTGCTGATGTGGCAAAAAACTTCTTTGGCCGAAAACTAAAGAGTGAGTGGAAAAGATGTTGAAAAGTCAACAGGACATTGGCATTAATATGATTATAAAGGTCCATTTTTACATAGCCATCTAGATAAATGTCTAGATAATTGCGGCGATGTGAGTGGTGAGCAAGGAGAATGATTCTATCAGGATATCAAAACAATGGAAGAGCGTTATCAAGGACGGTGGGATAAATGAATGATGGCTGACTACTGCTGGAGTATCAAAAGGGACTTAAATCGAACCTGACAGACAATCAAGAAAAAGAAAATTTTTACCATAGTCCTTATCTTCACGAAGTTTTTATTCCTGCTAATTATTAAATGATTTGATGAAAATACTTGTTGGTTTTGGTATATTCAATTGTTATTTTTAAAGACTTAGAGTTTAATTGTTATAGCAAAAATAGTATTTCTCAATGAATAGATCAATATTTGTTGGTTTAAATATGAATTGAGAGGTTTTTACAATTTTACTTTGAGAAATATTTCCATCGGTCAATATCATATATGCAAAAAGCAAATGAAAAAAATGCTTTTTCCAAAAATAAGGCATTTTTCTAGAACAAAAACGGTAGCTAACCAAGAAAAATTAAGGTCGTTTTCTGATTCAGCGCCCTCTAATTAGCTAAAAAGGCGACGTTTTTTTTTTTTTTTTTGTTGTTTTTGTTGACTAGTGTTATTTGTATCAAAGAGAAATACTTTCCAGGTGAGCATTGTCAGATGATAGCGGTTTCAATTCCAACCCAAGCCAGCCAGAGGGTTACTTGGTCAATACGTGGTGCGATAGACAACAACTATGGAAGGCAGTAATTACTGGGGATACGGTTACAAGACTTAGCATTCCTATCCAAGGTCGCGGTTAATAACCTGAAGAAGACCAGAGGTGAAATTTGGGCCGAAACGTAGTGAGAACAACAACAAAAAACTACCAAGATGGGGACAAAAAGTCCGCAATAAAATTAATACTCAGATTAAGAAGCTTCATCTCAAAAAGGATTCCCAATAAAGACAATTAGAAATACTTTATCTATCACTGCAAATATATTTCCATATAATTATTGTTTAGAAAGGATTGTTATTACTTCGTCTTCTAGAGTTTTTCACATCAGCGTTAGCTGATAGTTTTTTACTGGAGTTTGAGTGGCAGCGTTCGGATAGTTTCCACTAATCCGCCAACTTCCAAATCCTCCAGTCCCTTTAGTAATCCTTTAGTTACAGTACCAAAAGCACCAATCACAATTGGTGTAATCATCATCTGCGTGTTCCACAGTTTTTTCAATTCTCTAGTAAGGTCGTGGTATTTATCCTTCTTTTCACATTCTTTCAGTTTTATTCTGTGGTCAGCCGGACCGCAAAGTCGACAATTTTGCAAGTTCTCTTTTTTTTTATTGATTATTATTAGGTCCGGTCTTCTAGCCGAGATCCGTCTGTATGCCAAAGTCCCATAGGAGTTTATGTGCGTCATTTTCTAGGACAGCTGCTGGGTTGTATATATACCATTTGTTTGTATGGTGAAATTTAAATTTCTTGCACATCTCCCAGTGGATCACCTTGCCCACCCAGTCGTGTCTAGTTTTATACTCCCTCTGTGCTAATTTGCTGCATTCGCTTATTATGTGATTGATGGTTTCATCTCTGTCATCGCATAGCCTACATAAAGGATTATTATTATTATTATTACAATTATTATTATTATTATTATTATTATTATTATTATTATTATTATTATTATTATTTGTTCTTTCAAATGTTATAAGTGTGTGCAAAGAAATGATTATTATTAAATAGAAATGATTACTTGAAACGATGGAATTATTTGTCAATACTAAGCTGGATTTGGTAGTGAAAATCAAATCGTAGAATTCATTACCAGTACTCCCAGATCCACCCTGATGTGGATCAGTAGTACCGGTCAGGGTCCCCTTCTTTCTCTCTCATATACTTTTTCTTTTCTTCCAGAAACTGTTGTTTACTATCTGAAGATACAAATTCACTTCCGGAAAACATAACGAAAAAGTCCTTCCTCTCTTGAATAAATACGAATACTCTCAAGCTTTCTATGCACACACACACACACACACACACACACACACACACACACACACTGGCCTAGTCGACTGGGGTTGCAGAATACACTGACTGCAAAGACCCTCCCCCACTGAACGAGTGTCATGGATATGACACTAAATAATCTGATGGGGAGGTTCCAGTAATACTGGAGATTTGGGAAATGCTGAGTGTCTCTTTATTTCTATCGCTTCCAAATCCACTCTGGCCCGGAGAGGTTGCACCTGACAGGGTCTTATCGATGGGTTAAATAGAATGAATTGTGTACTTATGCTAAACTGAATTGTTTTGAAATAGAACTGTTTATATGCATAAAAATGGATTTGGCTTTAAATAACCAACCATGGTTGATATGCAACCAAACCAAAAACCATATATACACACAATCTATCTATCTATCTATCTATCTATCTATCTATCTATCTATCTATCTTAGTCTCTCCTGATCTCTCTCTGTTTCTCTGACACTCGCAAAGAGAATGACGAAGAGTCAGCATTATTAAACATGTTTAGGTTACATTAGCCAGTGGGTCAAGCCTTGATCGGAAACGGAAGTGACTGTGCAATGAAGTGCACTCTGGGTCCAAGAGGTTTCTATGATCAGGTGGTGGAGAACCTTTTAAAAAAGCCTCGTAATATTTTGGAGAATCAGAGAAAACATTTGTCATGGTTTTGTATTTCGTATATTGACAGTTTTCACTAAGTATTACGTGATAGGAAATTGCTATCTATCTATCTATCTATCTATCTATCTATCTCAGCCTCTTATCTATCTATCTATCTGAGTGTTAATCAATCTATCTATCTATCTACTTGAGATAGATAGATAGATAGATAGATAGATAGATAGATTTGAACACCCTTAGATAGATAGATAGATAGATAGATAGATAGAAAAGAAAAGGTAAGTGAAAGGTAATTGAAACATTTTAGAATGAAAATTATGAAATTGGAAACATTTCGTCAAAAAAGATAGAAAGAAAGAAAAATTATGAAAAAAAAAAAGAATTAATGAAGGAAAAAGAAACCAACAGAAAGTGAATAAGAAAAGAAGTATAAAAAAAAGTGAAAAAAAAAATGAATGAGAGAAAAAAAGAGAAAAAGAAAAAAAATGAAAAATAAAGAAAAAAGAAAATGTTCAACAAAAGAAAATATAAAGAAAAAATTAAGACACAACGTCCCTCCCCCCCCAAAAAAAATATGCTTGACCCCAGTCATAGGAATCAGTCAGAAATATATTCACAGTGTCTTAGTGGTCAGTTCCGGCCCTGACCAATGTGGTATGACACATTTCTGCTGACGAAGATTTTTCCTCTGAACAAATCATACCCACATCACAAAAAAACGTTTTCTTATAACACGTCATCCAATAAAAAAATTAAAAATAAGGCCTCAAAAAGGTCTTTTCTCTGATGCTATTAAAGTAAACACTCACACACATACACACGCGCACACACACACACACACACACACACACACACACACACACACACACACACACACACACACACACAAATATGTATCTACATATATATATATATATATATATATATATATATATATAAACATTTTCTATCATTGATATTGAGCACTTTATGAGTACAACAAATTATATATGTGTGTGTGTGTGTATAGTTGCGCAGCAGTCCTTCATTTAAGCTTGTTTGATTTAATAATAAACCTCTAAGGAGATAATCCTCTAGAGGTTCCAGGTTCAATCCAGAGTGCAGGCGAGTAACAATACAGGAATACTTAACACTTGTACCCGGTTATGGCTAACGGAATCAGAACAGGCGACCCCCGTGGATTCAATAAAGGGCGTAGTTCGAAGTTACGTGAAGGTTCCAGAGTTCGACAAACACCTGAAGAAGGCCAGAGGACATATCAGCCGAAACGTTGTGGAAATAACAATAAAGATGAAGACAAGAGTCCGAAAACCCTTAATGATAAAAATCATCAAGCTTCGTATCGGAAATTTAGACAACTAAGACACATTTTGTCTACATAATTTTATTTGGATTCTTCTAAGTTTCCTGACAAGTTTTGGTTTGAGTTGGTTGATGAATTTCAGAGAACCATAATTTTGGGTGGAGATGGCTCCATAAACCAAAGATACATATATATGTGTGTTTATTTAGGCAACAGTCCTTCATTTAAGCATGTTTGATTTAATAATAAAGACACATTTTGTCTATATAATTCTCTAAGGATACTTTCAAGTTTCCTGACAAGGTTTTTGGTTTTAGGTTGGAGTTGGTCGATTAATTTACCGAAATTGTCCCTTTCGGACTTTTCATATGCCATCATTAGTTGTTTGTGAGAGTAAGAATTTTTTTTTGTTTTTTTTTTAAGCTTTAGGGGTTTTTTTTTATAACATTGCAATTTTTAAAAAAATATTTTGTTTCTCTTGATAGGGTTTCGCTTTTAAATTCGTTCGATGTCAATAGCGTCTCTGTTTAATCCAACGATACGTTTACGTTATTTTTGCAATGTTATAAAAAACTTGAAAATATCAAAAGATATCTAATGATATCTAAAAGATATCTAAAGATATCTAAAATCAAAGTTACTGAGGAAGACTTGTATTTAGCATAATAAATAAAAACATTGTGGTGCTTAATTTGTTTCATTAAGAACAATTGTTTTAAGATGATATATATATATATATATAATTCGTGCTGATAACACGGCGTCCCTTGACTCTCTCCCTCTCCGTCCCAATCGTTCATCGATCGTATCAAGTCCTCTAAACTGCATCCGGTGTCCGCACAAATTTTGTGCATGTAAGTATTTGTAGTTGGCCACCACCGAGAATTAGAATACATTCAAGGTCAAATCAATATAATCAGAAACTCGATGAATGTTAGACAATTACGATTAGCAGTGCAGACAATAAATGAAGTGTAAAGGAAATCACTTCAAGAGCAAAACTAATAGATGCAAGCCAAAAGGAAAGACTTCAGAGGTGGAAAGAACATTTCAAGAATCTGCTGGGAAACCCTCATGAAATCACTGAAAAACTTATTGAAAAAAATTATTGATGGCTAACTGGACATCAAACATGGACACTTTACGGTGGAAGAACTTGATGCAGTACAAAAAAAAAAAAACAACTGAAAAGCTGCTGGCCTCGACGAAAGTTGAAGTTAGAAGAGAAGGAAATTTGTTTATATATATATATATATATATATATATATATATATATATATATATATATGAAAATGCAAGATTTTAAGATGATGATTTTATTTTTAGTTTGATTATTTACCAACTTTAAACATTTCAGTTTGAAAACTTTATCAGGGCGGTTAACGTTTTAAATGAAACGAAAAGATGAGAAAATTTTAAACATTTTATTTCCATTGTTGCGTTCGGCTTTAAATTTAAGAGATGTAATTCGTGTTCGAAAATTTATTTTAAAAACGTAACATATTTTCTTACAAAAAGTTCATATCACATCTATATATATATATATATATATATAAACATTTATATAATTTTGTTCATATGTACGAATTGTAAACTTTCCATATCCCATTAATGCGTTTTTATCAATGTCAGTCTATTTCTTTAAATAAATCCAAAATTTAATAAAGTACAAATTATACAAAATTTAAAATACCAAATCTCATTGTTAAAAATCATACAAATTCCTCAAAATCTCACCTGAACCAAACAAATGTAGTTAACAAATTTACCTGTCCATTTCGGGAGTGTCTCGAACATTATACAAACCCCTAAAAGCTACGTACAATAACCACCGTCTCCCATAATTTTACCTACCATCTTTCCGATACAAGTGCCATCAATCAACATTTAATTACAACATAAATTATTAATGCTGATAAATCCTCACCAATAACACCAAAATTCCGTATCAAAACAACAATAAAATACTGAGAGGTTGTCTTCGTGGTGTATTGGTTAAAGCGATGGACTGCGAGTTCGTACTCCAGTCGCGCTATTACGTTCACTTTCGGGCAAATACCCTTGGGAAAGATATGAACCTCCTTATCCTCCCAACTATGGGTTAAATTGTACCACTGCTGTTCTTCTAGAAGAATAGCTTTGGCATTGAATAACCTATGAAGGTTGATATGCCATTAAACAAAGAAACCAAACCAATAAGCTATTATTCCACACCGGCACTGCGAGCGCCCCAGGGCCTGTTCTGGACTTCGGTCCGGAGTGTGGCCCTGGAAAAGGAACAATGGCAGACTTGGGGCCTTTAATTAGGCACCTAGTTTCGACTATGCTACCTTCGGGTGGGCGAGCTGCATTTTTGTCTCCTTTGTCCCCCTTGTACGGCACTAGACCATGCGTCTAGTTTAAGCCGCAAACTGGCATACATGCCCGGACCCACATTTGGGTTCGTGAAACTGCTTGCTTCATCAGGCTCACATTGCACTAAGTGAGCCGATGAGCAGTACAGACCAGCAGGGTTCGAGTCTCGGCTCGTTCCCGACCTCCCCTCCCCTTTATCCCCACTTTAATCGGCCTTCGGGCTTTTGACCTTGTGTCAAGTCGTGTCTGGTGGGAGGCAGCGACAAATATCCGGCACTAAAATATACTAAACATCTTTAACAAGAAACGTGCTGGTTAAAGCACAACAATGAATAATAAACCTTTAAATCAAAATAAATATCGCTCCCAAACAATAAAAAAAAATACCTACAAAAAAATTCCCCTGAAGACGATCAACCGATATAATCGAAGCGTTTCGAAGCAAATCTTAGGGTGACTTCTTCATCAATAGGAACTTGTTACAAAAAAAAACCTTGAGAAAAAAAAAAAATCAGATCACTAAATGGGAAAATTCCGTAATCTTTAACCAAACTTGTATAAATGATAATTTGCAGCTAATATATATATATATATATATATATATATATATATATATATGTATATGCTCCCCTACCCCTGTAGGGTTGAGCTCTCTAGCGAATGAAATAATTGTGTTGCCATTAGCGTATATGCAAGGCTCTTCATATGAATCGAGCTCTCGGTAGCTGTTAAGCGGATATATCTAAACAATAACAATTATGATTCGTAACCGTTTAAATTTATTTCGCTGACGCTGGCTTCCTTGTGGCTGAGTGGTAGAATCTTGGATTGGCGCTTGAGTCAACCGGGTTTCGATCCCAGCTTCGGGAATCTAGCTTGACTAGCCCCACTGATGAGTTCTGATAGAACAAAATACATCTGTCTGTGGATGACTATATATATAAGGAGATGTAGTAAAATTAATGTTGTAGCATAATGATAAACGACTCTATAAAACAAGATTAATTCTAATTTTTCAAAAAAAAACATACATTCAAAACAGTAAATTTACTCTATATGGGTGTCATTTTTTTCAATTCTTCGAAACGATTTGTATGCCTTCGAAATAAAACCTTCAGACATTTTATTCCATTAATATTATATATATATATATATATATATATATATAATTAATTATTATTGTTCATTATTTGAAACCGTACAGCTATGTACAAATTGTTTATATTAGATAAGAATATTTGATAAATTGAATTACTGATATCAAATAGCAATATTTGAAACCATATAACAAATGATTAATATTGCCGTATTTGACGGTAAATAAGACGCACTGGTTTATTAGACGCGCTTCAATTTCAGCAGAAATAATAAAGAAAAAAACAAAGTATTAATATTAAACGTGATGAAATTTGGGGGCTGTAGAGTACACCGACTGTACCTCTGTGGAGGGGTAAGACCCCAACGAGTGTCCTGTATATGACACTAAACAATCTGATGGTGAGGTTCATTGCCATGGTTCCCAGGTTCACTCTGGCCCGGAGTGGTAGCACCTGATAGGAGACAAATAAAACTAAACTGCGTACTTATGCTAAACTGAATTGATTGAAATAGAACTGTGTTGACATTTAATTGTGTGTAAACAAAATCTATACTTATACTAAACTGAATTAGAACTGTTTGAATAAATGAATAGCTTGAAATAGAAATGTTTTGATAATTGAACTGTGTACTTATGCTAAACTGAATTATTTGAAATAGAACTCCTTATTTGTATAAAAATGGATTTGGCATTAAATATCCTTCAAAGGTTGATATGCCATAAAACACAAACAAACAAACAAACGTGATGGAATTGATATAATGAATATTATAAATAACACTTTTAATCTGCATAATAGCCTTTGAAATAATGACACGAGGTATGGGAAGGTTATTCTAAAGTCTAAGCTAATAGGAGTTGCCAAATTAACTTCGGCCGACTATTACGAATTCTAAACCAACATTTGCCATATAAATCGCAAGGGGGATTTTAAAAGATATTTTAGTAAAAAAAAGTTAAAAATTAAGAAAGAAAAAGTTGTTGATGAATTCAGCCATCTCTACATTTAGATATCAAAATTTCACCAAGCAAAAAGAATGCTAAACTGTATCGGGTGGTGAGACTTCAGATTTCGAGCACTGAGGAGTGTGAAGTGATGCATTCGGTGCCATTACCCTTTGGTTCCAGCAGCGAATCAAGATTGGAATTCTCTTCAGAATTCATTTCAACAATGATGACGTATGTGTGACGTAATTGGTGAGACAGCTTTTGATGATTTGAAGGAAAATAAGAACAAATAAAATAGAAAAGAGAAAGAAATTTAAAAAAGGAAAGAAAGAAAGAAAGAAAAATAGAAAAGTAAAAAAACTTCAAAGGGAGAAAGAAAAAAAGAAAGAAAGAAAATGGGGAAGTTAATGTCATAAGTAAAGAAAGAAAAAAAATAGTAAAAAAAAAAAAAAGAAAAGGAATACAAACAATGAAAGAAAGAAAGAAGAAATAAAGAGATAAAGAAGAAAAGAAATTCGAAAGAAGAAAGAATGAAATACAAAAGAAAGTTTCGTTTATTTATTTATTTTTTTTGTAATGGCATATCAACGTTCGTGGGTTATTTAATACCAAACCATCCTTTCAGAAGAACAATAGGGTTGCTATCCAACTTCTTGTTGGAAGGGATAAGGGGGTTCATGCCTTTCCCAAGGGTATTTGCCCAAAAGTAAACGAAAGAAAGAAAGAAACTGGCCGAGACAGATAGATAGATAGATAGATAGATAGATATAGAAAGAAAGAACCAACCACAAAAAAAAAAGAAATAAAGAAAGGAAGAAAGAGAGAAAGAACGAAACTGACATAGACAGATAGATAGATAGATAGATAGATAGATAGATAGATAGATAGATAGATAGATAGAGAAAGAAAGAACCAACCACAAAAAAAAAGAAATAAAGAAAGGAAGAAAGAGAGAAAGAACAAAACTGACATAGATAGATAGATAGATAGATAGATAGATAGATAGAGAAAGAAAGAACCAACCACAAAAAAAAAGAAATAAAGAAAGGAAGAAAGAGAGAAATCGAAACTGACATAGATAGATAGATAGATAGATAGATAGATAGGAACAGACTGATAATTCTAATCCCAAAATCTTTTTCAGGTGTTCGAGTCGTTACGCTGAAAATTCAAGGCGTCTCCCATGGCAATGAAGGGTTATTTGGAGAAGCCCATCTCCTTTCCAAGTAAAACTAGACATATTGTACTTGATAACATGGTGCCACTAGCAAGTAATAATCCCTGACTCGACCCCCTTTTAATGATGGCCCAGTTCAAACACGATTTAGAGTACATTATCCGTTTGCAAATCATGCACAGAATGAAGCAATGCACTACATGTCAGCGCACACGCAACCACAATACTACGAATGATTGTGGGTTCCTTTCACGGCTTAAACTGCTTCGATCATGTAATAGAAAAAAGTAAATAAAGTTGGTGACCGAATTCGGGGACAACCCGAAGGCTTCCTTTTCAATAGCTACTACACCAAGGTGTAGGAAAAGGAGCTACTCCTTTCCCTAGAGTGCTCTACTTTACCCTTGATCCGTACCTTATAATGCCGAGTGTTAAACAAGGTGGTATCAAGTACCATTTTTGAATCTTTGGTATGAGTTGACCTGGGATTGAACCCTGGTCTCTCGGGCCATTACGTGCTACGAACTCGCACGTACTATCAAAATATTGCAAAAGTTTTGTATTTTAACAAGAATCAAAATCCAGAGGACCTTCAGTTTAATTTTCTCAAGCGGTTTTAGAACTATTTGATCAGGTCATTATTTATTTATTTAATCAAATGCCTTCGGGACGTTTGATGATTATTGTCGGGAATCATGTTTGGTCAGATAAATCTCTATCAACTAAATAGGTTACCCCAAAAAGATAAGTTTAATGGTATATTTTTCGGCCTCTACGTAGAATCATATGACAAAATGGGAGTGGCAAATGATAGCTTCAAGAATTATGAGACCTTTACACGCCCCCGGGGACAATTATAATGTTTCATGCTTTGTAACTACAATAAATATCAAATAAAGTCTCTTTCTTATTTTTTATTTTTTTAAAAAAATTTTTGGTAGGTTCGAAAAAAGTCTTTTTGTCAGGTCAGATTTCATTGACTAGGACCAACTAGTCTACCCAACAGAATATTGATAGCGAGTTCGATTCTTACTGGAAGGCCTTTCTGCTACGACTAAGCTTAGTAAATAAAAGTCACCACGCGTAGTATAAATTATTGCGAGCTTTGTTGGTGAGTTCGATGCTCACTGGGTGCCCTCATACTTCTGATTTTCTACTGCAGCTAAGCTCAGTCAATAAAAGTTGCCTCACGGTGTGTAATGGTTAGCAAGCTTGGCTAACAGAACATCGCGACTGAGCTTGATTCTCACCGGGTGAGCCCTATTTTTTTCGTTCTTCATTGCACGCTGATTTATTTTGACTAGTATCCTCATCTTGGTTGCTTTTATTTTTACAATGATTCGACCATTTTTATGTATGGGTTGTACTTAGTAACCTTATGGAAATTTTAAACGGAATACCTTATTCAATTCATAAAGTTTGGGCTGTTGGTTGGTCGGTTGTGTTTTATGGCATATCAACTCTTGTAGGTTATTTAATGCCAGATTCTGTTGAGGCGGTGTCCTCGTGGTGTAATGGTTAAAGCGATGGGCTGCGGAATTCGTACTCCAGTCGCGCTATTACGTTCACTTTCGGGCAAATACCCTTGGGAAAGGTATGAACCCCCTTATCCTCCCAGCTATGGGTTAAATAGTACCACTACTGTTCTTCTAGGAGAATGGCTTTGGCATTAAATAATCTACGAAGGTTGATAAATCACACACACACACACACACACACACACACACACACACACACACACACACATTGGAATAGAACTTTTAAAGGTGTGCTCTTCCCAGTCGGCCGGGGCTGTGGAATACATCGACTGCATCTCTGCAGAAGGGTACCTCTCGGCGAGTGTCCTGGTTATGACAATAAATAATCAGATGGAGAGGTTACAGAAATGCTGGAGTTTTGAAGAATGCGGAGCACCCCGTCATTGCTATTGCTACCAGGTTCACTCTGGCCCGGAGTGGTAGTACCTAATAGGGTCCTATCTATGGGTCAAATAGAACAAAACTGCGTACTTATGCTAAACTGGATTGCTTGAAATAGAACTGTTTTAACATTTAAACTACGTACTTATACTAAACTGAATTGTTTGAAATGGAACTGTTTTTGACGGTGAAACTGTACTACACTAAACTTAATTGTTTGAAATAGAACTGTTTTTAACCAAAACTATACTCATACTGAACTGAATTATCTGAATTAGAACTGTTTGACTAAATTGAATAGCTTCAAATAGAAATATTTTTGACAATTAAACTGTGTACTTATGCTAAACTGAATTATTTGAAATAGAACTATTCATTTGTATAAAAATGGATTTGGCATTAAATTACTTACACAGGTTGATATGCCATAAAACAAAAACAAACAAAAGTGTGCTCATATTTAAAATACATAAAAAGAAATTTTAAAACCGATTTAAAATATCTTTAAAATTAAAAAACAATGGTTCTCTTTGTTTCGTCTTTGTCTCATCGGAGAATTTTAGACCGTTGAACTGGTACACGAGGAGTTTAAGACACAGGGGTTAAGACCAGTAGCAATGCAAAAAAAAAGGAGGGAAAAATATTTTGTCGTACCCCAGGAGAGAGTTCGCACGAGTGAAATGAATTTCCCTTGACCCAGGTGGATTGCAGAGAAGAATAGTTATGTAAAAGTGCTTTTGTTTGCAGTTCTGGCATTGAATGACCATCAAGATTTGATATGCCATTACCTATCGTTTCAAGTCGCTATTCCCACTTAATAATTAAAATAACAATCGTTTGTTTGCAAATGAATATGCAGTTTGATGTATTCCTATCTAATACAAATAATTTTCAAACCCATCTATTTGACCCATTGATACGACTCTAACAGGTAATACCACTCCGGAACAGAGTGGGTCTGGAAGTAATGGTAATTAAAAAGTACTTCACAGTTTAGTGTCAAACTAATGAACATTCTATTTGGGGAAACCGGGGTTAATCCTCTGGAGGGGATTCAGTCAGTGTATTTTAATATCACGCCGTCAGCGCGGCCAGAACTTGATGAGGATACAGTTTAAAGCAAGACCTCTTAGTTCGTAGACCAAACTTTTACAACAGAGATGTGTTGGCAAGTGTGTTGGAGTTGGATTTTTTCCCTTCCTTCCTTACATTTTCGTTTTTTTTCTCTAAAAAATTGTGGGGGGTAAATTAGGCCCCCAACTTGGATTAATGTTCTTTCGACAGGAACCCCTGTAGGGCGCCAAGTGAGCTTTCATGTCCGATGTGCTCTCATGGTAAAGTTTCGGCGCATGCCTTGATCCAGTCACACCGCAAAGTGGCCCGAAGCTTCCGGAACGAAGGGGGAAAAATGACACTTCCACTCAACAAAAAAATGGAATGAAAAATGCTGGAAAAATCGTCAGTAATTTTATCAGTGGAAAAAAATGCAATAAATTTTAGTTTAAAGTTTTCCAAGTTTATTCTTAAAAGACTCTTATGATTGTTTTTTTTTTCTTTTCCTAACTTAAAAAAATCTTATTTTTTTGTGTCTTTCTTTATATTTTTATTATAATTTCCTTCTTTCTGTCATTCATTTTTTCTTTTCTCTTATTCTTTTATCGCTTTGTTTTTTTTTCTTCTTTTTTTTTTTTTTTTTTTTTTTAAGTTTTTGTTTTAAAGAAAGGCAGATAGAAAAAAAGAATGAAGGAGGAAAAGAAGGAAGAAAGGAATAATAGGAAAATGTTCAAAAAGAAAGAAGGAAAGGAGAAAAGAGGAAAGAAGAGAAAGAGAGTGAAACAATATTAAGTATTTCTCTCTTCCCTACTTTTTTTTTTGATTATTTCCTTTTCTTGTTTTTTTTTCTTTTTAAGATTCTTTTCTTTCGTTTTTTCTGGCTTTTTCTTTTTCAGTATATTTGTTTTTTTTTGTTTTTTTTTCATATTTTTTCTTCTTTTTATTTCGTTTCATCTCGTTTTTTTTTCTTTCATTTGCCTTATTCTTTTCATTTTTTTTATCCCATTTTTAAAAAATTTCTTTTCTTTTTTTCTTGTTTTGTCTGTTTTTTTTCCCTTTCTTCAGTGTATTTCTTTTAATTACCTTCTTCTAGCCTCTTCTTTCTATCTATCTATTTATATATATATATATATATATATATATATATATATATATATATATATATATATATATATATATCACACTCAGTCAGTCCATATCTATCTATCTATCTATCTATCACTATTCATGAGTATCTATTCACCGAAAAAAAAGACAGAAATAACAGGAAAATAGAAAGAAAGAAAGAAAGAAAGAAAGAAAGAAAGAAAAAGTGAGAGTAAATAGAAAGAAAGAAAGAAAGAAAGAAATAAAGAAAGAGTGAAAAAATGGAAAGAAAGAAAGAAAGTAGTAAGAAAGGAAGATAGAGATAGATAGATAGATAGATAGAGAGAGAGAGATAATATCAAGAAAAAATCAAATCAAATCCCAACTTTAAACTGGCAACTTTTTGTCTATTTTCATTTTCTTACTCGAACTCGTTTGTGAGAAATTTGGCTGGTTCCATCGTCGCTACGACAACGTCTTTCCCATACCACGTGACATTAGATTGAAATTTATAAATGCAGAGATTCAAATATACAACTTGACTTCGATTAATATTTCATGAGCTAAATTTAATTAAAATCAGATCACTTCCTTTTTATCTTGAGGTGAGATCAACCCGATCAACTACGGTAAGCCCAACAGCCGTAACCAGACACGTGACTTTCCTGAATTGCATCAAATATTCCATCATTTTTAGCCACTTGTTCAATATACTCCACGTATTTGTCGGGCTTAAGGAATTCTTTATTTGTTTTTGTTTTAATCGCATATCAACCTTCTCGGGTTATTTAAAGCCAAAGCTACCATAGTTCAAGAATTGTAGTGCTACGTCTGAATTTATAGCTGAGGGGGAGAGTAAATAAAGGTTCATGCACTACATAAGCGCGACTGGGATTTGAACTTGCTAACTACGATATCGCTGACCAGAAAGTTAGCCATAACTTCGCAAGATCCCCCCCCTTATTGGAATTCGGATGGATCCACAAATTCGTTTAAACGGATATTCGTTCGTCATAGCTAGAGAAATTGAATAGCGTCAGTTGTCGTTGTTCCTGGAGGTGAAAGTCATTTTGTACCAATAGAATTTTATAGTAAAAATCGTTTCTAATGCATTTTTATAGTAAAAATCGTTTCCAAAGCATTTTTATAGTAAAAATCGTTTCCAATTCATTTTTATAGTAAAAATCGTTTCTAATGCATTTTTATAGTAAAAATCGTTTCCAATGCATTTTTATAGTAAAAATTGTTTCCAATGCATTTTTATTGTAAAAATCATTTCCAATGCATTTTTATAGTAAAAATCATTTCTAATCCATTTTTATAGTAAAAATCATTTCTAATGCATTTTTATAGTAAAAATCATTTCCAATGCATTTTTATAGTAAAAATCATTTCCAATGCATTTTTATAGTAAAAATCATTTCCAATGCATTTTTATAGTAAAAATCATTTCCAATGCATTTTTATAGTAAAAATCATTTCTAATGCATTTTTATAGTAAAAATCATTTCCAATGTATTTTTATAGTAAAAATCATTTCCAGTTCATTTCAAGAGTAAAAATCATTACCAATGCATTTTTATAGTAAAAATCATTTTCAATGCATTTTTATAGTAAAAATCATTTCCAATGCATTTTTATAGTAAAAATCATTTCCAATGCATTTTTATAGTAAAAATCATTTCCAATGCATTTTTATAGTAAAAATCATTTCCAATGCATTTTTATAGTAAAAATCATTTCCAATGCATTTTTATAGTAAAAATCATTTCTAATGCATTTTTATAGTAAAAATCATTTCCAATGTATTTTTATAGTAAAAATCATTTCCAGTTCATTTCAAGAGTAAAAATCATTACCAATGCATTTTTATAGTAAAAATCATTTCCAATGCATTTTTATAGTAAAAATCATTTCTAATGCATTTTTATAGTAAAAATCATTTCTAATGCATTTTTATAGTAAAAATCATTTCTAATGCATTTTTATAGTAAAAATCATTTCCAATGCATTTTTATAGTAAAAATCATTTCTAATCCATTTTTATAGTAAAAATCATTTCTAATGCATTTTTATAGTAAAAATCATTTCCAATGCATTTTTATAGTAAAAATCATTTCCAATGCCTTTTTATAGTAAAAATCATTTCCAATGCATTTTTATAGTAAAAATCATTTCCAATGCATTTTTATAGTAAAATCATTTCCAGTTCATTTCAAGAGTAAAAATCATTACCAATGCATTTTTATAGTAAAAATCATTTCCAATGCATTTTTATAATAAAAATCATTTCCAATGCATTTTTATAATAAAAATCCTTTCCAATGCATTTTTATAATAAAAATCCTTTCCAATGCATTTTTATAATAAAAATCACTTCCAATGCATTTTTATAGTAAAAATCATTTCCAATGTATTTTTATAGTAAAAATCATTTCCAATGCATTTTTATTTAAGAAACATTGGTCAATACATCAAAGCTTCTTTGTACTTATGCAACATAAATTTGAATGAAATTATGGAAGACAGAAAAGACTGCAAATGCGTTGATAAAAAAAAAAGAAGACAAAAGACTAGCCAAAAATATATAGGAGTGTTTGACAAATTTGGTTCACGTTTTATGCTCTCCCCCTCCTCCTCCTCCTCTCCCTCTTCCGATTACGACAACAACAACAACAAAAGAACAACAACTCAGCCATCTAACCCTTAGCCTTTAGACACCCACTCCACTTTCTTACTCATATCGAAAGAAAAACAGTCTTTTCTTGTACCGAGGAACCCAATTCTCCGGACCAAACAATAAAAATATTTTAATGGCGACGATGACCTATTTTAAAGGGTTTCGGTTGCTTATAAGGGTATTTCAAGCTTTCATCGGCCACCCGACCTAACCTAAACCCCATATGCAAATGACGATCTTTAGACTCGCGATTAGCAAATCTTCAACAAATAGGGTCTCAAGAGAGAGAAAGAGAGAGGGAGAGGGAGAGAGAGGCAACGACCGAATAAGCATATAAAATTGGCCAAATAAAATCGTTATCATGAGATATTATTGGAAAAAGAGTGGATTGCATAAGAGACCATGTGACAACAAGTCTGCCAGTATTCCAGCACTCAACTCAGGATTATTTATTACGAGATGTAAATTCTACCTCATGGGCGTAATTTTAATTGCCTAATTAATTTTAACGGCAAGTCAACCTGCCTTGATTTACTTTATACCTAGAGGTTAGGGAAGTACGTTCCTTGTACGTTTACATTACCATTAGTTATTTTTTGACTTTTTTGTACACTGTTGACATTGGCCTAGCGGTTAGAGTGTTCGCCAATGGCCTGGGAAACCTGGGTTCAATCCCAGGTCGAGTCATACCAAAGACTCAAAAAATGGTACTTGATGCCTCCTTGCTTAACACTCAGCATTATAAGGTACGGATCAAGGGTAAAGTAGAGCAATCCAGGGAAAGGAGTCGCGCCCTCCCCAACACCTTGGTGTAGTAAGCTATCGAAAAGGGAGCCTTCGGGTCACCCTCGACTATGGTCGCCAACTTTTTTATATCAAGTATTCCTATCCAATACAAATAATTTGCAAACAGTCGTAGCTCCATTTAGATTGGTCACCTTACTAGGTCTAAAGAACCCAATCAGTCCTTCTATTTACTCATAACTGGTATGGGCGTGTGTGAGATCAGATGGATTTATGCCTTCGAAACAGAATACAAAAAGCTTCGTCTAAGATTCCAACTCAGCTTGCAGATTTCATTTCTTTGGACGATAACCGTTACGCTAAGCACGCTTTCAAAAATTACTTTTCCGTCTTTTTCAAAACAAAACACCACTGTGACCGAAAGGTCCATGACCGAAACGTCCCCGGACAAAACACCCGTGACCGAAACATCCGATGCCAAAACGTCCCTAGTTGAACACCCGTGACCAAAATGTCCCTGGCCAAAACGTCCGTGACCGAAACGTCCGCGGCCTAAACGTCCGTGTCCGAAAACTTTTGTTCGTAGCCGAAACGTCCCTGGCCAAAACGTCCGTGACCGAAACGTCCGCGGCCTAAACGTCCGTGTCCGAAAACTTTTGTTCGTAGCCGAAACGTCCCTGGCCAAAACGTCCGTGACCGAAACATCCTTGGCCTAAACGTCCCTGGTCGAAAAGTCCATGACTTAAACGTCCCTGTCCGAAACGTCTCGGGCCCGAAACATCCGTGGCCGAAAAGTTTTATTTGTGGCCAAAACATCCTTAGCCAAAACATTCCTCGTCGAAACGTCCCTGACCGAAACGTCTCTCGCCGAAACGTCCGTGACCGAAACGTTTATGCTCGAAACATCCGTGGCCAAAAAGTTTTATTTGTGGCCAAAACATCCCAAGCCAAAACATTCGTGACCGAAACGTCTCAGGCCAAAACGTTCCTGATCGAAACGTCCGTGTCCGAAACGTCCGTGACCAAAATATGCCTGACCGAAACGTCTATGGCCGAAAGGTCCGTGGCGAAATGTTCGTAGTCGAAAAGTTTTGTTCTAGGCCAAAATGTCCCTGGCCGAAGCATCCTACAATCGACCCCATTACTGTCATTGTCAAAAAAATCTCTATTCCTCCTAGATTCTCGAATTCAATCAATTTTGATACGTTAGTTTTTGGCACGGTTACAAGTGCTCCAACTACTACTGCAACTACTATTGCAACTATTTTGAAATTTATGAGTATCTCTTTTTTTTTTTTTTTTATTTTATTTATTTTATTTTTTTTTGTGGAGAACTATCTGCAAAGATAAAAAAAAGTGAGGGGTCAAGAAGGGCGATTACACAGCCTTTCTAAGTTGTTGCGTTATTCACTTGAAATGTACAAGAGAACCCACTTAATGAAAGTCTCAGTGAGGGAGACGGGGTTTTATGGAGTTGGGGTGGAAAAATGGAGGGCATTAAGAGACTTCTACCCACATCCACAAAGTATGAGAAACGGGAAATTGAAAAAATGGTAAATAAAAAGATCTGTCTCTCTATCACTTACTTTCTTTCTTTCTTTCTTTCTTTCTGTTCATATCTATCTATCTATCTATCTATCTCAGAAAGAAAGGATTCATTTCTCTTGATTTCCTTGAAAAAAGTGTAACGACAAACATTGTCTTTTTTGCCGGCTATTTAGGCACAACACAAAAAATGGTACTTGATGCCTTCTTGCTTAACACTCAGCATTATAGGTTAAGGGTAAAGTGGAGCAATCCAGGGAAAGGAGAAGCGCCCTCCCCTACACCTTGGTGTAGTAGCTATTGAAAAGGGAGCCCTCTGGTCACCCTCGACTTTGGTCGCCAACTTTACTTTATATATATATATATATATGTGTGTGTGTGTACATTTTGATATAGTTAATTAAAAAGTATAAGATATTTTAATTTCAGGTAGAGGCTTATTTTCTGTTTTCTTTCTGGAAATACAATAAAATCTCTTTTGTCGTCTATCCGTCTCCTTCTTGTATTCACACTGCCTACACCACTAATCTTTCATGATCTGATTAATCTGCTATGGCCAGCCCCTCCCCTATCTTTATCTACTCTCTTTACCCTAAATTTACACCCCCAGTCCACAATCGGTATTTTTCTCTTAAATTAAGAATATTTTTGTTCCAACGATTACTTCCGCTCTTCAAAGGATTCCGCAATCTCTCGGGTACTCCCAATCACCACCCCCAGGTATCACCCTACTTGTCGACTAGTTTCCCTACCCTACAAAAATCAATCTTCTTTATCTGAATCTATATCTCTTATGACAAGAAACAGGTGGGAATCTACTTAAGAAAAGTAAATTGTAGACAGAATAGTTGGGTTAGAATTATTGCAAAGTTGCAGAATACCCGTCAAATATGATGGGATTATTAACGCCTTCATCAGCACTTCTGTCTAAGACGGAAGTATGGTATCTGTTCTTCATAAATGTTGGGTCTCGCATGAATATGTCTAGATAGGAATCAGACCACTGACTAGTGGGTCTGAAAATCTTAATGGGTCTGGGATTAGACTGGATACATTTTTATGGTTTCTATAAACAAGACATTGACCCCATTATTGCTACCGAATTTCTAGAACTGAAAGAGACCAAAGAATTGGTTAAGAGAACTGAAAGGGAAAGATTGATTGGTTGTCTGAAAGTAAAATCATCCTAACCCGTACTCATTGAAAATGTTGTTCCATTCTTACTTGGTTTCCCCACCAAATGGTTAATTGATTTTGTTTGATTTGGTCTGGTTTGGTTTTATGGCATATCAACCATTGTAGGTTATTTAATGCCAAATCCTTTTTATACATATATATTAAATATATGATTAACATTTTTAAACGGCCTTGAGTTAAATCTTTAACACAGTTAAACGGTTTCACTTATTTCAGTCGAATACGAATACACAGTTAAATGATCGAACAGTTCTATTTCAAATAATTCAGCCGACAGGGCAATTCGTTAGTTGAGGCGGGATTTCTGCAGCAAAGGATGGAATTATGAAATATGTAATGTATCGCAGATTGAAAAGAAAAGGGACTTTCATCTTAAGCTGAACGTTGGAAGTCTAACTTGACAAACTGACAGTTACTTGTCAGGATTCATATTTTCTACATCATTTTGCTTTTGTAAATAAAATATTACTGTTACATAGAAGTTCTATTTGTGATTATGTGGTCCTGAAATTTGTTTTGACACCAAAAACAGGTTAAAAAACTCTGATCTGGACAGTTATCTAGACGAGTAGCTGTCAATTGCCCAGCCGTCTCAAAATGTTTTCATCGGTAATTTTTGTTGAAAAGCAAGACTGCGCTAGTGCAATATCCTTCATCCTATACCAGACTTTGTTCCATGTGACTTTTTCTTGGTTCCTATACTAAAATTAATCTCAAACACAAGAAATAAGACTGAACACGTTTACACCAGATTAAAAACAGAGTTTCCAACAGCGCTGGGGATACGCCGACTGCCCTTTTACAGAGGGGTAGGAACCCCACCAATGAGTGTCCACGGTATGACATTAAACTACATCAGATGGTGAGGCTAAGGTTCTCTAGCTATGGGGAATGTGGAGTAATCCTTAATTGCCATTACTCCCAGGTCAACTTTGACCCAGAGTAATAATACCTGTTAGGGTCCCATCTAGAATACAAATAGAACTTTTAAATCATTTAAAAGGATTATTATTATTTGAAACCATAGATAATTGGTTGTTTGGGTTATATGGCATATCAACCCTTGCAGGCTATTTAATGCCAATTTCTGCTTTACATATATTAAACTAAAGATTTCTAAACGACACATTCGACGTGGTGCATTCAATAAGTCTCCAGACTTTTTTGTACAAGCATTTAGAATTGTCGCAGACTCTTGAAAATTCACTATGTTATTGCTATACATCTTATGAGATGACTGACCAATTTTTATGATTTCAGCTTCAAATCAACAGCTACAGCAGCAATTGGAATACACCCTACTAAAGCCTAATTGTCACAGCTGGTGAATTTTAAAAATGCAATCTGGCCGTGAGGACACTTTAGAAGAACGATATGCCATAATATTCAGTTTTAAACTTGGAAAAAATGCCACAGAAACGTATGGAATGCTTCAGACTGCTTTTGGAGTATCTTGAATGAATCGAACATCAGTTTTTGAGTGGCATAAGAGATTCAAGGAAGGCAGGGAGTCTGTGAGGGATGATAAGAGGTGTGGGAGGAGTAAGGTAGTCAATACACCAAAGTTGATTGGCCAAAGGCTTAGGGTTAGGGTTACTATGTTGAGGTTTTAAGGGAGTTCAGCAAGAGATTCCGTCGGAAGAGGCCAGCACTCTTCAAATCGGGTCAGTGGCATTTCCACCAGGACAATGCACCAGTCGAAAACTCCATCCTTGTCACAGACTATTTGACCAAGATGGGCATCAAGAGAGTTCGTCAGACTCCCTATAGTCCAGACGTTGCTCCCTGTGACTTTTGGTTATTCCCTTAGCTCAGAGGCTGTCGTTATAAGACAATTGAGGAGATGAAAAGGGGCTGTGGCGAAGGTCATTGACACGCTTACACAAGAGGACTTTTATGGGGCCTTCCAGAAGCTGTTGGAACGATAAAACAAGTACATTGCTGCCGGAGGAGATTACTTTGAAGGTGACTAGAGTTTCATGCGTGTACTATCAATAAAAGAGACCATACCAAAAAAATCTGAAAACTTATTTCATGATCCACCTAGATAACATTTCAAACAAGCAAGTGTTTATTTGTTTGCATACAATTAGTTTCAAGTATTTCTATCTAACACTAACAATTCAATTTTGCTGGCAGTTAAATGATTATACATACTATTTTTAAGTGAATTGGTCGTAGGTTTGGTTGAGTTTTACATCATATCAACCACTGTAGGCTGTTTAATGCCAAATCCTGTTTATACTTATATATTAAATGCACGTGATTTGTAAACATTTCAAAAGAAGCCTGAGCTCATTTTTCTTCATAGTTAAATGATTTCAAGTACAAGAATCATTCTATTTACTTTTAATCATTTGTTTGCACACAGTTAAATGGTTTCTTGTATTGGTATATAGCAGTAACAAGGTTGAATTTTCCTTTTTAAGTGGAGGAATTATATTGTGAATTGAATTACCATAACCAGAAAATCCGGCGAACACTTATGCACGACAGAAGGAAACACTGGACAGCTGTTTTAACCTTATTAGGTCTCATCAGCAGTGTATACCGTGATCTCCACCTCTGGAGATCGAACCAGCAACCTCAGATTGCAGTGCCGAAACTCTACAGCTGAGCCATCAGTTCATATTGCACACAAGTGGCGCCAAATTAACTAGTCATGGTAATTGCGCGGCCAATTGACCTAACTGTGTCTTGCAAGTTACATCCGTACTCTTTCCAGAGGACACGGTCACCTCCAGGACTACGTCTTCCCAAGAGGATTAGAAATACGCGTCCGCGTAATTATTATGACCCTTGTTGTTGGTTCGATCTCCAGTGGTGGAGATCACGGTATACACTGCTGATGAGACCTAATAAGGTCAAAACAGCTGTCCAGTGTTTCCGTATGTCGTGCACAAGTGTTCGCTGGATTTTCTGGTCATGGTAATTCAATTTACAATGTAAGATGTTAATTTGTCGGTAATTTAGAGCTTATCTGTTTGCGCACTGTTAAATAGTTTTAAGTATCGTTGTCATTTATTATATTTTCTTGATTAAGGCTGGCGTAAGACTATGCAATCTATTTCTCTATCCATACTTTTGATAATTTAAGATCTTAGTTGTGATTTTGTCGAACCTTGAGCATTGCACTGTTTATTCATTCTTATAGGTGACTTAGTTCTTGAGGGGACTGTATCAAATTCAGCTGAGGGCATTTTGAATGCATATTCTGGTCTTTCATTCTTCATGTTGGGATTCGTCAGTATTTTTTTCAGATTGGGAGCTTGTGGTTTTTGTTTGGTTTGGTTTCTTTGTTTAATGGCATATCAACCTTCGTGGGTTATTTAATGCCAAAGCCATTCTCCTAGGAGAACAGTAGTGGTGCTATTTAACCCATAGATGGGAGGATAAGGGGGTTCATACCTTTCCCAATGGTATTTGCTCGAAAGTGAACGCAATTGCGCGACTGGAGTTCGAACTCGCTTGCTACGATTCTACAGTCCATCGCTTTAACCATTACACCACGAGGACACCCCGGTTTTTGTTTAAGTTGTACTGGCTTTTTGGGAGACAAGTTTTTTTTGTCTGTCTTTGATGGTTTTTGATAGACGGATAGGAGACTTATGTAAGAGATGTTTTGTTGGAGGATATTTTGCACTTTTAGGAGAAGTAGTTCATGTTGGAGTGGTAGATCCTATATGTGCTTTTGTTTGGACTACATCATTGGATTTCCCCTTTTTCTTTTAACTTGTTTAGTTTGTGCTTGATGAAATTCGGTCGAGTATAGTTATTTTTTTCCGGTGCTCCTGAAACTTTGGCCAATCATTCAGTCCCAACTGGATCAATTTCTCTACGAGAGCTCAGTGCAATAGAAACGTAAGTGTTTTCTCTCATATAGATCTCTACTATTTTCCTTGTTTCCTGGAAGGACACATTCCTCTTGTGTTTTATTTCAAGTATTTCCTTTTTTAATAGATGCTACGTGATCTTGAATAAGTTCTTGCGGAATTAGGACATCTACTTTCTTTTTAGCAATATTCATCCATGTGGTCCGTGTTCTTATCGGGGTTCTTGGGGCATGTCAATCGTCCTCTGCAAACTTCCCTGTCGTGTCCATATTTTTGGTATTTGAAGCATCTTAGTAGTACTAAGGCATACTTACAATAGCTGATCTTCTTCCTCCTTGGGAGCATGGGGCTCCGACTGCAATGTAATTGTTTTACCGTTCCAACAACTTCTGGAAGGCCCCATAGAAGTCCTTGTGTAAGCGTGTCAATGACCTTTGTCACAGCCCTTTCATCTCCTCAATTGTCTCATAACGACAGCCTCTGAGCTTAGAGAATAACCAAAAGTCACAGGGAGCAACGTCTGGACTATAGGGAGGCTGAGGAACTGTTTTGATGCCCATCTTGGTTAAATAGTCTGTGACAAGGATGGAGTTGTAGACTGGTGCACTCTCCTGGTGGAAATGCCACTGACCCGATTTGAAGAGTGCTGGCATCTTTCGACGGAATCTCTTCCTGAACTCCCTTAAAACCTCAACATAGTAACCCTAGCCCTGACCCAAACCCTTTGGCCAATCAACTTTGGTGTATTGACTTCCTTACTCCTCCCACACCTCTCATAATCCCCCACAGAATCCCTGCCTTTCTTGAATCTCTTATGCAACTCAAAAACTCATGCTCGATTCATGCAAGAAACTTCAAAACAGTCTGAAACATTCCATACGTTTCTGTGGCATTTTTCTCCGAGTTTAAAACACAATTTTATTGCATATCGTTCTTCTAAAGTGTCCTCATTGCATTTTTGAAATTCACCAGCTGTGACAATCAGGCTTTAGTAGGGTGTATTCCAATTTCTACTGTAGCTGTTCATTTGAAGCTGAAATCATAAAAATTGGTCAGTCATCTCATAAGATGTATAGCAATAACATAGTAAATTTTCAAGAGTCTTCGACAATTTTAAATACCTTTACAAAAACATTCTGGAAACATTGAATGCACCACGTATATATATATATATATATATAGTTTCATTTTTCTATATGTTCAACGATTTTTAAAGGATTATATATCACTTCTGACAACTTTTTTTATATAGTGTTATGTTACAATAATACAGTAAACAAATAAAGAAAAACGGGTGTCTTCTATCCAGTCTCTTGGTGGGCCAAATTTCTTGACAAAGTCTCACGTAGCCAATAGTGTTTTCTTTTCTTCTCATCTTCTTCCTATGTCGAGCAGGATATTTCTTTTTTTTTATGTTAACATGCTAAGAAAGAAAAAGAAATGAAGAAAGAAAGAGGATATGAAATAGAGAGAGAGAGAGAGAGAGAGAGAGAGAGATTAATCCCCTCTCTCGAAACGTCATCTGCCTTTGTCTCCACTCTGTCACTTGGTTAAGAGTCTCACATCTGCAGCTACTTATAAAGGCCATCACATATCATGGTTCTTTAGTTTGGTTTGTTGGTTACGATATTGCGCAATCTCTATCTCTTTTTATCTATCTATCTATCTATCCACGCACACACTCACACACACACACACACACACATACACACACACACATACACACACACACACATATATATATATATATCCATTTCTGTTTTTTTCTCAGTGGCATTTAAAAACTTAAATACGAACGTTTGCACAAATATGAAACTCGAACTTTGGGGTGACAGAATCGGGTGGGTGCTGCTTTGTCTTTGGAGGAGGGTTGCAAATTTCCCGCGTTGTAACTTTCCTTACTCAAGACCCAGATGTGATTCTGCGAATAGACTCGGGGATGGGGGATATACTGTCTTTCTCGGTATTTTCGTTTGATGCCATTTTGTTTTAAAGTTTCGGTTCCATGCACCCACAATACGCTGTGAATCACCACCCACCTCATTCAACTACAGTTTACAGTAGATTTGAAAAGACATTGCTGGCAGCTACCACACGTTTCTTGAATCTATCGGTGCTAAACGCAATCACATTATTTGAAAAACTTACCAAAAACAATATAATTTAGGAACCTTTCTTAATCACAAGAGTGAGTCAAAAGTTTTGCAATATTTTGGTAGTATGTGTTGGTTTGCGGTGTGTATATTCCGTGATCGAAGCTATGCAAACCGTGAAAAGCAGCCGTTGTAGTTGATAGTGTCGTGGTTGTTGGTGCGCTGAGAGAAGACTAGTATTAAATTACCATAGCCAAAATTAGTTTCGTAATGTGAGGTTCAATTCGACAGTTTCTGATACTTTCTCTAGATCGTGAAGCTGATCAAACAGTTTAGACTATGCATGGCTTCAGACTATGTGTAATTTTAGTCTTGGTTTTTCAATTTCTTTGTTTAAAGGCATATCAACATTCGTCGGTTATCTAAAGCTATCCTTAGAGAAGAACTCCGCTTAAAAATTGACCTTGTGTCATATCCTGCCCGAGCGGAGGGGTTGGTAAATAGGGTAAATAGGATAGTGGTGCTATTTAACTCTTTGCTGGGGGCATAAAAGGGATCCATACTCTTTTCAAGAATATTGGCATGAAAGTGACCGTAATGATGTTCGAACTTGCATACTTCGATGTCGCATGCTATGAGGATTCCTTCCACCACGTGTAATTTGAAAACCGCACAGATGAACAAACAAGACAGTTTAACTTTACGAGTTCGAACTCAGACAAAGAAGTAAAAAAAAAAAATTGTGCGAAAAGTGAAGTTGCAGTAACCAGATGTGTATTGAAATCCCTATAGTTTTAATGGTCTGTGAGATATGCCATCTAACTATTGTTCCACGATGTTGCGCCCTACATGACTTAAGCCCGCATAGCGTAGCGGTTATCGTCGAAGGAATTAACTCGGTGACTCGAGTTCAAATCTTGGACGAAGTTGTGTGCGTTTCACTTTGCGCAAATGCCCCGGGGAAAGGTGTGAGTTCATCTGTTCTCCCTCCAGCTACGGCTACATTGTGGGGCAGACTGGGCTCTTTTGCCATGGTACGACAACCAGTCTAAAAGACGGAAGAATTTAAATTCAAACTTTGTGTCACATCTTGGCCGTGGCTGGGGTAAATTCATACTTTTTGCTTTTTTGTGTTTAATGTAGGTCGCAATTGATTTTTCCCCCAACATTAATAGTTAAACTGGAAAGAAAATGCAACCAAAACAAATAGATAGATAGATAGATAGATAGATAGATACTGAAATTGAGAGATAGATATTGTTGTTTTGTTTTACGGCATATCAACCCTTTTCGAGTCATTTAATGCCGAATTATGTCATTTTGATGAAAGTTTCACACAATTCAGTTTAGTATATGTACAGCTTTTTTTTATACGCTGTTTAAATATCATAAACAGTTCTGTTTCAAAAAATAACGATCAAAACGCCCTTTTCCCCTGCATGTTAGAGCTCAAATACACATTCTATTTTTTCCAAGCCACCCTAATCAAACCCATACACAGCAAAAAATCCCGAAGACTACTAGAATCTTCGGTAATTTCCAAAACAAACCATATATGACAATGTTCAGGATTTTCCAAGATCTCACAATACCTGTCAAACATCATACTTAACAAAAACAAAATCAACATAGAAAAGACATTTCTTCACTCTGTGCCACCTTACTTTTAAGAATTCTTTCCTTATCACTTCATATTCCTCCCTTTCTCACCCCAATTGCCACCTACACACCACAATAAAGACAAAGTTCTGCAACATCATAGTATAGTCGTTATCTTTCCACGAAACTAGATATGCCGAACCCCTTCCCATAATCTTTCTCTATTTCTTTCTATCAGCTTACTATAACCATGTCCACTTTTAAAAAAAACCTTAAATGAAAATTGATATATTTGACTTAAAACCTTTCCATACATCAGCTTGATAAAATCTATCTCCACTTTCACAACAAAAAAAAAAAAACATTAATGAAACCTGATTCATTTGACTTTAAACCCTCTTTTCTTCCTGCTGCAACTATATCCAGCCCACCATCTTATCACTTTCCTCAATTGCTTTTAAATAGAAAAACTCAGAAAACGGTCTTTGTCTGAAGAAGTTCGATGGAATGAAACGAACGAAATATTACATCTGAATTGTTTGATTTATCCAACTTTCCACATGTTTCTATCATACTGTCATATTCACTACAATCAATCAATTCAACACACATATATACGTCGTATATTCAATATGTTTCCAGACTTTTTTGTACAGGAATTTAAAATTGTCGTAGACTCTTGAAAATTCACTATGTTACTGCTATACATCTTATGAGATGACTGACTAATCTTTATGATTTCGGCTTCAAATGAACAGCTACAACAGGAATTCGAATACACCGTACTAAAGCCTGATTGTCACAGCTGGGGAATTTCAGAAAACGCAATGAGGACACTTAGAAGAACGATATGTAACAAAAATTCTGTTTTAAACTTAGAAAAATGCCACAGAAACGTATGGAATGCTTCAGACTGCTTTTCGACCATCTTGCATGAATCGAGCATCAGTTTTTGAGTGGCATAAGAGATTCAAGGAAGGCAGGGAGTCTGTGAGGGATGATAAGAGGTGTGGGAGGAGTAAGAAAGTCAATACACCAGTGTTGATTGGCCAAACGGTTAGGGTTACTATGTTGAGGTTTTAAGGGAGTTCAGAAAGAGATTTCGTCGGAAGAGTCCAGCACTCTTCAAATCGGGTCAGTGGCATTTCCACCAGGACAATGCACCAGTCCACAACTTCATCCTTATCACAGACTATTTGACCAAGATGGGCATGAAGGACTTCTATGGGGTCTTCCAGAAGTTATTGGAACGGTGCAACAAGTGCATTGCAGCCGGAGGAGATTACTTCGAAGGGGACTAGAGTTTCTTGTGTGTACTATCAATAAAAGTGCCGATATGAAAAAAGTCTGTACACTTATTTAATGATCCTCGTATATACATATATATATATATATATATATACGTGTGTGTGTGTCTGTGTGTTTATTCTCTCTCTCTCTCTCTCTATATATATATATATATATATATATATTGAATTATCAATCTCAATCTGTTTATATATTTCATTCTGTTTAGGTCTTTATTTCCTTCTAAGTCCGTTTATATCTATCTCACTTTTTAACAATGATATCTTTACTTATCTATCTTGACCCAGTCAGCAGAGAGAGTGTGTGTGTGTGTGTGTGAGAGAGAGAGAGAGAGAGAGAGAGAGAGAGAGAGAGAGAGAGATGAAGACGTGGGATAAAATGAAATGAGAATATTGAATTTAATTCAATTTTTGATATTGTTTTAAGTAGTTTCAACCTTGGGTCATAGTCAGGAGTAAATTGTTTGAGAAGGAAAGTTTGAAAAAAGATTTTTTAATTGCTGACATTCCACAAAAAGTGACGAACAATAAACAATATATATATATATATATATATATATATATATATATTAAACGAAAAAGAATTCAATTTTGTATTTTCATTATAAATTTATTTCGGTCTAAGATATTTTGATCACATCGGATTGAAAAACAGAGTTATGACTATGTTTTTCCCTGTTTTTCCATCTGATGTGGACACAATATCATCTTAGACCGAAATGAATTTATAATGAAAATACAAAATTGTATTTTCGTTCAATTTATATAAAAAAAGAGTTTTTTCTCTGCGCCTGAATTTTGATATATTTTTAATCTGAAATTATTTATTCGATAGCTGTTGACATTAAGCACCCCATTGGCTATTCCATATTCTCCTTGGATTATAATCTTTTAATCTAATCTTTAGACTACTTTCTTCGGATTATATATATATATATATATATATATATATATATATATATATATATATATATATATAATTTACAATGGCTCCTATTGATGAGAAAAAAGCTACCGAAATATTACTATGACTCTTTCTCAGGGAACTCCACGCTATCAGTACGACTTGATAATATATATATATATATATATATATATATATATATATATATATATATATAATTTAACATTAAAAGCATTTTTGTCTTCATTTTTTTGCGTTTATCCTTTCAAGTTACCGTGTCGATTTTATGATATTCGGGTGGAATTGGTTAATAAACCATCCATAATTAACAGTTTCCCTAGTACTTTCTACCCGATCTTGGGCCATCATCAGGGGTGTGTATAATGCAAAAGTGATGTAACCTTTGCATCTACATTACTGCTTTGCAAGAATCAGCGTTTATACTGGTGTATTGTGTAGCATTTATTTTTTAGAATTTGCTTCTCTAAAGAGCATCACTAGCTAAAGACATTGAAATTCATTAGCACTAGATCCAAACACACACACACACACACACACACACACACACACACACACACACACACACATATATATATATATATATGTTTGTGTGCGTGTGCTACAAAACAGCAGCTGTATGGCTGCTTGCTGGGACGAACTCTTAAGTGAGGTCCTCCAGTGGACTCCCACGCATGAACACACCAGTCTTAGCTGACGAGTGAAGATTTACATTTATCAGCTCTGTGTGGACACTGCATGGCGTCTTGAGGACCTGCCAGAGTAATGGATAATTGGAATGAATGGCGAGAAAGAATCAAGGGAATCCGTGTCATCAGCTCGATAATTATCTATCTATCTATCTGCGCAAATGTTGTATATTGACCTTCGACCCGGCCAAACATGCCATTCCAAAGACGCGGAAGTTGCATATTCCATTGGCGTAGGCGGGCTTGGCTGACAATATGGGACAAAGTAAAATGCCACGGTACAGTCAGACTGATGCACCGGAAGAGAGTGACCTGTGAACTGCATGACAGTTATTTCCGTTCGATGACAATCAAACATGCCATTCCAAGGACAGCGGAAGTGACACATCCCGATGGCTAGTTATGGGGAGATATTGAGTAGGCGATTGAACTATTATATAACTCGGTGAAGACAGGAAGTCAGTTAGTTTTGGAGACCAGAAGTTGGAGACAAGTTGTGGTAGAGAAAGCCAGCACTCAGCAGAAAGCTGGGCCCCTAGGCCTCCGGTTGAGCAGCCCTGGAGAACGAGAAAGACACAACACTGATGGCCGTAAGAGTGGGGGTCAATGTGTTGCAGTTCTGTTCGGTCTCCAACTCCCTCTCACACACACAACCCTTTCAAATAAAGTGAGAGGTATATTTTTTTCAAGAAGTCTTCGCTCGTCTTTATTGTTGTGTCGTTATGATTCTGTATGCATATATATATATATGTGTGTGTATTATGTGTTTGTATAGTTTAATCATGGTCATGGCTATACAACACAAGCACATTCACGAATACGAGAGTCAGCTGAAAAGTTCATGTGAAGTACTGTTGTTGACTTTTTACTAATACGATCTAAGCTCTGCAACACCAATAAGTTGACCTCAAGAGCGATTATGTCAACGAATAAACTTTATTTCCATGCTACTATATTGGTAAGCGTATAAACCTTTCAGCCAACCTTCGTATATACATGGATATATATATATATATAGGTAGACGAACCAGACATGCAGGACACTGCTGGAGAAGCAGGGACGAACTCATAAGTGATGTACTCTTATGGACCCCCACATATGTCCTCGTGGTGTAATGGTTAAAGCGATGCACTGCGGAATCGTAGTACGCGAGTTCGTACTCCAGTCGCGCTATTACTTTCACTTTCGGGCAAATACCCTTGGGAAAGGTATGAACCCCCTTATTCTCCCTCCAGCTATGGGCAAATAGTAGGACGGACTAGGTTCTTCAGCCTTGGTGAGGCAACTAGTCTAGGAGAAGGAAAACTCTGAATTCAAACCTGTTAAACTCCGCTTAAAAATTGACCTTGTGTCATATCCTGCCCGAGCGGAGGGGTTGGTAAATAGTACCCCCACATATGGCCGAGCAAAAGCAGGACGACCAGCACGAACATACATTCAGCAACTCTGTGAGGATACGGGATGTAGTCCAGAAGACCTGCCAGAGGCGATGAATGATAGGGGAAAGTGGCGAGAGAGAGTCAGGGATATCCGTGCTACCAGTACAACATGATGATGATGAATGATATATATATATATATATATATAGAGAGAGAGAGAAAAGATAGATATTTTGGTTGATCAGACAAGATGATGAAAAATAAATGGAACGGTGGATATATTAAAAATACAAACAACGGAATCAGTTCAGAATATTTCGTTCTTAATATTGACAGAACTTTTTCAACTGGGAAAACATTGTTTTTTTCTAAAATTTATCAAAAAGAGGAAATAGATAAGCGTGTATAAATATGAATATGAAAGTGGCTAGGGCGTCTAAAGAAAAAAGACAGAAAAGGAAAAAGGGGGAATGGATCAAAGATTGAGTGGTGGTGGTGGTGGTGGTAGGGGTTGTTGATTTTGACTTAATTTCTGCAAGAAAAAAAAAGAGAGAGATATAATATGAGACAGAGGGAGGTCTGAAGAAGGAGGAATGAAAGGGAAATAAAAAGGGGAAATGGTGACATGCATGCTGAGGTTTTGGAGGTGGAGGCCCAGGCACATCCTGTCTTGTCAAATATTTTTGATTACATTGGAATATCTAATTGTAAAAAGAAAATTAAAAATATGGAGGCACTAAAAGGAAAAAGTCAAAACCAACAACCCCTACCACCACCACTTAGTCCTTGATCTATTCCCCTTTTTCCCGTTTCTGTATTTTGTCTTTAGATCCACTATACCCTCTCATATATTCACATTTATACACTCTGATCTATTTCCTCTTTTAGATAAACTTTAGGGAAAAAAAACTATTTTTCCTAGTTGAAAAGGTTCTTTCAATAAATAAGAACGAAATATCCTGAAGTGAACCCGTTGTTTGTGTTTTTAGTATATCTATTGTAATATTTATTTTTCATCATATATATATATATATATACTAATCTAATATATGCCAGCATTCATGGTTACCAGAAAAAAAGAAAAAAAAACCTCCAGGAACAAGAGATAAAAATATCTCGAATCACCACCCGGGGGGAAAAATATCATAGGACAAAAAGAAAGAAAAGACCAACCCCATCACACCAGTTGAAAAAATCAAGAGATATGCAGTCAGTTGGTCAAAAGAAAACTAAAACCCACCGTAAACGCTGCAATGCTACAATTACAAGAGTGCTCAACACGAGTGGAGCCAATTATAAAATTAACTTAAATCGTGATTTAAGTTAATTTTATATATATATATATATATATGCATGTGTGTGCGAGTTTTATTTCTACTTTATCAATAATTCGAGTCATAATACGACTGACAATCCCCTTTTCTTGTTTACAATGCACAAACTAAAAAAAATGAACGTTCGGCTGTTTGGAAAATACTCTCCGATTTTTGTATCATCATCATCATCATGATGACGTGCGGCTAGCACGGATATCCCTGACCCTCTCTCTCCACGTCTCCCTATCGTTCATCGCCTTCGGCAGGTCTTTGTTCTGAGATATTATTTTAATTGAAGTTGTATAAAAAAATTCACATTTCTAATGAGTAGAGAGTTGCCTTTGCTAATTTTCTATCCTTTTTTGAAGGTTATAAGCGCCTAAACTTGAACATGAAGAAAGAACAACCAGCAGGAAATTTAAGATTTAGAATCTTATATTGGAGCCAAACCTTCATCTGGTTTTCCAGAAAAAAAAAGTTCCTTAAAATCCTCTCTGAAAAGTATAAATGAAATAAAAGAAAATGTAGCTCTCTACCCCCTCCCCCCCATTTTTCTTCGCCCAAAGTTTCAACAATTTTGCGAAAATTCTAGGTTAATGTTTATGAATTTGTTTAATAACATCTGGTTTGGTTGGTTTGGTTTTATGGTGTATCAACCATTGTAGATTTTTATACATATAAACAGTTCTATTTCAAACAATTCAGTTTAGCATAAGTACAGAGTTTAAATGTCAAAAACAGTTCTATTTCAAACAATTCAGTTTAACATAAATTCTCAGTTTTTTATTTACACACAGTTAAATGTAAAAACAGTTCTTTTTCAAACAATTCAGTTTAGTTGGCCCACCGGTTAGAGTGTTCGCCAATGGCCCGGGAGACCTGGGTTCAATCCCAGGTCGAGTCATACCAAAGACTTTAAAAATGGTACTTGATACCACCTTGCTTAACACTCAGCATTATAAGGTACGGTTCAAGGGTAAAGTGGAGCAATCCTGGGAATGGAGTAGCGCCCTCCCCTACACCTTGGTGTAGTAGCTATCGAAAAGGGAGCCTTCGGGTCACCCTCGACTATGGTCGACTAACTTACTATAAGTATAGAGTTTAAATGTCAAAAACAGTTCTATTTCAAACATTTCAGTTTAACATAATTACAGAGTTTAAATGTCAAAAGCAGTTAAATTTCAAGCAATTCGGTTCAGCATATTTACTCAGTTTTTGTTTATATACAGTTAAATGTATAAACAGTTCTATTTCAATCAATTCAGTTTAGCATAAGTACATAGTTTAGTTCTATTTGACCCATAGATAGGACCCTATCAGGTGCTACCACTCCGGGACAGAGTAGACCTGGGAGCGATGGCAATAAAGGGGTACTCCGCATTCCTCAAACTTTTAGCATTACTGGAACCTCACCATCAGATTGTTTAGTGTCATATCTAGGACACTCTTTGGAGAAAGTCTTACCCCCAGCAGAGAAGCAGTCGACTGGGCCATTAATGACATTTGTGAGAAATGCTTTTGCACAACCCAGACTTCTACGTATGACTTCTAACTAAATGACAAATATCCACCGTGAAATTTCTTAGGTTTCGTCTCATAAACCTGAATGTCAGTAACCACGCCTCTTCTGCTTGTCTGGCTTGTCAAAATAGAAATCAATTATCGAATTAATTAAAAACGTCGGGAATAGAGGGGTTGGGTAACTGTAATGGGGTTGGTGGTGGCTGTTTCGAAGCGGGGGGGGGTCTAAGTGTCGTGTTTTTTGATTAACCGATAATTAGACTACGTGTCAATTGTAATGAAATAAAAAACAATAAAAACTGTGAAAGGGCAACACTACGCCAACAGAGCCATTTTCAACCTTTCGTTACACTTCGTTAACAATTTCACACATTAGCAGATGATGGGTTAGGGTTATGGAGTTATAAAAAGATTACAGGGTTGTGGGGCATCAAAATAAATCTGTGTTGTGAGGAGAGGTTGGTTATTGTGTGGGAGTACCCAGAAGGCCCCCTTTCGGATTACAGGGCTACTTCGGGTGAAGGATGATCGATCGATCTTCGTTTCCGGATCGGACAAACGAATACTGGGGTAATGATTCTGTAAATATTATTAATTGCTGATCTCATTTTTCAGCCGCTGTACTCTCCGGCATTCATACTCGGTAATTCAGAAATGAAGAGTACAGTGCTCAAAACGGTGTTAGCATAGCAACCAAGATGAGTATAGCAGTCCTCACTCTGTCGATAACAATGCTACATGGTCAAAATTACAAACTGATAGAAGGGTGTTCGTCTCGTTGGTAAATGAATCAACAATAACGGCAACAACCTTCTTAAACACGAGACCTTTGTCGTTTATTTCCATAAGAGTTTCTTTTCGAGTTTGTTGCTGTTGAGACTTCATCATCACTCTGATCTCCTTCGAATTGTCTGACTGACGTTCTTAGCACCCTCCTTCAAGGATCTTCTAGCTGCATCACTGCCCCTGGATTTATGACTTCTCCAACCTGTAGCTATTCATCGACGAACCAACATATACCGCCCTGTCCACAGGATTTAGAATACAGTGACTGTATCTTTTGCAGAATGGCAAGACTGCTCCACCCCAAAAGGGAGACTCGGGTAAGATAATAAAGGGCATCTTATCGTGAAGCTCCAGTTTTGGAGCTTTAGGTAGAATATAGTCACTCCATCATGACCATTACTCCCAGATCTACTCTGACCAGGAATCAGGAATGCCAGTACTTGAATTCCATCAATGGGTTAGTTAGATTCATTTTGAAATAGGAATACTTGATACTATATAACTGTATGCAAATTATTTGTATTGGATAGGAATACTTGATACTATGTAACTGTGTGTAAATTATTTGTCATCATAATCCACATCAAGCACGGATACCTCTTACTCTCTCTCTCTTTGCCCGTCCCTATCATCCATTGCTCCTGGCTGGTCCTCCAAACTACATCCTGTTTCCTCACTGAGCTGATGTAAATTCTTTCTAGTCAACCAACACTAGCATGTCCATGTGTAGTGGTTCATGTGTTCATCCTTGCTTCTCTAGCAATGTCCTGCATGTTTTGTTTATCTTACTTTGATGGTTTTTGAGATGGGAGGCAAGTGGCCGTACAGCTGTTGTTTTGTTGGGTGTTCATTCAATGATTGGTTCAAAACAGCACGCAGTATTATGGTGTAGTGGCCATCTAGCTTTTCCCCCGTGACACAGCCACGGCTTGGAAAAAAACCCCGTTTAATTTTATCGGATAGATAAGATTTCCATTTAATTGATAACTTACTGATAGCAGTCCACATCTTCACTAGGGTTATGTTATCGTCACTTTCAGTAGATGAGATATTACTGTTGAGGTATTGCCCAGTCGGCTGGGGCTGCAGAATGCACCGACTGCTTCTCTGCAGAGGGGTAAGACCTCACCAACGAATGTCCTGTATATGGCATTAAACAATCTGATGGTGAGGCTCCAGTAATGGTGTAGATTTGGGGAATGCGGAGTACACTTTCATTGTCATCGCTCCCAGGTCCACTCTGACCCGGAGTGGTAGTACCTGATAAGGGTCCTATCTATGGGTTAAATAAAATGAAACCGTGATTTGAATTTACTGTTTTTGGCATTTAAATTGGGTATTTATGCTAAATTGTATTGTTTAAAATAGAACTGTTTTGGGATTTAAACTGTGTACTAATGCTAAAATGAATTGCTCGAAATAGAACTGTTTTGACCTCTAAACTGAGTACTTGTGCTAATCTGAATTATCTGAAGTAAAACTGTTTTGACATTAAATTTGTGTATTGCCCAATCGGCTCGGGCTGTAGAACACACCGACTGCACCCCTCTGCAGAGGGGTAAGCCCTCCCCAAACGAATGTCCTGGATATAACACTTAACAATCGGATGATGATGTTCCAGTGATGCCGGAGCTTTGCGGAATGCGGAGTACCTCTTCATTGCCATTGCTCCAGGTCCAGGTCCAGGCTCCCAGGTAAATTTTTTGGATTGGATAGGAATACTTGATATCATATAACAGTATGTAAATTATTTGTATTACAAAGGAATACTTAAAACCCTATGTAGAAAGCTTCCTTTTCAATAGTTACTACTATAGGCGTAGGGGAGGGTGCTACTCCTTTCCTTGGATTGTTCCACTTTACCCTTGATATGTACCTTATATTGCTGAGTGTTAAGCAAGGAGGTATCAAGTGCCATTTTTAAAGTCTTTGGTATGACACGACCTGGGATTAACCCAGGTCTCCCGGACCATTGGTGAACACTACGAATTATTTGTATTTGATAGGAATACTTGATGTCATATAACAGTGTGTAAATTATTTGTAATAGATAGAAATACTTGCTACTATATAACAGTAGATTATTTGTATTAATAATGGTTACTTGAATTTATAATTGTTTACAAAAGATCATTATTAGTAGTAATAACTTTAAAGCATAAGATTGTATGCAAATTATTTGTATTACATAAGAATACTTGAAATCATACAACCATGTGCAAATTATTTGTATTAGATAGGAATACTTGAAACCATAGAACTGTTTGCAAATTATTTGTATTAGATAAGGATAAAACGTGGTGCGATAGACAACGACTATGGAAGGCAGTAATTATTGGAGATACGGTTACAAGACTCAGCATTCCTATCCGAGGTCGCAATTAATCCCCTGAAGAAGGTCAGAGGTGAAATTTGGCCGAAACGTAGTGAGATTAAACAAAAAAAAACAACAAAAAACTCCCAAGATGAGGACAAAAAGTCCGCAATAAATAAAAAAAAAATTCTCAGATTAAGAAGCCTCATCTCAAAAAGGATTCCCACGAAAGACAATTAGATAAGGATACTTGAAACCATACAAATGTATGCAAATTATTTGTATTTGATAGGAATACTTCAAACCTTATGACATTATTTGTATTAGAGAGGAATACTTGAAACCCTACAACTGTGTGCAAACAAATGATGATGAACAAATTTCAAAGCTACAGTTTAATAAAAAAAAATGCAAAGAAACATTGAAAATATAATAAGGTTTACAAATATTAGCAAATTAATCAAATTTTGGCAATAAATAGCCCCAAAGAGTTTGATATGCCTTTAAACAAATAAACTAAACCCACTCTGGATACGCAGCGTCAAGATATTTATATTTAAAATTCCGATTAAATATAAAGACGCTATCATGTACACACAAACGAGATTATCGTATTATCTTCAGGGAGAGGGTTGTCAAGGCTCAACAGATTAAAAGGCAGCGTAGCACTAAAATGAAGGCGTCACATAGGGGAAGCTGGTTGTTGTGGGGGACTCTCTGGGGGGAGGGTCTTTATCGGGAGAAATAAACAAACAATGAAGTGATTGTATCAAAGATAATAATCATTGTTTCTTCTTTAAATTTTCTTTTCAACAATTTGCGTCTTATCTATTATTTATTGCTGAATTATATATATATATATATATATATATATATATATATATATATATATATATATATATATATATATATATATATATATATATATATATATATATATATATATATATATATATATATATATATATATATATATATATATATATATATATATATATATATATATATATATATATGTGTGTGTGTGTGTGTGTGTGTGTGTGTGTAACCGGACATTGGCCTAGCGGTTAGAGTGTTCGCCAATGGCCCGGGAGACCTGGGTTCAATCCCAGGTCGAGTCATACCAAAGACTCAAAAAATGGTACTTGATGCCTCCTTGCTTAACACTCAGCATTATAAGGTACGGATCAAGGGTAAAGTGGAGCAATCCAGGGAAAGGAGTTGCACCCTCCCCTACACCTTGGTGTAGTAAGCTATCGAAAAGGGAGCCTTCGGGTCACCCTCGACTAAGGTCGCCAACTTTACTTACTTATATATATATATATATAACAAGGCGATTATTCTCTACGCGTGCCAAACAAAAAATAGTACTAACACACAAAAAGAAGAAAATAAGGTTAAAGTAGGCTATAAAGAAACAATCATGTCGTGTGGACAATTGGATGAAAGTGATATTCGGTTACAAAGACAATGTTGCTGTTCAGATGGAAAGTATATGGAAGGCTGTATTATAATAGTTGAGGAGGTCGTAAATGGCCTTAAATTCGCCCCTTATTCCCCTTCGAATTCAAATTAAAGTGCTGGACTGCTGTCTCGAAGTAAGCGAGTTAGAACTCCAGTCGTGTTATAACATTCATTTTTCGGACTAATACCCTTCGGAAAAGCATGAACCCTCTTATTCCACTACCCCCCAGCTATGGGTTAAATGATATCATTGAAGTTCTTCAAGTATTGTCTTGGCATTAAATTACCCACAAAGGTTGATGAGCCATTAAACAATGAAACCAAACCGAATCTAAAACAACGATGAAGATAAATATGATAAGTATTGGAAGTAAAGTTGGTGATCATAGTCAAGGGTGACCCGAAGGCTCCCTTTTTAATTGCTACTACACCGAAGTGTTGGGGGGGCGCTTCTTTATTCCCTGGACTGCTTTTGCTTACCCTTGATCCGTACCTTATGATACTGAGTGTTAAGCAAGGCCGCATTAAGTACCATTTTTTTAGTCTTTGGTATAACTCGACCTGAGATTGAACTCCGGTCTTCCGAACCATTAGGCGAACACTCTACTCTAAGATAAACATAGTTGTTTCAAGAAAATAAGCCATACAATCTTTATTTAGTAGGTGCTCGTGGTGTAATTGATATCGTAGCTGGAAATGGATAGGTGATATCAAATTCAAAGCCTGGACAAAGCTGTCTATATTTCATATTGCACTTCTACCCTTGGGAAAGGTATAAATCCAACTATTTGTTTCCAGCTATGGATAAAAAGTAGGGCAGACAGGGTTCTTTAGCCTTGGTATGGCACCCAGTCTAAGAGAAAGAAAACTCTGATTTCGATA
>OY757947.1:2670577-2765577 GCA_963585895.1 Sepioteuthis lessoniana | reverse complement strand
GGACAGTCTTTTATGCCTATACCTTAAAAAAAATGGAGAGAAAATTATAGACCCACACTTTCCCAAACAACGCTAAAACATAGCTAGATTATAAACTCATAAGCAAATAGTGGATAAAATGCGCTCGGAGATGTGGTGCTCTTCTTTTGGAGGAGTATCTTCTTATCAGAGAATCGTCACAGCAGAGATCCTCCTGAGTCTACACGGAAATAAGAAACGGTCAAAATCACACGTTACGACAGATCCTCACTTACCAATTTTTTTTCATCATACAAAGTGTGAAAGCACGTACGATACCCTGCCCTAATCAGCCGCCAACCAGGGGTGATAACACAGTTTAGGTAGCTCATGGCGGTTCTGCCACTCCTGGCGCTACCAAGCAGCGGACCGGGTATTTAAAAGAATTATATATATATGTATACATATATATACGCCAGATCAATTAAGAGCAGAGACTACATTGGACATTAATCTTCATTTTTAGTGTGCAGTTTGCGATTTAAAAAAAGCGCGTTTACTTTCGGCTGTTGATGTTATTTCGCGTTTTCAGTAACCGTTTCTTGATATTACGTAATCACACGGGAATGGTGGTTCCACGTGCATTTTATTCATGCTGAAGACTTTTCGCTCTCGACCAAATCCAACTTGATGCATATTACGCCGTGGTCTGAAGACGATATGTGGCAACTTTCAAACTGCAACCAGTGATTCCTATTTTTGAAAGAAACGAAATATATATAATTTCTGCTTTTTGTGAAAAGATGACGATCCATTCAACCGCGATTTCTTACGGTTACTATAAACGCGTAATAAGTAAAGTTGTCTCCCTTTAGTCGAGGGCGACCAGTAGCTACTACACAGAGGTGTAGGGGAGGGCGCAACCCCTTTTCCTGTATTACTCCATTTTACCCTTGATACGTACCATTTTTAAAGTCTTTGGTATGACGTGACCTGGGATTGAACCCAAGTCTCCCGGACCATTGGCGAACACTCAATCCACTAGCCATAAATATACGCTAACTGTAAGAAACAAATTCGATACTCTTCAGTAGATATGTGAAAGACGTACTCCAAATAAAGAATATGAAAACTTAGTCACTGCCCCCTTGTAAGCATCAACAGAGTGTTTACCAACCAAACCAAGGGTCAAATGTAGAGTTTCATGAGAATCACTAGTAATTAAGAAAATACGAGATAACGTGAAAAAAGTATCCTTACTTAATAAAAGAAACCTAACAAATATAAGCGCACAGAAAGATCTAACCAACACATACCAAAAAAAGAGCTATTTGAGTACATTTAAGCAAAGCCAAATCGAAAAGAGTAGAAATTCACTGGATGACAAACAATCATGGCAAACAAGCATGGCAAACAGTAAATTACGTGAACAGAAAGAAGAGCACATCGAGACCAAAACAAAAGGTTACTTGCAAGAAGAAAGACTCCTGAAGTAGAAAGAACACTTCAAAACCACTTTTGAAATCACTGAAAAATCTATCCAAACAAACGTTAACGACCAACGTGATGTCAAACTGGGATAGTTTACGAAGGAAGAACTTGACGCGTATTGAAAGAAATTAAAAACAGAAAAGCTACAGTCCTTAACGAAATACCTCCGGAAGTAAGGAAGACAAATCCGATGACGTACTTCTCCGATTATACAATACAATCTATAAACAAAACACAATAAAGAAATGAATGAAAAGTTGCATCATTTCCTTCTCAAAGAAAAGCGATTTCGGAATTACTTAGAACTACGGAGGCATATGTGACCGTGAAGAGCCAGAAATAAATAACACAAAGAGATGTCAGGTTTACGTCAGTGTATATTTACGGAAATACAGACATTAACGGTTACCAGTAACTGACTAGACTCGCTTGACTCGTTTAATGAACCAGCCACTATTTATGGTCTCGGGGAGGGTCCTTGTAGTGACGTCATGGGGTGTAATGGTTATCGTCGTCGGAAATGAACACGACGACACGAGTTCAAATCCTGAACGAGACTTATTGCATTTCACATAGCACTAATACCCTTGGGAAAGGTATGAATCCAATTATTCTCCCTCCAGCTATGGGTAAATAGTAGGACAGACTGATTCTTTAGTCTTGGTGAGGCAACTAGTCTAGGAGAAGGAAAACTCTGAATTCAAACCTGTTAAACTCCGCTTAAAAATTGACCTTGTGTCTCCGAACGAGAGAGTAGAGATTCAGAGCTGGACGAGGCCAGACGAATTTGTGCGCTACGGGCGCCGCGCGTTGGTTGGGTTGAGAGCTGACGATGAAAAAGCAGTCAGCATAGAAAGAAATTGTGTCGCTCTCCTCATGTCGAAAAACCTTTAAACTCAAGAAAGTGAATAAAAGTTTCGTACCTGAACCAATTTCGTGAGTTTCGTGTTTTTAGATTCCCTATGTCTATTTCACACATCCGTATATAGCATAATTACATAACACTGACAGTCATAGTTGATAAGGTTTCTGTTGGGTATCACCGACCTTTTCAGCATAATGAGCTGTTCCATCTGCCATTGTGGCAGTGGTGGGGATTGGTCTGGCGATGGGCCTGCACGTCCTTTTTTGGATTGCGTTTGTTTTCTCTATCGAGGGGCGGGTTGCTGTTGAAAGTTGTTGTTTGTTGTCTGTGAGTTTTGTGTTGTTGTTGCTTTGTGGCCCCCCTCAAGCAGTTGTTGCTGTTGTTTGTTTGTGAGGGGGGTCAGGCCTCGACTCGAATTGTTGTTTTGGCTCTTTTGAAAAGGAACGACCACCATTTCTCATGCCGGATTTTTCATTGTTTTTCATCGTTCTTGATCTTAGCCATATCGTTCGGATTCGTCTCCTCCTGGCTGTGTTTCGCGGCCATGGAGGGGCCTGACTCGCCCGAGGACGTGTTTGCAACGAGACCCTCCCCAGTGCCGGAGGAGGCACCTTTTGACTTGTCGTCGTCTGCAAGTGCTGTTCCACCGGCCCGGAGGCCAAGGGGGGCAGCGGTCTCTTGGTCGTCGCACTGTGTGAGCCGGGGAGCCCCCAGTGACTGTGCAAGAGACGGGGCAGAGGGGTGTGCCAACTATTTTGGGGAAGGCGAGGTCCTTCCTGTGCCGGAGCTTGTTAGAGAGGTGGAACCTAAGACCCTGTCTTTCGTAGTCACTGATCTTAAGACCAAGAGACTAGCAGGACTTAAAAAAGAGACTTTCGAAGACTTACTAAAAAGCGCAAACATCCCAGGTAAGTATTTCTGCCGCAGGAGCTTTGCAACCTGGGATGTTTTACTCCCTTCAGAGGAAGTAGCCAGGAAACTGGCCGGTGGTAACATTACGACACGCTTCTTCCGGCTGCAACCTGAATATCGAGGCAAGCGAAGAATAAAGGTCACCGTATGTAATGTCTCAATGCAATTGAGTGGGGACGTTCTCGCCGCCTACTTAAGCATATATGGCGGCGTTGAACAAGTTTCTCAAATAACATCTACACGAGGAACTGCATACGGTGATTATGTCTTTATCATGTGCCTCGATAGGGGAGGGTTTAACAACGTACCTCATAAAATTAAATACCGAGATCAAACGATGACGGTGGTCGTTGAGGGCAGGAAGCCCTTATGTTGGGCCTGTAACAAAATCGGACATTTTTCTAAAAACTGCTCTCAAAAAACAACGACCACTGCAACAACGACTACTACCACTACCACCACTTCCGAGATCATAACAACCAAGACACCCACCAAAAACATCGAAAATCAGCAAGAAACCCCCCCCCAAAAAGATGAGGAGGGGTGGACTCAAGTGACCAAAAAAAAGGGGGGAAAAAAACTCCCATAAAAAAGTCAATAGCCCCTACAGCTACCACAAAAGACTCAACAACTATAACCATCGCTACTCCTACTCCTACTGATACTACTACTAAAACACAATCATCAACATCGACCACTACAACAGAACAATCATCAACACCAATAGAACCCATGGATATGAGCATCAACTTAAAAAGAAGAAGGAATAGCGAAGACTCGCCAACAAAAGAGGGGGAAAAAAGAAATCCCAAAAAACCAACACAACAACAAACACCCTCCCTACCTCAACCTAAGGGGGAGGGGAAAAAGAAAATAGCAAAGTCACCAGCCACAAATGAGCGACCAGCTCAAATAATTCCTCCCCTCCCACAAAAACAAAAAATCACTCCAATAAACCCAATCGAAATCCCACTACCCCCCTTACTTTCCCCAATCACAACTCCGAAAATTTTCACACGGTCACACTCAGTGACAAGACTCTCACCTGACCCACAAACAGCATCAACATCATCATCAAGTCAAAAACCAAGAGCACGCTCGGCTTCAACAGAAGCCCGCCATGCAATGACCGCTTTTCTCTTCTGCGAAGACATTTTAGAAAACCCAAATCACGACCACATTTTAAAAACCTCATTAAAGCCATTGCGCTCATTTAAAAAAATAAACAACAAAGACGTCACTAATCCCTACATATTCAAGGACGCTCCAATGTTGACCACATTCGTCCGTTCAGCTGGCAATCGGACTAAAGAGCTATGGAACTTTATTGACGAAGCCAGCCGGGCGGACGTAATGCTGGCCAACACAAAAAATGCAATGTTAAAAAAAATGCTTCCTTTTTGTTCGGGCAGGGTCCCGATTTTAGTTCACCCATCATTTTATAGGTCCCTAAAGCTGAGGTACCCCATGGATGTCGGGGGAATTACCAGGGACGACCGAGTTAGCACTGAGCTCGGCACCGGTTCCCTGCGTCAGGCCGTCGGCATCCTCACCCCGAAGGATTTCCGGCCCGTAGTCGACACTGAGTAAGGTAAGTTGGATTGATGGCTTTAAACCTTGCCAGTTTGAATGTGAGGGGACTGAGGGATTCAAGCAAGTGTACGCGCTTGCTTGCTGAACTCAGGAACCTCGAAGTGGATGTTGCTGCAGTGCAGGAGACTCACTTTACTTGCGGTGCCGACTGTCGGGTGCTGGAAAGCGATTTTAACGTTTTCTCAGCATACGGCAGCCGCACCAGCGCTGGGGTCTCTTTGCTAGTTGGACACAGCCTTGATGCTGATATTGACGTTGTTTTTGCAGGTGACGGGGGCCGGTTGGTTGTGGCCGATGTTGCCGTGAAAAGTTTCAAGTTTCGTCTGGTTGCGGTTTATGCGTCCAATATCGCTGCGGAGAGGGTTTCCTTTTTTCGTCGGTTGGGAAGGTGTGAAAGCAGCCTTGTCGGCTTCGTGACTCGTCACAGTCTCGTCGACAGGTTTCGTCTGGATCACCCAGGGCGGGAGATGTGGACGTGGCTAGATAGATCGCCCTCTGCCAAAGTAGGTTCCTACTTGGACAGAGTGTTAGTGAGAAGAGCTGACATTGATTTTGTTAGTTGTCCCACGTTCCACTTGATAGCGTGGACTGACCATAAACTCATTAGAGTCAGTCTGCGGTTAGCAAATAGGCCTAGTCTAGCCGGCTACTGGAAGTTCAATACCTCCTTACTGGAGATACGGGACTTTCGGGATCGGCTAGAATCCCTAATTCAGCGGGCGTTAGTGGGGGCGGTTACCGGGAATAGGTGGTGGGTTTCTCTTAAACATAGGATTAGAGATTTCGCCACCAAGTACGGTCGACAGCTCAACTTAGACAGGACCACGGAGGCGAAATCTATAGATGATAGACTCTCCCGGGCGGTGGCTGGGGGGGACTCCCTAGGTGTAGAGCTAGCTAGGAGGGACCTTGAGCGTGAGAGTAGCGAGCGCTACAAGGGATCAGTAGTGAGATCTAGGCTAAAAAGAGTTCTCAACGAAGCTGTGAAATCGAACGCGACTGCGCGTGAAGAAGAAGTGCGAAGGTTCCCCGATCGGTACATCGCATCTGTCAAGACCCCGGACGGGCGTCTGCTGCGATCGGGTCGTGAGATACGTGACGCCTTTCGGGCGCACTTTCGGGATCGCTTTGCCCGCTGCACTGATCTCCCGCTCCGGGAGTTTCGTAGCTATCTCACCGACTTCCCCTGCCTTGGGGCGGCTGAAGCGGCTAGCTGCGAGGGTGTGGTTACTGAATGCGAAGTCCGTGACGCGTTGAAGCAGGTCGGCCTCAACAAGTCGCCGGGACTAGATGGTTTGCCCTACGAAGTGTACTTGAGGATGTCGCACATGTTTGTACCTATTCTGACGGATATGTTCAACCATTGGTTCGCCCAGGGAGCCATCCCTGGTAGCGTTACCAAGGGCGTGATCACATTGCTGAAGAAAGGTGGCAGGCATGTTTGGGAGGGTTTAGACGACTACAGGCCCATAACTCTGCTTAACACAGAGTTAAAGATTTTGGCCCGGGTCTTAGCAAATCGTTTACAGCTTGTCATTAGCGATCTGATCGGCCCCGAGCAGACCTTTGCTGTGAAGGGAAGATCAATCCAGGACAACCTGCACTTGATTCGCGAGGTCCTAGAGGGGATAAAAGACGACACCGAATCCGCGCTGATCAGTTTAGATCAGTCCAAGGCCTTCGATAGGGTTGACCATCGGTTCTTGGCGTCTGTTTTGAAGACTGCCGGATTCAAAGCGGAGTTCCGCAGATGGATTAGCATGATGTACCACAACCCTCAGGCAGTGGTGCAGGTGAATGGAAGGCGTTCGGGGGTGATCGCGATCGAGCGTTCGGTCCGGCAAGGCTGCCCTCTGTCTCCTCTTCTCTATGTCCTCGCGTTGGAGCCCCTCCTGCGCAGGCTTAGGGATGGGGGGACAAGTCCGGCACTGCGCGGTATCCCATTCGTTGGCCGCCTTGCGGCTAGGGTTTCCGCGTTCGCTGATGACGTCACAGTCTTTGTATCCCGCCGCCAGGATATAGAGGCTGTGAAAGAGGCGGTTGTCGAGTATGAGCGGATTGCAGGGGCCAAGGTCAATTTTGACAAAAGCGAAGGTTTGCGGCTTGGTGCTTGGAGGGGTAGCAATACTCTTCCAGGGCCCTTCCGCTGGAGTGACGGACCCATCCGCATCCTCGGGGTGTGGTTTGGGCCCGACCTCCAACTGGAGCGAAATTGGTCGGAAGTACATGCTAAGGTGAATGCTCAGGTGGGAATCTGGCTTTCAAGGAGGTTGTCCTTAAAGGGCAGGGCGGAGGCGTGCGCCGCGTACGTCTTCCCCTTGATCCTTTACCGATTGGCTGTACTTTCTCTGCCTAAGGCACATCGGTTGGCACTGCAACGATCCCTCTCCAGATTGCTCCGGGGAGGTGCAAGGCCGATGGTCCGTAGGCAGGTCTGTATCCAACGTACTCGCAACGGGGGTCTGGGTATGCCTGATCTGGAGAGCCACTGGCTTGCTGAAAGACTTGCATATCTGGGCCGTGTCTTGATGGGGGACTCAGTGTGGAGACGAAAGGCGAGTCGGACTTTTCCTCGCCTCAACTCAGACCCAAAGGCTGAAGGTCGACGTAGGCCTTTGGGCGAAGCACTGTTTGTCCGCGAGTGCCGAAAGGCCCTTCGTAACCTTCTTGGGTCCAGTGACCTTTCATGGCCTCGGAAGGAACTGTATCGGGAGCTAGTGGTGGGTTCCGCTTCTGATCCTCTCAGCGGGCGGCACGGCTGGACGGCGGAGGAGATCCGCTCTCACTGGAATTGGGCGCCAGGATCGAGCTTCTTGAACAACTCCGAGTTCTCGCTCACCTGGCGACTTGCACGGAATGCGTTACCCCTTCGCGACTTGAAATACAAGGCGGGCCTGGCAGACATGCCTGATTGCCCTCGCTGCAGCAGTGGGTTGGAAGAAACGGCTGAGCACGCCTTCTACTACTGCGAGCGAGTCCGCCCGTTTTGGGATCACGTCGGGGAGTGGACGGCTCGCATCGAACCCAAAAAGCTTGTGCTGCTCGACGTTGGTTACGTCGTAGACAACGTTCTTCCTCCGTTTCACGGTGAGAAGCGTGTGGTGTTTCTCGCGATCCTAGCTGTAGCCCGAATGGTGATTTGGACGACGCGAAACAAGGGATTGTATGACGGTGCAAACTTTTCTCATCGTGATCTGGTTTTGTATTTTCGGCATCAGCTGAGGGTCAAAATCAGATGCGATAGAAAACGCTTGGATCGCATAACATTCAGCAAAAGGTGGGTGACTGAGTGAGCCTGGTCGTACGAAAGGGGGCAATGTTGGAGTCATCCTTCCCTCCTCTGCCGGCCCATGGCGTCTACGGTACGGGTCCTTAGGGACCCCATCCCTGGTAAGTAGAATTGTTTTTTCCCCTTGTAACCTAGTTAGCAGTATGTTGTGTGTCATTGTCCCCGTCATATAGTCGTTAGTTTCTCAAGATCTTCCCCCTCCCTATTATTTTTGTACCTCAACCCAAATCCCAGCCCGCTTTTATTGAAGATCTTGAACATTCATATGTAAAAAATCATATTATCTGCATCTATCGACCCATACCGCACCCGACCCTTTATTTATTTTATCTCTGTAGATTAGGATTCCTGTCCCACCTAGGGTAGGTCCGGCTTGTTTCCGGTTTCTTTCGAATCGGAAAACAGTCGGCCTCCAATTTTATAGACGGGGGGATGGGAGGGAAACCAAATGGGGAATTTTTCCTTGTTTTCTTTCTTGTATATATATTTTTCGGGGTTTTTTCTCCCATTCCCATCACTTCATTGTACATAAATCATATTTTGTAAATAAAAATCATATACCACTTACGGGTTTTAAGTAGGCTTTATCATAGAGCAAATGTGGTATTTTGGTGTCTGCTGCGCACATGATGAGGGATGAATGGTTATATATTGTACTGTTGAATGGGTCGGCGAATGTGGCTAGCTAGGCTCCCTTTAGAATACATAGAAAAGCAAGACCGCTCCCTTCCCCTCCCCAAAAACCTCAAAGCCTTGTGCCTTCTTTGTATTTTTTACAAAGAAATAAAATAAGCCTACGAGTCAGACCAGAAGAGCCGTTCCTATTGTTGAAGTATATCATTACTCTATCACTAATCCTATGTTCTTATTACTAACCGTCTCTCTCTTGTAAATACTCTTTCCTGTAAATATAACTATTTTCCTCACATATCGTGGTTTGTCTTATTATTACAACTACTTGTGTTCACTAACCAGAACACAATAGTTTAAAATATCCGGCTTCTCAATCGTATCCAACTCGGAATTGAGAAAGTTCTTAGAAAAATCAGAACGGCTTCCGAATAAATCGCCCCATAACCTCACAGATTCAGACAATCCATCGAATTATCGAAGGAATACCAGCAAAGCTAATCAAATTGTTAATGTTATATAGCAATATTAAAAACCATTCAACTGTCTGCAAACAAATGATTGATACTAAATGAAATTATTCGTGTTAGATTGGAATACTTGAGACCAATTAACTGTGTGCAAACAAATGAGCTCAGGTTTGTTTAAAATGTTATCTACAAACTTTTCGTTTACAAATTATAAATATATATCTAATATGGAGGTGCCCGTGGTGTAATGGTTATCGTCGTAGGAAATGGACACGACACTGATTGCATTTCACATAACACTAATACCCTTGGGAAAGGTATGAATCCAATTATTCTCCCTCCAGCTATGGGTAAATAGGGTAGACAAGGTTCTTCAGCCTCGGTGAGGCAACTAATCTAGGAGAAGGAAAACTCTGAATTCAAACCTGTTAAACTTCGCTTAAAAATTGACCTTGTGTCATATCCTGCCCGAGCGGAGGGGTTGGTGTATATATATATATATATATATGTATATATGTGTATGTGTGTGTGTGTGTGTGTGTGTGTGTACGAATAGCATTTAGCTTTAAATAATCTAAAAGAGTTGATTTGCTATCAAACTCAAACATCCAGTACTTTTTTCGTCTCTTGTAGTACCTCCAGCAAAAAAGCCTAAGATTTCGATTGTTTCACATCCACCTTAAAAGTGTCGGTTTCTTTATTTGGTGGCATATCAACTTTCGTGGGTTATTTAATGCCAAAGCTACCCTTACAGCAGTAAAGTAATAGTGCTGTTTAACACATGACCGGCTGGTGAAAGGAATTGTACCTTTGCCAAGAATATAAATAGGAAAGTGAACATGAAAGCGTCGCTAGAATTCGAACTCGTTTACAACCTTACCGCTCGTTAGCCACTACGCCACCGGGAATACCTATAAATAGAAAATTAAGAAATTTAAAAAGTTACGTTTCATACATTTAAATACAAGGAAATATTATGATAATGAAGAAGTTATGAAATAGTGAAAGACCAACACCGTGGTTTGAAGAATTCTTTAAAGCATTCGATTCTATACACGGGAAAGATTGTATAGGATCTCCCAAAAGAAACTGCTATAATGATGGTTAATAAAAACACAGAAGCCATGGTTCGCTCACCTGATGGTGACATCGACTTTTTTGAATTGCATTAATACTAGATTTGTTTATATTCTAACTAGACTACATACTTTTATCATCAATAGATCTAATAAAAGAAAATGGTTTCACTTTAAAAAAAAAAAGGCAAGAAGGAGACAATATCTGGCATAAAACTATGACAGACACAGACTACACAGATGACCTAGCGCTTCTCGCAAATATACCAGCCTTGCACAAACAGTGAGAGGCATAAGCCTCTCTGAGAATGCAAATAAAATAGAATAGATATGTTTTAAACAAAAGGCACCATCTCCACTCTAAGTAGCAAGCCTCTAAATTTAGTGGACCAGTTCACATACTTCGGCAGTAACATCTCATCGACTGAAAGTGATGTCAACATACGCTTTTCGATGGCTTGGAAAACTTTTGGCAGGTTGTTGATCTTATGGAAGTCTGCTCGGTCTGATAGGATAAAACGGGATTTCTTTCAAGCTGGAGCTGTGTCCATAGTACTGTATGGCTGCACCACATGGGCTCTGATGAAACGCATGGAGAAAACGCTACATGGGAACTAAACAAGAATGCTGCGTGCTGTCTTAAACAAATCCTGTAAGTGTAATATAATTGCGGAGGGATTTCGTTTTATATATCTTGCCTTTCGGTTTAGTTAGGCTGAGAACCTTTCACTTAGTACATGGATTAGTTAGGTGCAACGTTAACGCAGGTGTTCACGCGCGCGCTGAGAGGATGTGTCATTCAGAGATGTCAAAATAAAAATCCCAGATAGTAATTGTGACCAGGGGATGTGAGTAACGTCATGCACCGGAAGCGTGGGCTGAGATTTGAGAAAAAAGCAGTGAGTTGAGTTCCTGCCTCCGAACGAGAGAGTCGAGATTCAGAGCTGGACGAGGCCAGACGAATTTGTGCGCTACGGGCGCCGCGCGTTGGTTGGGTTGAGAGCTGACGATGAAAAAGCAGTCAGCATAGAAAGAAATTGTGTCGCTCTCCTCATGTCGAAAAACCTTTAAACTCAAGAAAGTGAATAAAAGTTTCGTACCTGAACCAATTTCGTGAGTTTCGTGTTTTTAGATTCCCTATGTCTATTTCACACATCCGTATATCTGGCTATGTAACATAAGCAACCCATCACAAAACAGCAGCTGCACGCCCACCTGCCTCCTATCTCACAAAATATTCAAGTAAGATGAAAATGACATGTATAACACTGCTGGAAGAGCAAAGGTGAACTCTTAAATGTTGAAGAGTTCATTTTTGCTTTTCTACCAGTGTTGGGCGACCAGCAAAGATTTACTAACATCAGTTCTGTGCGGACACAAGATGCAGATGGAATGGCTGATAGGGACGGACGGCGAGTGGGAGAGTCAGGGAACTCTGTGCTGCCAGCGCGACTTGATGAAGATGATCAATCAATCTTCATATCCATGTCAATTATTACATTGATATATAAGTATATGCGTAAACATATGGATATACATTCATGGAACGGACAGGCTGAGATAGATAGCTAGATAGATAGATATGATGGACTGTGATGAATAGAAAGATAGATATAATTATGATAGATAGATAGATTTGGTTTGGTTTAGTTTTATGGCACATCAACCGTTGTTGGTTATTTAATGCCAAATCAATTTTTAAACATATAAACAGTTCTATTTCAAACAATTCAGTTTAATATAAGTATAGTTTTTTGTTAACATACAGTTAAATGTCAAAACAGTTGAATTTCAAACAAATGAGGTTGGTTGGTTGGGTTTTATGGCATATCAACCTTTGTAGGTAATTTAATGCCAAATCCATTTTAAAACAAATCATCAGTTCTATTTCAAACAATTCAGTTTGGCATAAGTACACAGTTTAATTGTCAAAAACATTTCTATTTCAAGCTATTCAGTTAATTCAAACAGTTCAAATTCAGCTAATTTAATTTAGTATAAGTACAGATTTTGTTTACACACAGTTAAATGTCAAAATAGTTCTATATTAAACAATTCAGTTTAGTGTAAGTACAGTTTCAATGTCAAAAACAGTTCCATTTCAAATAATTCAGTTTAACATAAGTACGCAGTTTAAATGTAAGTACACAGTTTAATTGTCAAAAACATTTCTCTTTTAAGCTATTCAGTTTAATCAAACAGTTCTAATTCACACAATTTAATTTATCATAAGTATGCAGTTTATTTCTATTTAACCCGTAGATCAGGTGCAACCATTCTGGGCCAAAGTGGACCTGGGAGCAATGGCAACGATGGGGTGCTCCACATCCCCCAAACCTTCAGTATCACTGGAACCTCACCATCAGATTGTTTAGTGTCATATCCAGGACACCCGTTGGGAGCGGAGTCTTATCCCTCTGCAGAGATGCAGCCGGTGTATTCTACAGCCCCAGCCGACTGGGCAAAACAAATCAGTTTAGCATAAGTACGAATGTTCAGTCTCAAAAACAGTTCTGTTTCAAACAATTCAGTTTAGCATAAGTGGACTGTTTAGTTCTATTTGACCCATAGATAGGACCTTATCGGGTGCTACCACTCCGGGCCAGAGTAGACCTGGGAGCGACGGCAATAAAGGAATACTCTGCATTCCCCAAAGCTCCAGCGATACTGAAACCTCACCATTATATTTTAGAGTGTCATATACAGGACACTCGTTGGGGGTGTCTTACTCCTTTGCTGAGATGCTGTCGGTGTATTCTACAGCCCCAGCCAACTGGGTCACAGGACACTCGTTGGGGGTGTCTTACCCCTCTGTTGAGAAGCAGTCGGTGTATATTACAGCCCCAGCCAATTGGGTCACAGGACACTCGTTGGGGGTGTCTTACCCCTCTGTTGAGAAGCAGTCGGTGTATATTACAGCCCCAGTCGATTGAGAAAATATTGATAGGACGGACCCTGATTGATAGATGAATTCGACGCACTCAGTTAGATAGATCGATGAAAATAGAGTACAACAGACAGACTGACAAATGATTATTTAGCTAGAAGGGACAGAAATGAAGTCATGTCTTTTTTCTTTTCTTTTCTTTTCTCTTACTTTTTTTTTTTCTCTTTCTTTTTTTTTTCCTCTTTTCTCTTTCTTTTTTTTTCTCTTTTCTCTTTCTTTTTTTTTTCCTCTTTTCTCTTTCTTTTTTTTTCTCTTTTCTCTTTCTTTCTTTTTTCCTCTTTTCTCTTTCTTTTTTTTTCTCTTTTCTCTTTCTTTTTTTCCTCTTTTCTCTTTCTTTTTTTTTCTCTTTTCTCTTTCTTTCTTTTTTCCTCTTTTCTCTTTCTTTTTTTTCTCTTTTCTCTTTCTTTTTTTTTCCTCTTTTCTCTTTCTTTTTTTTTCTCTTTTCTCTTTCTTTCTTTTTTCCTCTTTTCTCTTTCTTTTTTTTTTTTTTTTAGCATAAATATGCAGGTCATGCGGATTGGAATGCGGACGAATTTCGCAGTTGTGACTTTTTCTTGTAATTGTTCTGCACATATTTCGGGTCAGCCAGGTATCAACCAATGTTGGCTATATATTCTCGAGGACCGGGGCTTGGTGGGGTGGTCGGGTACTGTCTCGACTGCTGACGGGTAAGAGTCCGAGCTGGGGGTGGAGGGAGGGGTTGCTGTGGAAAATCATTGCTCAAACATAAACGTAATTTAATCTACACACTTGATTAAGCATACATAGGTAGATGATATATGTTTTTGCATACATTCCCCCCTCTTTCTCTCTCTCTCTCTCTTTGTCTCTCTCCCTCCCTCTGTCTCTTTCTCTCCCCCTCTCTCTCTCTTTCTCTCCCCCTCTCTCTCTCTTTCTCTCCCTTCCTCTCTCTCTTTCTCTCCCTCTGTTTCTCTGTCTTTCCCTCCCTCTGTCTCTCCCTCTGTTTCTCTGTCTTTCCCTCCCTCTGTCTCTCCCTCTGTCTCTTTCTCTCTCCCTTCCTCTCTCTTCCTCTTTCTCTTTCTCTCCCTCTCTTTCTCTCCCTCACTCTGTCTCTCCCTCTTTCTCTTTCTCTCTCTCTTTTTCTCCCCCTCCCTCTGTTTCTCCCTTTCCCTTCCTCTGTTTCTCCCTCTCCCTCTCTCCCCCTGTCTCTGTGTGTCTGTCTCTCCCTCTCTTTCCCTTCCATTTTGTCTTTTTCACACAGCAATCTTACCCCTACGGATTTCAACCCAACCTCTCCACAAGCTCGATTTTTCAAGAGGAATTTAACAGGTTTGAATTCAGAGTTTTCCTTCTCCTAGACAGGTTGCCATCCCAAAGTTAAAGAAGACAGTATGACCTATTATTTATCCATAGTTACAAGGAGAATTGTTTGATTCATGTCTTTCCCAAGGGTATTAGTGCAATGTGAAATGCAAACAGCCTCGTCCAGGATTTGAACTCAGATCACCGTGTCCATTTCCTACGCCGATAGCTATTACACCACGCGCGCCTCTTGTATATATATAGAGAGAGAGGGAGAGAGAGAGAGAGAAAGAAAGAAAGAAAAGTAGTGAGAAAAAAGAGATTTTCTTTTTCTCTCTCTCTCTCTCTCTGTCTCTGTCTCTCTGTCTCGCTCTCTCTCTCTTATAGTAATTCTAGCAATATATATATATATATATATATATTGGTGTAGTCTCGGGAAACGGAGATCGAGTCATATCAAAGACTCAAATAATGGTACTTGATACCTCTTTGCTTAACACTCAGCATTAAAAGGTAAGGATCAAGGGTAATGTGGAGCAACTGAAGGCAAGGAGTAAGCGCCTTCCCCTACATCTCGGTGTAGTAGCTAATAAAAAGGGAGTCTAAAAGTTATCCTCGACTACGGTTACCAACTTTTTTTTATATATAAACGCGTGTGTGTGTGTGTGAACTTTGGTATTCCGAAAGTAATGCCCCCAATTTACTTCTATAGAGCACTACAAAACATACAAGGTACACAACGTTGTATAGAGCAAGTTTTCAGCTACAAAACACTATCTGTCCAAAAAGTTAACATTTTTTCCGCATTTTCGCCGGCATTCCAGGTTCATAAAACCAAATGTGAATTTTAAAACGGAGTACAGCTGGCTTTGAATTCTTAGATTTCCTTCTCGTAGACTGGTTGCCTGACCAAGGTGAAAGAACACAGTCTGCTCTACTATTCATCCATAGATAGATTCATGTCTTTTCACAAGGGCATAAACACGAATCGAAAAGCAAACAAACTTGTCCAGGATTTGAACTCGGATCGCTAATTCCTCTTTCAAAGTTGAATACCCCCGCGCTGAACGGTAAGAGAGAAATTAGTCATTTACTAGACCAAGTTTACAAGTTTGGGACAAAACCAGACTTACTATGCACTCAGTGAGAGTCGAAATCACCAGTTCGCTAACGATTATACCACGCAGGGTACCTTCACCAAATCCATGTAGTTCTATATTAAGTTCAGCTTAGGTGTGACAGATGCTCAGCAGTATTGGGCACCCAGTGAGAATCGAACTCACTGATAATAGCCTAGATTTATAACAATTGCGCTTAAAATCGTCGTTTGCTTAGTAGTGAAATTAGGTCAGAAATTGTGGAAACCTAGTGAGAATCGAACTCGAAGTTACTAGCCTGCTTGCCAAGCTCGTTACCCATTACTGCCCGCACGGTGCCCCTGTCGGAGGGAAGTTAACGCAGTTGAAGAGGTTATAAGACAAGCAATTAGTTCGTCATCTGGGAGAAACCAAAACCGAATAATCTCAGGAGGTCATTTTCGAAATGACTTTGCGGTTTGGTCTTTTCGTAATTAGCCCCCGACTGTCCGTTTCTGTCTCAAAGATATCAATTCTGACTGAAATGTAAGATCAGACGCGGTGGGAAATGCTTTTTCTGTTTATTTGTTTTTCTTCTGTTTTGTTGGCTTGTTAAGTAATTGCTGTTCAACATCTCAGCACAATCAGTGACCAAGTTTTCAAACATGTGTACAGACTGAATACAAAAGTTTTTGGGAGGTCGAAAGAAAAAGTTAAAGGGTCAAAACCCACTTCTCAAGTTTAAAAATCTAATTATCTAGATAATGTAGTTTCACATGAAATAAAGGTACTAACCTTAGCTTAGTCTGGCTCAAGGCCACAAATGTCGCATTTCGGTTTCTTTGTTTAATAGCATAACAACCTTCGCGGGTTATCTAATGTTATAGCCATCATCCAAATATTCTCCCTCCAGCTATGGGTAAATAGTAGGACAGACTAGGTTCTTCAGCCTTGGTGAGGCGACTAGTCTAGGAGAAGGAAAACTCTGAATTCAAACCTGTTAAACTCCGCTTAAAAATTGACCTTGTGTCATATCCTGCCCGAGCGGAGGGGGTGGTAAATAGGATAGCCATCATTATTGAAGAACCGCAGTGGTACTATTTAAACCATAGATGGGAGGATAAAAGTGGGGATTATACCTTTCCGAAAGGTATTTATCCAAAAGTGAACGTGTGTGACTGAAGTTTGAACTCGCTTACTATGATGTCACATGACCCATGGGGGCTGCAGAATACACTGACTGCATCGATGCAGAAGGGTAAGACTCCCCCAATGAATGTCCTGATATGACGCGAAACAAATTGATGGTGAGGCTCCAGTAGTGTTGGAAGCTTTTGAGAATGCGGAGTACTCCTTCATTGCCATCACTCCCAGGTCCACTCTGGCCCGGAGTGGTAACACCTGGTAGAGACCTATTTATTGATCAAATAGAACTGTTTTAACATTTAAACAGTGTACTTATACTTGACTGAATTGTTTGGAATAGAATTGTTTTTACATTTAAACAGCGTATTTATGCTAAACTGAGTTGTTTGAAATAGAATGATTATATGTATGAAAATGGATTTGGCATTAAATAACCCACAATGGTTGATATGCCATAAAACCCAACCAAACCAAGTCATATATATTTAATATATATGTATAAAAAGGATTTGGCAATAAATAACTTATAATAGCTGATATGCCATAAAACCCAACCCAACCAAATCATATATATTTAATATATATGTATAAAAAGGATTTGGCAATAAATAACTTATAATAGTTGATATGACATAAAACCCAACCAAACCAAACTTACAATATCCAGCACTTTATTCACAACGCTGCGGGAATTCCCCCCAAATAATTGTTGCGTTGTTGTAACATATTAAATGGAAACACAGAGAATAAACTTATGAAAAAAGTTTTAATTCTATTTAACTCACAAGTGGTTTTGTTGGGAATGAATAAAATAAAAATAAAAAATTAAATTGACTTTAAAAAGAAAACTATTAAAATATGCAGAAACTCCCAGAGGTCTCTAACAGGAAAAAGGAACGACGTATGAGTAAGGAAAAATGGAGCTCCGGACAAGAGGAGCAGGCTCATTCTCTTTCAGGCAGTGACCGGCAAATTGACATCACCTTACAGACTGGTGGCAGGCACCACTCATACGTCTTTGGACGAGGCGTTGGTTAGTCCTTTCACCAGTATCAACCCTCTCGGTTAACAGTATGCCGAAATATAAAAGGCTACGAAATGGAACTACGAACTAAAACACTGGACTTGGACAAACACCCCAAAAGCGACTAACACATTACTTAAAACTTTAAAAACAACAAATGAGGACAAGCATATACCAAGAAACAATTAACGTATTTTTAGACACCTTAACTGGAGGATTCAACCATTTCAATTGTATTCAAGAAAAATTCCTTCACCCATGGAATGGTTGTTGAATCCAAGAAATAAAGGCAAAAATATAAAAGAAACGTCTTCGTCTCCTATCTGTTGCTGTCTTTCTTCGGATAATTCTTTTTGGGTCTTTCTTGTTCAAGGAGTTACACCAACTAGCCAACATGGGGTAAAATAAAAATAACCTCAGAATGGAGTCAGATATCAAACGGCAACACAGCTTTGCTCTTGACCTACGCCTGACCCCCATTGTATTAAATCTCGAGTCAATAAAAAGTAGACAATCCAGTTCAGCATTAAATCCAGAAACGATAAAGTTCTAAGTAGGCAAATGTACATATTAGATCAAACTTCGGCAAAATGTCCTTTTTCTTTGGAGGAGACTATGCATTAAAAGGCCCACGCAATCCAGGCAATTTCTAATAGTTATTAAAATATTCATTGTTTCCAAAATGCAACATAGGATGGTCATTTATTTTGGCTAGGAAGTTGTTTATGGTTTATACCAAGACGATAATCCAATATGTGTACCCACTGAGGATCGAACCCAGTACTTTGAACATGCCGACTGTATATCCTATTGAGAGAATCCTCATTTCCTTAAAAACGGTTACTGGGTTTGAAAGTAAACTGTATCCAGTGGTCCTTGGGCTGTGAGAAGGGTGGAGTCACACGTCTGTTCTCATTACTCCCAGGTCCACTCTGACTCGGAGTGGTAATACATGTAAGAGTCCTGTTTATTGGTCATGTTGTTGTGTTTGAGGTAATCGTATTTAGTAGATGTGCTTGAGGTAATTTTTACAATGATTTTGAACAACATAAATACACTGAATCTAAAGACGTTGATATTCTAATAAACTATAGCGTGTTTATCAGTTTAAAAAGATTGTAAAGGGGCGCAGTTGTTAACGTACTGGACTGTGACGACTTGATAAGCGAGTTCGAACTCTAGTCGTGCTATTACATACACACTTTAGGACGAATATCCGTTCGAAAGGTATAAATCTTCCTATACCCCTTGCCCGACTGCTTCTCTGCAGAGAGGTAAGACCCTCCCCCCCCCAAACGAGTGTCCTTGATATGACACTAAACAATCTGATGGTGAGGTTAGAGTAATGCTTGAGCTTTGGGGAAAGCAGAGTACCCCTTCATTCGCATTGCTCCCAGGTCCACTCTGGCCTGGAGTAGTAGCACCTGATAAGGGTCTTATCTATGGGTTAAATACAACTAAACTCTTGTTTCTTGAGTTTACTGATTTTGCTTTTAAACTGCGTATTTATGCTAAACTGAATTGCTCAAAATAGAACTGCTTTGACATCTAAACTGTGTACTTATGCTAATCGGAATTAACTAAAAAAAAACTGTTTTGACATTAACTCTGGGTATTGCCCAGTCGGGCTCGGGCTGTAGAATACACCGACTGCATCTCTGTAGAGGGATACCCCCATCAACGAGTGTTCTAGATATGACAATAAACAATCTGATGGTGAGGTTCCAGTAATGCTGGGGCTTTGGAATATGCGTGGCACCTCTTCATTGCCACTGCTCTCATGTCCACTCAGGTTCGGAAAGGTTGCACCTGATAGGACCCTATCTATGCGTTAAATAGAACTAAACGGCATACTTATGTTAAACTGAATTGTTTGAATTAGAACAGGTTGACTTAACTGAATAGCTTGAAATAGAAATGTTTTTGACAATTACACTGTGCACATCCATTTCAAAATAATTATTTTAGTATAAGTACGTAGTACTTTAACAGTTTTTGACATTGAAACATTGCTAAACTGAATTGTTTGATATAGAACTGTTTTAATATTTAACTGTGTGTAAACAAAATCTATACTTATACTAAACTGAATTAGCTGAATTTAAACTGTTTGAATAAATTAAATAGCTTGAAATATAGATGTTTTTGATAATTAAACCGTGTACTCGTGCTAAACTGAGTTGTTTGAAATAGAACTGATTATTTGTTTAAAAATGGATTTGGCATTAAATAACCAACAAAGGTTGATATGCCATAAAATCCAAACAACCAACTAACCTTATCCTCTCGGCAATAAGTTAAATTGTACCATTATCATTCTTCTACAATGACACACTGACTCTCCGGAAATAAAAATTTCCGGGCATAGCAATTAGTAAAGTTATACTGACAGTTTTCTGGGACATAAAATGACATTTCACTGTAAATAATAATAAATATTTATTTATCTATCTATCTTAACAATTTGGAATTACCTTCAGTTGTAAGCTGGCTATAATGAGAAATCTGCAATAGTTTAAAGCAGGCATGAGTAACCTTTCCCTAAAAACGGGCAGCGTTAGACATGGCTCACCATATGGCGAACCCACACTTCTAAAAAAATTCACGATTGGTTCTTCAACAGAAGACTAAACGCGTAAGCATTGGCTTTAGAAATCGGAAAGGCTGATTTTGTGTTTCTCTTCGGTATAAACATCTTTTCTATAAAAAAAACTTGAAGGCTTCGATGGTCATTTCAGACAGTACTTCGGGCCGCATGTGGTCCATGATTGGTTTAGAGTATTCAAAGACTTTTATACGGAATTGTCGTTTTTTTTTTGTTTTTTTTTTTCGACTCACACCATTTCCTCACAGACTGCCAGTGCGAGAAAAATGCCATAAAAAAAACATCTAAAATTAACATGAAACTAATATTAATCAAATCTTAATTAATGCTTATTATTCATTGTTGTCAGACCCCCCCCCAAAAAAAACCAATAACAAAACAAAAAACAAACAAACAAGGGAGTAACTGGATTTTAACTATTTTTTTATTCGTTGCTCTCTCGAGATTTGAAGTTTTTTCTTTGGTCAAAGCTAAAAATAAAAATTTTGGGTGAGGCCGGGAAGAAATCTGAAAAAGTCTTCTAAATTTTTAACCCTCAAGTGTTTAATTCATTAGTCTCCAAGATATAAATATCTTTCTTTTATCGCTCTTGTATACACACATAAAAATTCACATCCATTAATATATATATATATATATATATATATATATATATATATATATATATATATATATATATATATATATATATATATATATATATATATGCACATACTTAAAACAAAGCAAAAGAAAATAAAATCATACCGCGCTGAAACTCTTTTACGCATGCGTTGTAAGTCTTTACAAGCAATATCAGACAATTGTTATTTTACTCTTTGAGAGTTTTTTTTTCCCACCAGCATTAGCCGATGTTTTTTTGCTGCTGCAGTTTCAGTGACAGCAAGTTTCCTCAAGTCTCCAGGACTTTTCTCAGTATTCTCACAAATATACGCCGTCGTTTGGATGGTCCCCACTTGTCCTCTAATTTACAAGTCTTCTAGTCCCTTTTCGAATGCTCCAATTACAATTGGTATCACCGTCATCTTCATGTTCTATCGTTCATTATTATTATTATTATTATTATTATTATTATTTTACTTCGTGTAAGTTTTTCACATCAACCTTAGCTAGTGGACTTTTACTGCAGTCTGAGTGACAGCAAGTCTCCTCGAGTCTTCAGGACTTTTCTCAGTATTTTGGCCGATCTCATCTATGATGTGTTCTTGATTTGGAACCATTCCAAGTTCACCAATTACTATAGCAATCACCGTACCCCTTATGTGCCCCTGTTTTTCAGCGAAGTATTTCTCTATTTATGCTCTTTTTATTTAAACCCAGTGTTGCCCAGTCGACAGGGGCTGCAGAATACACCGACTGCACCTCTGCAGAGGGGTAAGACCCCCCTCCAATGAGTGTCCTGGATACGAAACTAAACAATCTGACGGTGAAGTTCCAATGATGCTGGGACTTTAGGGAATGCGGAGTACCCGTTCATTGCCATTGCTCCCAGGTCCACTCTGGCCCGGAATGGTAGCCCCTGATAGGGCCCTATCTATGGGTCAAATAGAACTAAACTGCATACTTGTGCTACACTGATCTGTTTGATTAAACAGAATAGCTTTAAATAGAAATGTATTTGACAATTAAATCGTACTTACATTTAAACTGCATGCTTATGCTAAATTGAATTATTTGAAATGGAACTGTTTTTTGACATTGAAACTGTGCTTATACAAAACTGAATTGTTTAATATTGAGCTGTTTTGACATTTAACTGTATGTAAACAAAATCTGTACTGATACTAAACTGAATTAGCAGAATTAGAACTGTTTGGATAAACTGAATAGCTTGAAATAGAAATGTTTTTGACAATTAAAGTACGTACTCACGCTAAACTGAATTGTTTGAAATAGAAATAATCATCTATATAAAAATGGATTTGTCGTTAAATAACTTACAAAGATTGATATGCCATAAAATCCAACCAACCAACCAACCAACCAACCAATTTAAACCAAGTAGTTCACTGGATGACAAGTTCTTTTTTCTTATTAATCAACACTCGGTGTCCGGGATAAGGTAATCGATTTGTATGTCAAAATTCCAAAGAAATTAATGCGTCTCTTTTTCTAGGACAGTTTTTTTTTGTGTGTGTGTGTGTATATGCAATTTAGTAGTAAGTTCAAATTATAATCTCTTGCACAGTTCCCAGTGGATCACCTATCCCACCTAGTCATGCATAGCCTTGTACTCCTTTTATACTAGTTTGCTACATTCACTTATGAAATCAACCGTTTCATCTCTATCTCCACATAATCGATAAATGCTATTCTATTGAGTCTTATCAATCTTCGCTTTAACATAAATTAGTACTTATTATTTGTTTGTTGCAATTATCATTATTATTATTGTTACAGCTTGAGAATTTTTCACTCCAGCGTTAGCTGATGGCTTCTCACTGGTGTTTGAGTGACAACAAGTCTCCTCAAGTCTCCAGGACTCTTCTCAGTATTCTTACCGATCTTAATAATGCTGTCGTTTGGACGGTTTCCACTTGTCCTCTGATTTTTAACTCTTTCAATCCCTTTACCGATTCTTTGGGGATCGTTCCTAGTGCACCAATTACAATTGGTATCACTGTCATTTTCTACAGTTTTTTTCAGTTCTCGAGCAATATTCAGATATCTATCCCTCTTTTCACCTTCTTTTAATTTTACTCTGTGGTCTACTTGAACAGCAAAATCTACTATTCGGAAGATTCTCATGATTTTTATTGACTATAACTAGGCCTGATCGTCTGGCAGAGATTAGGTGATCTATTTGTGTCTCAAAATCTCAAAGAAGTATGTGCGTCCCATTCTCTTGGACAGATTCCGGGTTGTGCATATACCACTCGTTTATATGGTTAAATTTAAATATTTTGCACAATTCCCAGTGGATCACTTTCCGAACCCAGTCGTGTCTAATCTTTTTTGCGCTAATTTGTTGCGTTTGCTTATTGTATGATTGATCTTTTCGTCTCTATCACCACGTAATCTACACTTGCTATTTTATTTCGTCTTGTCTATTTTTACTTGAACATAGTTCGTCCTTATGGCGCTGTTTTGTTCTTATGTTTTTATGACACTTTAGGCATCTCCCCTTTTGATTATCTTTTCAGATCAATTTTAGAATTATTGCACAGAATATACGTTGAGCATTCAATAAGTTTCCAGACTTTTTGTACAGGCATTTAAAATTGTCGTAGATTATTGTCAGTATGTTATTGCTATACATCTTATGAGATGACTGACCAATTTTTATGATTTCAGGTTGAAATGAACACCTACAGCAGGAATTCGAATACACCCTACTAAAGCCTGATTGTCACAGCTGGTGAATTTCAAAAATGCAATCTGGACGTGAGGACACTTTAGAAGAACGATATGCAATAAAATTCTGTTTTAAACTTGGGAAAATGCCACAGAAACGTATGGAATGCTTCAGACTGCTTTTGGAGCATCTTGCATGAATCGAGCATCAGTTTTTGAGAGGCATAAGAGATTCGAGGGAGGTAGGGAGTGTGTGAGGGATGATGAGAGGTGTGGGAGGAGTAAGGAAGTCAATACACCAGAGTTGATTGGCCAAAGGCTCAAGGTTAGGGTTACTATGTTGAGGTTTTAAGGGAATTCAGGAAGAGATTCCGTCGGAAGAGGCCAGCACTCTTCAAATCAGGTCAGAAGCATTTCCAGCGGGACAATGCACCAGTCCACAACTCCATCCTTGTCACAGACTATTTGACCAAGATGGGCATCAAGACAGTTCACATCCGTCCCTATAGTCCAGACCTTGCTCCCAGTGACTTTTGCTTATTCCCTAAGCTCACAGGCTGTCGTTATGAGACAATTGAGGAGATAAAATAGGCTGTGACGAAGGTCATTGACACGCTCACACAAAAGGATTTCGATGGGGCCTTCCAGAAGCTGTTGTAACGGTACAACAAGTACATTGCAGCCGGAGGAGATTACTTCGAAGGGGACTAGATTTTCATGTGTGTACTATCAATAAAAGTGCCCATACGAAAAAAAGTCTGGAAACTTATTTAATGATCCTCGTATTTTGAGCCGTGCCAAGAGGGTAGAATGTTAGACGAGAAAATATAATTGTCTGTTGGTTTGCATTTACGAAACAACCTGAAGGGGAAATACACTACTTTTGAACAGATTGTATTTTTTAAGTTTCTTTTTTATTCAATTTCATGGTTTTATGGTTGAGATCTCCCACGACTCGTGTCTGTTTCTACAGACGGGGTCGGTCAGTTTTCATTCACAAAGTGGCAACTGTAAAATGACCTTATTCAAAGCAGGCGCAGCAACGCCCTCTTTCGTTCGTGTGAAATAATAGAATTAAAGGCAAATCTTTTTATTTATTTATTTTTGTGACACAATACCGAAAAAAAAAAGAAATATTTATTATTGGCCTTTTGTTAAGAATACAAATTACGAAAAAAAAAAAAGAAAAAAAAAAGCAACGTGAATATTTCGGGAGATTCCTCGGGAGTTATTTTTCATGGTATTACTCAGACTGTCATTACACACAATTAGGCTGTGGCCAGAAATGCTTTTTACGTCACTTTGATATTTTGGTCAGGAAAAGAGGGATGCATTTTTACGAAAGTAAATGTTCTGACGAAGCTTTGATTTTAATGATAAATATAGTTTTATGGCACATTGATTCCTCTATAAAGGTCATGTAGTGCCAAACAAGGATTTGCGAGTAGATTCTTAGTCTTTAATCTTTAAGATTCAATGTTCTTGCGTGAAAGATTTTTCCTACCTTTAATAATCATAAACATCAAATTGGTCAGCACTCGATCAAACTATTTGATTATCTCGACAGAACAAACACACAAATTCTCCCCATTTTTGAATGTGACTAAATGAATACTGTAACATTGATCTGATCTTGGGATGGCCACCAGGTTAATGGTGGGGCTGAGTTTTTGGCATTATGATATTTACGGATAAATGGAAACCGGGATTCTCTCTCTCTCTCTCTCTCTCTCTCTCTCTCTCTCTCTCACCTATCTTTCAATCTAAGACAGACAGATTTTCTAGATATTGTATCTCGGTGTTTCTATCTCAGTTTTTCTATCTATCTATCTAGCTAGCTAGCTATCTCAGTCTCTTCATATCTATCAATATATCTATTTCAGTCTGTTCCTATCTATCAATCTATCTATCTCAGTCTCTTCATATCTATCTATCAATCTAACTATCTATCTATCTATCTATTTCAGTCTCTTCCTATCTATCTATCTATCTATCTCAGTCTCTTCATATCTATCTATCTATCTATCTATCTCAGTCTCTTCATATCTATCTATCTATCTATCTATCTATCTATCTATCTATCTATCTCAGTCTCTTCATATCAATCTATCTATCTATCTATCTATCTATCTCAGTCTCTTCATATCTATCAATCTATCTATCTATCTATCTATCTCAGTCTCTTCATATCTATCAATCTATCTATCAATCTATCTATCTCAGTCTCTTCATATCTATCTATCTATCTATCTATCTATCTATCTATCTCAGTCTCTTCATATCTATCAATCTATCTATCTATCTATCTATCTATTTCAGTCTCTTCCTATCTATCTATCTATCTATCTATCTATCTATCTCAGTCTCTTCATATCTATCAATCTATCTATCTCAGTCTCATCATATCTATCTATCTATCTATCTATCTATCACACTCAGTCTATCCATATCTATCTATCTATCTATCTATCTATCTATCTATCTATCTATCTATCTATCTATCTATCTATCTATCTATCTCAGTCTCTTCATATCTATCAATCTATCTATTTCAGTCTGTTCCTATCTATCTATCTATCTATCTATGTGTAGGTGTGTGCAGAAGTATCTGTTATGAGAAAAGAAAGTAAATACAGAAATCGGAACACACTTTTTTTTTATTCATCAAAGTCGACACATTTTTTTTTTTTGTGTTTATTCACAAAGACTTGTTATATTCGTAATGCAAGTGTTGTGTCATAGAATATTTGCTTTTCCCTCTTTTGGACTGAACTGTTTTCTCTCTCTCTCTCTCTCTCTCTCTCTCTCTCTCTCCTTCTTCTTTTTCTTTAAGTGAGTCACGTGGGATGTCAAGTGACAGCATGTCCCCTCACTTTTGTCACTTCACCTGTTTAATATTTTGCTTTCGTTGTTTTTAATGGCATATCAATCTTTGTGGGGTATTTAATACCAAAGCTATCCTTGTCAAACAATAACAATGGTACTATTTAACCCATTGCTGGAGAGATGGAGGGTAAAAAGGTTGATACCTTTTACACTGGCATTAGTCCAAAAGTAGATGCTTAAGGGCGGCTGGAGTTTGAACTCTTTCACAACGATGTCGCAGTCCAGTACGTTAACCACAACACCACAGTAACTCTCCCCTTTGATTGTTTAAATTTTAATTTAAAGTTTTAGAGAATTAATTTAAAAAATACATATAAATCGAATAAATTTTTTTTAAGAAGTTGAATAGAAAGGATTGATTGTAACACCGTCGCCTCGTAGACCAGAGATTTGTCTGAATATATGAGATGATTGGTTTGGTTTGCTTTCTTTGTTTAATGGCATATCAACCTTCCTGGGTTATTTAATGCCAAAACCATCCCTGGCAGTATGGCAGTAAGTAAGTAAAGTTAGCGACCTCAGTCGAGGGTGACCCGAAGGTTCACTTTTCAATAGCTACCACACGGAAGTGTAGGGGGGGGCGCTACTCCATTTCCTGGATTGCTCCACTTTACCTTATAGTACTGAGTGGCATAAAGTACCATTTTTTGAGTCTTTGGTATGACTTAACCTGGGATTGAACCCCGGTCTCCTCAGCCATTGACGAACACTCTACACAGCTGTGGTACTATAATGGTCATTCAAAATGTTCAAAGCCCCACCCAGAAAGAATAGACAAGAACAGTAATTGATAGATAGGTTTTGGTTTCTTTGTTTAATGGCATATCAAGCTTTGTGGGTTATTCAATGCCTAAACCATCCTTGTAGAAGAACAGTAGTGCTATTATTTAATCCATGGATTAGGCAAGAGAGGGATAAAGGGGTTCGTATCTTTCCAAAGGGTATTAGTCCGAAAGTGAACATAACAGTTCGAACTCGCTTACCAAGATGTCACTGTACAGTAAGTTAATTTCTGCATCATGGAAATTGCCTCTCTCTAGGATGAAGCGCTTTATCCCAGAGAGAGGCAATTTCCATGCTTCAGAAATTAATGTGCTGGACTGTGACATCTTAGAAAGCGAGCTCGAACTGTTACACTCACTTTGGGACTAATACCCTTTGGAAAGATACGAACCACTTTATGCACTCAAACCAGTATCCTCATTTTTATTGTTGTTATACTCAAATTATTTTAACTTATCAAATCGTTTCCATTCCATTAAACTTTCTTTGTTTTTCCTTGTGCATTCCTAGACTCCCTAAATTATTGCACCAACTCAGTCTTCAATGCTAGCATATCCTTTTCCTCGTTATTTTCTTGAGACATAAAGTCTGTCATTGAGAACCGTCTTCGCTGAAGTCAAAGTGACACCAAGCCTCCTCAACTCCTTTGGATTTTCAGCATTCCCACTGATCTTAGCAGAGAAGTAGTCTTTACGGATATCGATTAACCCAGTCTTTTTTCCAGGTTCTTGGTAATTGTTCATTGGACTCTAACTATGACTGGTATCACTGTCAAACTCACTTTCCATAGTTCTTGTTTTTCTTTCTTTTTTTTCATCTATTGCATTTGTGGTCATTAGGTTTCCAGGACTTTCCCAAGTATCCTGGCCGATTTTAATAATGCAGTGGTTTGAATGGCTTCAGTTCTTCCTCTAATCTTCAGGTCATCCAGTTCTTTTTCCAGGTTCTTGAAGACTGTTTCAAGGGCTCCATCAAGCATTGGTATCACCGTCATCTTGATGTTCTACATATTTTTCAGCTCTCTTGTAAGATCCAAGATCCATCAGTTTCATTCTGTGGTCTGCTGGAACGTCAAACTGTTTTTCACATAAGTTTTAATTGGTTTTCTACAAGTGTCAAAGTGACAAAAACTTTCAACAGGTCACCAGGACTCTTCTCTGTATTCTAGCCGATTTTAATATACTTTCCCTCGGTTTCCAATTTTTCCAGATATTTGCCAAGTCTTTGTGAACCAAGTAGAATTGGTATCAGTATTGTTATCATCTTACTCTTTGGAGAGTTTTCTACACCAGCGAAAGCTGGTGGTTTCTCAGTGGAAATTGAAAGACAGCAAGTCTTCTAAAGTCTCCTGGACTCTTCGCAGTATTCTGGCCGATTTTAATAATGCTGTCGTCTGGATGATCTCTACTTGTCCTCTTATTTCCAAGTCTTACAGTCCTTTTATCAAACCTTTGGGGACTGTTCCAAGTACACCAATTACTATTAGTATAACTGTCATTTTCATGTTCCATAGTTTGTTTTTTTGTTCTTGTTCTTGTTTTTGTTGTTGGTTTTTTAGTTCTCTAATAAGGTGTTGTTATTTATCTCTCTTTTCGCTTTCTTTTAATTTTACTCTGTGGGGTGCCGAGACGGTAAAGTCCACTATTCGGCAGGTTTTCTGGTTTTTTTGGGGGGGTACCATCATTATGTCTGGTCGTCTGGCCGAGGTTAGGCAATCCGCTTGTATCTCAAAATCTCGGAGAATATTTGTGTGTCTCTTTCTTCAGAACAGTTTTTGGTTGTGCTTATACCACTTATTATTATTATTATTATTATTATTATTATTATTATTATTATTATTATTTACTCATTTGAGTTTTTCAAATCAGCCACAGCTGATGGTCTTTCACTGGAGATGGTGTGACAGCAAGTCTACTCAAGTCTCCAGGACTCTTCTCGATATTCTGGCCGTCTTCAATAATGCTGTTGTTTGGATGGTCTCCACTCGGCCGCAAACTTCCAAGTCCTCCAAGACCTTTAATAATCCTTTAGTTACCGTGCCAAAAACACCAATCACAATTGGTATAATTGTCACCTTCATGTTTCATTATCTCTTCACATTCTTTCAGTTTTATTCTGTGGTCAGCAGGAACAGCAAAGTCGACAATTTTGCAGGTTTTCTTTTCTTTTTTTTTTTTTTTTTTGTTGATTATTATAAGGTCTGGTCTTTTGGCCGAGATTAGGTGATCCGTTTGTATATCAAAGTCCCATAGGAGTTTGTGTGTGTCATTTTCTAGGACAGGTGCTTGGTTGTGCATATACCATTTGTTGGCATGGTCAAATCTAAATTTCTTGCACATTTCCCAGTGGATCACCTTGCCCACCCAGTCGTGTCTAGCCTTGTACTCCTTCTGTACTAATTTGCTGCATTCGCTTATCATGTGATTGATGGTTTCATCTCTGTCACCACATAGCCTACATTTGCTATTTTGTTGCGTTTTATCTATCCTCGCTTTGATATGGTTGGTTCTCATGGCGCTGTTTTGTAATTGGTGTACTTGGAACAATCCCCAAAGGATTGATAAAAGGACTGGAAGACTTGGAAATAAGAGGACAATTACTCCTTGCGAATTTTTCACACTAACTCTAACTGATGCTTTTTCACTGGAGTCTGAGCAATAGCAAGACACCTCAGATCACCAGGACTTTTCTAAGTATCCAAGCCGATTTGTGTTGTAGTCTGGATGGTTTCAATTCTTCCCCTAATCTCTGGTTCGTCGAGCCTCTTTTCCCGGTTCTCGGGAATTGTCCTAAGGGCCCTATTTAAGTTTATTCCGTCCTTGAGCAAGATCCAGATATTTCTTTTCTTTTTTTCATTTTCACTCTGTAATCTGCAAGAACAGCAAAATCCACTCGGTGGCATATTCTTTGGTTTTTGTTAATTAACATTAGATCTGGTCTTCTGGCCTTGGTTGGGCGATATCTCAGAATCCCAGGGAATTTTATGGGTTTCCTTTTCACAGACAGATTTTGGTTTTTGCATATACCATTCGTCAGTATGGCTAAATTTTAATCGCTTACATAATTCGCAGTTGATAACCACGTCGTGCCTATTCTCGCATTCTATTATTATTATTTTACACATTGCGAGTTCTTTCCAAAAGTGTTCGCCAGTGGTCTTTCACTAGAGTCTGAGTAACACCATATCTTCTGGAGTCTGAACAGTGCTGTGGTCAAGATGGTCTCGATTCTTCATCTGATTTTCTATTTCTCCTGTCTTTTTTTGTTTTCAAGCCTTTCGAGACTGTTCCAAGCGCACCATCAACAATTGCTATTACCTTCACTCCACTTTTTTAGTGCTTTGGCAAGGTCTAAGTATTTGTCTATCTTTTCGCTTCTTTTTATTTATACTTTGCGGTCCACTGGAACAGCGCGATCCACTAAATTACAAATTCTTTTTTTTTTCTTGTTTGTTATCACTAGGTCTGGTCTTCTGACCGGGATTAGGTAATCAATTTGTATCTCAAAATTCCAACTATTACGTTCAATTTTGGTCAAATACCCTTGTGGAAGGCATGAACCCACTTATCCTCCCAGCTATGGGTTAAATAGTTCCACTACTATTCTTCTAGAAGAATGGTTCTGGTATTAAATAACCTACAAAGGTTGACATGCTATTAAACAAAGAACCCGAACCCGAAATCCCAAAGTGTTTTATGCATCTCATTCTCAAGTATGGATTCTGGTTTCTACATGCAGCAGCAGCAGCAGCGGTATTTGTTACTCGCCCCACTTAACGAGCAAGTGTGGCACAAGGCCTTTTTTTAGGTGGGACCGGGCGCAGGGCCGTAGCTCACACGCGTCCGGCGTTTGCCAAAAATGCCTACGGCCCCTTCGGCATTCCCATTATTAGGGGCGCCTCAGGCACCGGGCGATTAACCCAACCCCCGTTGGAAAATCTTCAGCTACCGAGCCACACCCGGCCAGATCTGCGCCGCTGCCAGCACGGCCGGCCGAAGTGCGACCCGACAACTGAATCAAAAGGCTACTTCTATAAGAAGAAGCAGCAGCAACAGCAGCAACAGCAGCAGCGCTCACTGATCTGTTTCATATGAAATTGTTGGTGCTTCCTTACTTGTATCATTCATTCTTTTTTTTTTTTTTCAGTAGAAGTGTAATTTCTTTTTCGTTTTTCGGCTGGAATTTTATTGTTATTAATATTAAGGAATTTATTGTATAGACTGCTGTTGTAATGTTTGTCCTCAGTGTTCTGTTGTTTTCTCTTGAAATATAGGTCAGTGAATTACGCATCAATGATTTCAAAGCAGGTCTATCTATTTATGGAATCTAAGGTCACGAGACATGCACAAGTTCCATTTTTGTTCGCGTTGCGAGCACTGTCTATGAAGCCGTTTTCTGTTGAGGAACGGTTCAGCAAATCAGGTCAAATTACAAACTAGGATCATTTTGTGCGGTCAATTAAATCCACATCAAGCGGTCGATTTTTGTGACGCTAAACTTATCAAAATTTTATATGCATTGGTCAACATAAGTACACAGTTTAAAATGTCAAAAACAGTTCTATTTCAAACAATTCAGTTTATTATAATTATTAGAAACATTGTGTAGAATTTACGTTCCGTTTGTTTATCGAGAAAAGTTTCGAATCAAAAGGAGAAAGAAAAAGAAAGACAAAAAGAAAAAGAGAAAATATAAAATTATGATATATGTGGAATATATTAACTAAAGATGGAATATATCGTAGCTATTTAAAATGGATTTGCTAAAGTAAAGAGAAATATTATAAAAGCCCGGACGAGTATTTAGGGAATTACAGAGTGAAACAGCACCGCCTTCGAAAATTCGTCTTAGTCTTTTATGAATGCAAATGAGCATCTTTCCAGAATTGAAATTGAAGTTGTGATTAGATTGAGAAATGTGTTGAAACAGTGCATTGTTTAAGTTACCAATTCTTCTGTCTCTTTTGTGTTCTTACAAGCGAACGTGAAGGTTCCGAGATGTTTCATCAATATATTTTAATTTACAATTCTTACAAGGGATACAATAAACACCGGCGTCTGAAAAACAGAACAAATTCTACACGATATTTCTACTAAGTTAAATAAAATAACAGACGCTGATTCACTAATTAAACGGCCAACTTTTTCTTGTTACACAAATTTTCCCTGGATTTTTCTATTTTGCACTTTTAAACACCCGTCGTTGATTTAACATCACTAATATCATCCCTCATAGTCCTGATGATGGTTCACTAGAACCGAAACGCTATAGTGTCAACTTTGCTTCTCGATAAATTTCTCCTTCCACTTGGATTACCTTCTTATGAATTTTTTTACACACACACACACACACACACACACACACACACATATATATATATATATATATATTTCTTAAAATGACTGATGAAGATTTAATATTTAGCTTTTTATTCATATTTTCATTTTAGTGAGAGAGATGTAGCAACTGGTTGTTGGTAGTTTGAAAACTGTCTTAAATCTCTGTTGCTGTCGTCAAAATTCAAGTACTTTCGGTCATTTTCGAGGACATAGATGTTGGGGAATTCTAGCATTATTTCGTTCTGAAGGAATTTTTGAGTGTGCATAATGTCATGTGTAAACGCATAGACCATCCCATATTGTTTGAAAGAGCACAGATACAATATATATATATATATATATATATATAATGAGTGCCCCATTCATATGGTCTTGTGTCACATCCAAGCAAAAAAAACTCGCAAATTACTAAATGTTCTCTGACGAAAGCAAAAAGCTGGAAACATACACGCATGTAAGAACGAAATAAATAATTCTTAAACAGATATAAATCTCTTTGTGGACCTATTCCTTTTGATATATATATACATATATATAATACCTACAGAACCAAAAGTAATATACCAAGGTCTCACCTAACCAGATCATTTTGATAATTGTATCGTCTGGGTTTTTCATACCATCAGAATTATAGAATAGGTATAAAAGAAATTATATATATATATATATATATATATATATATATATATATATCCACTACAAATATATATATATATATATATATAATTTGTCGTGTGTATATATATTTGTTGTATATATCTGTGTGTGTGTGTATATATATATATATATATATATATTGACTGATTGATTGATTGATCAATTGTATTTTTATATCAAGTTATATTTTGTTATGAGTATAAATTTGTTTTGCTTGTCGTTTTGTTTTGAATATTCCTTTTGTCCGCGCCGTTTCATATCCTCTACTCAATTGTTTCATTCATTTACTACCTTTTTCCATGTGCCTTTTTCGAAACACAACATAACCATAAACTAGAAAATGGGGAATTTAAATACCAAAAACACAATATCACTACCTACAGGCATCCAATGAGACTCAAACTCACTAGAGAAGACTTGACTACTGGTTGAACACTGTGGTAAATATTTTTATTTTAACCTTGCCGTATAAATCGAAATCTAGTTTTGTAGAGATTTTTTTCCGACTTAAAAGGTCATCTTATGTGCTTCAATTAACAATAAGTCTTTACAAGAAATTCTGGATATTTTCAAACACATGGAGGATGGCCATGTGATTTTTACACATCGCTAGATTAGTTAAATCCTATACTGGACCTATTACACAGATTTGCAGTATTTTCTGCTATTTATACCAGATCTCAATCTCGTTAAGAACAGTTTTAGAGAGGAAATGACACCCCTCTGTATAGAATGGACCATTCTATTTTAATATGAACATTAACAGTATTATTGAGCGCCTTATCTTCCCAGTAAGACTACCTAACAAATATACTTCTGTTAACACTTCCTTGTACGACTTGTCAAATAAACCCTTTTCCTTGTAAGTTACATTTCGGGTTCTTATTTCAATAAATCACTCTATTAACATTACAATTAATAACTTATAGCAAAAAGGGTTGCAATTAACAGCTGAGATGTGGAGTCTACATTTTTTAATGATAAGTTAGAGAAAACATCGTTAGAAGTGTTGAATTACTTGCCCTTGCTCGCAGAATAAATGAGTGGTTACCATTGTGACTGGGAAAAAAGCACAAAGATAGATCTCCTTCACTCAATATGCTTTTGGAAAATGGCACCCTATTTCATTTGTCCAAAGATGCCCCCTACCGCCTTCAGAGTTCCCCACTTCAAAAAATATTTACTAAGTAGGTAAAATAGACTATTCATCATTTTCTATTACACACACTTTTAATCGTCATTTTTCTTTAGTTTTATCATTGCTGTTTTGTTTATCCATCAAAAATTGAAAAGTTTTTAAGTTTTGATTTTTTAATGAATTTACGAAGAGTTATAAAAATTGCGATGACGACACATTAAAATACGCCTTGATTTCACAATCAGAGAGACAAGTGGTGATCCTATTCTTCAAGGCGAGGAGCTTTTTCAACTGCGGGTGGCAGGGGGGTTGTTCGAAGTAAGGAATAAGTTGTTCGAGGTAAGAGTGGTAAGGTGGGAGGAGGATATTCAAGATAGGATGATGTTAGCCATCTTGTTGGGACTCTTCTCTCTTCACCCATTTAAAACTGTTCTTGATGAGAGAGAGAGAGAGAAAGAGAGAGAGAGAGAGAGGTATATGATAATAAAAAGCAATTCCTTGATTGTAATGAGAGGTCAAAACGTTTTATTACCTTTCTAACCCTGTCAAACGACGCCTGTTTTTTTAATGTTCTTTTCTTTTTCTTTCGTTTCTTAGGTCCATCAAAAGTTACTGTTTGTTTTCAACCACCAGGGCCACTTCTTTTTAGCTCTTTTTAAATATATTTTTCGACCTGGAAATCGATTTCTTTCTTTCTTTCTTTCTTTCTGAACACGTACAAGAATCCTTTTGTGATATTTTTTTAAAATAAAGAAGTAATTAAAACTTCAGTAATAATAATCCCAAATGTTTCATCGACACCTTAAAGTCGTTTTCTGCTTGCTTTTTTCCGCTATGCCATCGGATCATATTTCGTAATTCTTCAAAAATCTTTATTTTAGTTATTGGACATTTAGACAAAAATGAGAATAAGACAATTATTAAAAAGACTGGGTTCGGTCGAATATATACACTTATGTACGCCTTTACATAGTAGATGAAACAATAAGTGTGTCATCACTTATACAATGCATTTACGTATATATATATATATATAGTGTCCCCACAAAAACTTGACATCATTTTAAAAGCAACTATCTTGAAAACTACTAAGTCTAGTTTAAGGAAATTGAACAGTTTAGGTGTTGAACATTACAAGTTTATTCTGGGACCGATTTCATAAGTGTTCAAGTCGGTAGTTAAGGTCTTGCCAAACACGCTGTAGCATGTCTCCGGTAACATTATTAAGTGCGGAAGTAATTCTCTGCTTGAATTCATCAATGCTAGCAGGAATAGTGGGGACATAAATCAGTCTCTTCATATACCCCAATAAAAGAAATCTCACAGGGACTGGCCCGGTGACCGCGGCGGTTATTTCATCACGCTCGATATATCTTTCTGGCAGATTCTCATTGATATAAGCACGTACTGTTCTCTTCCGTTAAATATAAAATCTTAATCTGTTTTTATTCATTCTGGAAAATTTGAGGTTATTTCAACAAGAATTGCCAAAATTATTGGTGTACAAAATGATGTTAAATTTTTGGGACACCCTATATATATGTGTGTGTGCGTGTGTGCGTTTAAAAATTTCTTTTAAAGCAAAGATACCAAGATTTTATTTCTAGTGGGATATTACGCAGTCAAAAAGTCCAGTTGCTAGTGAAGTTGCCCTAGGTTCTACTCTCAAGCGCTTTCGATCATATATTTTGGTCGTCATCAGGTGGATTTCATTTTTTTTTAATCCTTGAAGACATCAGAATTAAAAATAACCAACTAAACATAGATAAAATAGTATTCAACACTGGCACTAACATATTAAACATCCTCAACAACTAACCCGCTAATCAAACCATCCCCACCAATAATAAACCCTTCCAACAAAATACATTTCGCCCCTAAACTAAAAAAAAAACCGAAGAATGCCTACCAAAAAATTAATCGATAATCTCCTTGAAGACGAACAATCAATATAACCAAAAGCGTTTGGGAACAGTACTTTGGGCAAATCATTTTCCCACAGGAACTTGATCCAAAGAAACAAACAAGAAAGATACAGCAAAAAAAAAAAAAAAAAAAAAGCCATAAAAAAACAAAGTTCTATGGTCTTTAATCATCTTGTTTAAATGATAACTGGCTTCCAAAATATGCACATCGCACACACACACACACACACACACACACACACACACACACACACATATATATATATATATATATGTATTGGTCTGTTACATATACAATTTTTTGTTTGAGAAGTTCAATGCTGTAGGTTCTTGTGATGAATAATACCTAATGATATACGTTTTGATTGTATATTGGTCATCTAGAAAAAAATGAAACCCTGTTGATATTTTTGGTTTTTAATGAAATTGATTATCTTAAAAAATTGTACGGAGAGTACTCATTTTGGAGCAATACTCAGTCTCTATCATATATATACATATATATATATATACTCACAGATTTGAACAGCCTAAGAGTAAGAGACAAAGAGACATGAACAGATTGACATAGATAGATAGACAGATACTAGGATCATTAAATAAGATTCCAGACTTTTTTCGTATCGGCACTTTTATTGATAGTACACATACGAAACTCTAGTACCCTTCCAAGTAATCTCCTCCGGCTGCAATACACTTGTACCATTCCAACAACTTCTAGAAGGCCCCATGGAATTCCTCTTATGTGAGCGTGTCAATGACTTTCGTCACAGCCTCTTTCATCTTCTCAATTGTCTCATAACGACAGCCTCTAAGCTTAGGGAATAACCAAATGTCACAGGGAGCAAGGTCTGGACTATAGGGAGGGTGAGAAACTGTCTTGATGCCCATCTTGGTCAAATAGTCTGTGACAAGGATGGAGTTGTGGACTAGTGCATTGTCCTGCTGGAAATGCCACTGAGCCGATTTGAAGAGTGCTGGCCTCTTCCGACGGAATCTCTTCCTGAACTCCCTTAAAACCTCAACATAGTAACCCTAACCCTAACCTGTTGGCCAATCAACTCTGGTGTATTGACTTCCTTACTCCTCCCATACATCTCATCATCCCTCACAGACTCCCTGCCTTCCTTGACTCTCTTATGCCACTCAAAAACTGATGCTCGACTCATGTAAGATGGTCGAAAAACAGTCTGAAGCATTCCATACGTTTCTGTGGTATTTTTCCAAGTTTAAAACAGTTTTATTTCATATCGTTCTTCTAAAATGTCCTGACGTCCAGATTGCATTTTTGAAATTCACCAGCGGTGACAATCAAGTTTTAGTAGGGTGTATTCCAATTGCTGTTGTAGCTAGCTGTTCCTTTGAACCTGAAATCATAAAAATTGGTCAGTCATCTCATAAGATGTATAGCAATAACATAGTGAATTTTCAAGAGCCTACGACAATTTTAAATGCCTGAACAAAAAAGGCTGGAAACTTATTGAATGCACCACGTAGATATAAACAAACTGAGACGGGGAGACTGAAATAAACAGAATAAGATGGGTTGATAGATATGAACAGACTAAAATAGATTGAGAGTCATGAACATAGATAGATAGATAGATAGATATGAACAGACGAAGTTAGATAGATGTCAAACCAAAGATTAAAAAAAAAAAGAAAATGTGTTTCCAAGAGTCGATTTCTTTGAGGAATTTGAAAGGTTCTGATTCGAAAGACGCCGAATTTCACGGATATGACTTCAATGTCATATTTCCTCGAAAAAAATGGAAAGATTCAGGATATGAAAGAAAAAGAAAAAAATAAGAAAATAACCATAGAAAAGAACACATATAGTTTGACTTGAAACATAGACTTATAGGTAATCATTAAAAAGTCGACTTCTATTTTAAGTAAGGGTCAAAATTTGAAATTCTTCCATCGATAATCTCCATAGCGACCACGTCAAAAAGTAGCATAGTCGTGCTGGTGATATACTACCCAAATTTTATTTGCATAGTAATCATCATCATCATCATCATCAAGTCGTAGTGTTAGCACGGAATTGTCTGACTCTCTCTCTCTCTCTCTCTCTGTGTCTCTCTCGGTGTTGATATCCATCCTTATTCTCCATCGCTCCCGGCCTGTCTTCTAGACGGAAATCAGTGTCCATACAGTGCTGAAATATTTAATTTTTTACCAGTCGACTAACACTGGAGCGTCCCAATGAGAACATCGCTTATGTGTTCGTCTTTACTTCGCCAGTGGCCATCTTGGTCATCTTAGTTGGATGGTTTGTGAGATAGGATGTAAGTGGCCGTACAGTTGCTATGTGCATTTTCCTTTTCGGAAACCTGTCCCTTGATTTAATTGACTTTAACCATATGTCGAAAAGTCTCGGGTCTCCTGACGTTAGGGAATCGCATTCATTGTACGTTTATATTTACAGTTTTTTTTCACACCAAATATTCTCATCAAATCATTTGAACACTGTTGTATAGTCTCTAGTATTCGTGTTTAAATCTAATAATTATAATGTTTCAAGTAATTATTTCTATGAGATAATACTCTTTTGTTGGCACACAATTTTATAGTTTCAAGTAACTAATAATAATAATAATAGTAAGAAGAAGAAATTTAGATTTGACCATGCCAACAAATGGTATATGCACAACCCAGCACCTGTCCTAGAAAATAACACACATAAACTCCTATGGGACTTTGACATACACACGGATCACCTAATCTCGGCCAGAAGACCAGATCTAATAATAATCAACAAAAAGAAGAGAACTTACAAAATTATCGACTTTGCTGTCTCGGCTGACAACAGAATAAAACTGAAGGAATGTGAAAAGAAGGATAAGTACCTTGACCTTGCTAGAGAATTGAAAAAACTATGGAACATGAAGGTGACAATAATACTAATTGTAATTGGTGCGTTTGGAACAGTAACTAAAGGATTACTAAAGGGACTGGAGGACATGGAAGTTGACGGACGGGTGGAGACCATCCAAACAACTACATTATTGAGAACGGCGAGAATACTGAGAAGAGTCCTGGAGATTTGAGGAGACTTGCTGTCACTCAAACTCCAGTGAAAGACCATCAGCTAACGCTGATGTGAAAAACTCTAATGAGTAAATAATAATAATAATAATAATAATAATTATTATTATTATTAAATAATCAAAAGTTCAAGTAACTATTCTTAATACAAATAATTCGGTATTAGTCATAAGGTAGCAAGTATTCCTATCAAATACAAATAATTTGCACACAGTTGTATGATTTCAAGTAATCGTATCTAATACTAATATGGTTTCAAGTAATTATTTCTATTTGATAATAGTCACTTATTGGCATACAGTTATTTGCCAAGTCGGCTGGGGCTGTAGAATACACCGACTGCACTTCTGCAGAGGGGTAAGACCCCACCCTAATACGTGTCTTGAATATGACACTAGACAATCTGGTGATGAGGTTCCAGTGATGCTGGAGCTTTGAGGAATGCAGGGTACCCCTTCATTGCCATTGCTCCCAGGTCCACTCTTGCCCAGAATGGTAGCACCTGATAAGGCCCTATCTATGGGTTAAATAGAACTTACTGCATACTTATGCTGAACTGAATTGTTTGAAATGGAACTGTTTTTGACAATGAAACTCTACTTACACTAAACTGAATTGCTTAATATACATCTTCTGTACTTATACTAAACTGAATTAGCTGAATTAGAACTTTTTGAATAAAGTGAATAGCTTGAAATAGAAATGTTTTTGACAATTAAACTGTGTACTCACGCTAAACTGAATTGTTTGAATTAGAACTATTTGCATAAAAATAGATTTGGCGTTAAATAACCTACAAAGGTTGATATACCATAAAACCCAACCAACCAACCAACCAACTATACAGTTCTATTGTCTCAAATAATCAATAAAATAATCCTTCGTAAAAAAAATTCAATTTCAATTTTTTCAAATTTTATCATACACTGTGTGAAAGCACGTTCGATAACCTATCCTCACCAGCCACCTACCAGGGGTGATGCCCCAGTTTCGGTGGCTAAAGTGGTACTGACACCCCTGGCACCACCAGCAGCTTTTGCCACTGAAAAATGTATAAAAACAAACAGATCGAAAGTTCCCCTTTGTAGCTTAAGTTGGTAGCGATGTTTAGGGCGTTTGCTTTCAGATGCCTTTAATCATTTTTATACAGATCTCATTCGTAGATGGGATCCTAGCAGGTACTACCACCCTGGGTCAAAGTGGACCTGGGAGTAATAGCAATGAATACATACTCTACTCTCCCCAGCTCTCAAGAACAGGGGCCTGGCCATCAGATGTAGTTTATTAATATTCAGGACCGGGTTTTTTTTGTTTTTGGTGGGGAGAGGTGTTATATCTCTGCAGGGGATGCAGTTAAAGTAATCTAAGCCCGTTGACAGTGTGTGTGTGTGTGTGTGTGTGTGCGCGCGCGCTCTCTCTCTATATATGTATATATAAAAGCTCAATTGATTTAACTTTCGACACGAGCTTATTTCTAAACATCCAATCTGTCAGAATCTTTGAGATTTGTATCAATAAACATTCCATTCCTTTCAATAAACAAAAAAAAGGCGGCATTGGAGATTTATTTTTGCTAGGTATTTATAACAATATTTTTTTTCTATTTAAAGAGTTTGTTGTTTTTCGAATTCTAGCCACTCGAAAAAGAAAAAAAAAATGTTTACATATCACCCCAATCGTTAGTTTTTCAGTCTACATTTTGATTTTTTCTTCAATTATATTTAGGGGCTGTTCTTGGTAGTATTGGGTTGCGTCATCCTAGTAAGCGAGTTCGAACCCCAATCGTGTCAGTGCATTCACTTTCGGACAAATACCCTTGGGAAAAGCATGAACACCTTATTACTACCAATAGCTATGGATTAAATAGTATCACTACTGTTCTTCTACAAGGATGGCTTCGGCATTAAATAACCCACGACAGTTGATATGGGAAGGGGGAGTTTCTGTGATGTAGTAGTTAATGTGCTGGACTGCGACATCGTCGTCAGTTCGAATTCAATTCTCTCTATATGTTTACTTTCGGACAAATACCCTTGGGAAAAGGCATGAACCCATTTATCATCCCCTGTGTGATTTAAGTAGAACTACTATTGTTCTTCTACAAGGATGGCTTTGGTTTTAAATAACCCACGAAGGTTGATATGCCATAAAAACTAAGAAATCTTTATCATATTTTTGCTGCTTGTTATCGCAACACACAGGTATTTTGTTATTTGAAAGAAATTTTTTAACTAATTAAATTCTTTATGCAATCTCCAATGATTATTCAAATTAATATAATGGCTGAGAGATTTTGTTTTATATATTTCGCCTTTCAGTTTAATTAGGCTGAGAACCTTTCGCTTAGCGCATGGGTTAGTTAGGTGCAACATGAATGCAGGTGTTCACACGCGCACGGAGAGGACGCATCATTCACAGATGTCAAAATAAAACCCCAGATAGAAAATAGGACCAGGAGATGTGAGTGACGTCAAGCACCGGAAGCGTGGGCTGGGATTTGAGAAAAGTCAGTGAGTTGAGTTTCTACCTCGGAGGAGGATGGTTGACTTTCGGGGCTCGCCGAGGCCTTGCAGCGAGTGCCGCACGTGGTGGTGGTGGTGGTGGGGCAGATGGAAAAATCAGCATAGAAAGATTGTGAATCACTCCCCTTATGTCGAAAAACCTTTAAACTCAAAGGTAATAAAAAGTTTCCTACCTGAACTAAGAAGTCGTCAAGTGTCTTTCGTGTTTCGGGATTCTTATGTTATATATATATATATATATATGTGGGTTATGGACATTATGAACGTTTTGCGTACCGGTATTAATATGTCTATTTCACATATTCAAGTATGGCTATGTTACACAAACAGCGTGAATAAAAAGAAAACTCTCCGCAAGATTTGAACTCATATCCCTCATTCTTGGGAATCTGTCTTACTGAGACTGTGCCTGATTGATTAAGCTTTGAAAACTTCTATACCAAATCTGAAGCTAAGTCTTTATTATGTGATTTCTTGCAAGTTTAACCCTAGCGTTAGTTGATGGTCTTTCACAAGAGTATGAGTGACAGCATGTCTCCTCAAGTCTCCAGGACTCTTCTCAGTATTCTAGCCGATTTTAACAATGCTGTAGTTTGGATGGTCTCGAATCGTCCACCGATTTCCAACTCCTCCAGCACCCCACTTTCTAAGCTTTAGGGTACCGTTCCAAGTGCTCTAATTACAATTAGTATCACAGTTACTGTCATATTCTAAAGCTTTTATAGTTCTCTGGCAAGGTCTAAACACTTGTCTCTCTTTTCATTTTCTTTGATTTTCACTCTGTGGTCTGCAGCAACAACAAAGTCCACTATTAGGCAAGTTCTCTTTTTTTATCACTAGGTCTGGTCGTCTGGCCAGGATTAGGAGATCAGTTTGTATCTCAAAATCTTAGATAATTTTATGCGTTTCATTCTCTAAGACGGATTCTGGTTTACCGTTTAATAGTACGGTTAAATTTTAATTTCTTGTACAATTCCCTTGGATCACCCTCCTCACCCACTCGAGTCTCGTCTAATACACCTATTCGCTACATTCGCTTTTTATGTGATTGATGGTTTCGCCTTTATCACCGCATAATTTACACTTGCTATTCTACGGCATATTATTGATGTTTGCTTTAATATAATTAGTCCTTATGGCGTTTGTTGTTTTGTACTGCTATTAGAAGAGATTCCTTGCTTAAAACTTCCTTTTTTTTTTTAGCCATATCCAGGTCTTCTAGAGAGACATTTCGTCTGTCGCTTGAAATATCCGTACAGTTGTTTTTCTTCCCGTTTCTTTTTGCTAGTTATTCTTGTTCTGTTTGTTCTTACGTTGTCAGTGCTGTTGCTAGTCGCTGTCATTAGTCTTTCTTTGGAGGTGTCCTCGTGGGGTAATGGTTAAAGTGATGGACTGCGGAATCGAAGTAAGCGAGTTCGTACTCCAGTCGCGCTATTACGTTCACTTTCGGGCAAATACCCTTGGGAAAGGTATGAACCCCCTTATCCTCCCAGGTATGGGTTAAATAGCACCACTACTGTTCTTCTAGTAGAATTGCTTTGGCATTAAATAACCTGCAAAGGTTGATATGCCATTAAAAAACAGCAACCAAAAAGTCTTGTCTTTCTTTGCTCTAAAAGATGTAGTTTTCGAGTCCTCGTATTGATGCATTGGCGCTATCTTCAATGCTGACGAATCCTCTTCCTCCTTCATTTCTTGATATATATATAGTCTGTCTATGCTTTGTGCATCAATTTTCTTGTCCTCTGCTCGATTTGTCTGAGTTCTTCTTTATTCATTTCAAGAATGATCCCGGAAATCTTCCAAGGGGGACAACCCAGAAGTTTATCCCTTCGATGAGATTTCTGTTGCAATGTTTGGTTTCGCGAATTTTTCACGTTCGTCTAAAGTACTCTTTTCTTATTTTTTTTTTCTTTCATCTCCGCTTGTTTGATGGTGTCCGCTTCCAATATTCCCAAATACTTGCAATTTTCCTTTTCTTCAAGCTTTCTGATTCTTTCATGATTTAATAGTTCTATTCCTATCCTTATAAGCATGTCACTTTTCTCTGCTAAATTCCATTCCTTTGTCCTGACTGTATATTCTTATCATTTGTGTCAAGGTTTCGAACAGAATACTGAGAAGACTCCCGAAGACTTGAGGAAACTTGCTGTCACTCAGACTCCAGTGAAAGACCCTCAGCTAAAAGTGCCATTAAAAGTTCGCAAGGAATAATAATAATAATAATAATAATAATACAAAAAGAGCAAAGAAAAGCTAATTACAGCAGTTTTAACTATCGGACAAACAGTAAAGCTCTAAAATCTTGAAAACGATAATGGATAGAAAAACAACTGTACAGATAGTTCAAGCGACAAAGAAGAAAATTGCAGTCGGGATAACGCAGGAGTGAATAAAACAATGGAAACCTTAAGAAAGAAACTGAATTTTCTTTTGATAGCAACATAAATTAATGCCATAAGAAGAAAAGTGAAAGTGAAAGTTGACGATACACAACAAGATAGCAAGTTTTTTTCATTTTTCGCAAATAGTATGCTATCATCTACGTATATAAGGTGATTTATCTTTTCTTGTGATTTAGTAAAGTTGTAACCTCCAGTGCATTTCCTAAGGGTGTAATTGAGTGGAATCATTGCAATAGTAATAATGAAAGAGCATCTCCCTGGAAGATACCTCTCTGGATTTTCTCCTCAAAGTTTTTCCTCTCGTTGTCAATTTCCCTTTCCAGTTTTTCATGGTTTCCGTGATAAACTTTTTGACTTTGACGGATTATTACTATCACTATTATCCCGTCCGCTACTAGCAGGATTTAAAACTTTGTGTCCTTGTTTTTCTCGCCATTGAACAGTAGGAGGTTTGGAACACTTGGTAGGGTGGTTGGTTTTATCGTTCGTCTGAAGTATACTTTTCTTATTTTTTCTTTCATTCCCGCTTGTTTGATAGTGTATTATCATTTTACTCATTTGATATGTTTTCACACCAGCGTAAGCTGATAGTTCCCCACAGGAGTTTGAGGGACAGAAAGTCAACTCAATATCCAGGACTCTTCTTAATATTCTGGCCGATCTTACTAATGTTGCAGTTTGGATGCTCTCCACTCGTCCTCTTATTTTCAAGTCCTCCAGTCCCTTTATCAATCCTTTGGTGACTGTATCACACACGCCAATTATAATTGGCATCACCGTCACTTTCATGTTCAACAGTTTTTCTGGTTCTCTAGCAAGATCCTGGTACTTATCTTTATTTTCGCTTTCTGTCGGTTTTACTTTGTGGTCAGCTGGAACGCCAAAGTCCACTGTTTGTTAGGTTCTCTTTGCTTTTTTTTTTTTTTTTTTTTGACTATCACTATGTCTGGTCGTCTGGCCAAGATTAAGTGATCCGTTTGTACCTCAGAATCCCAGAGAAGTTTGTGCGTCTCATTCTCCAGGACATATTCTGGGTTGTTCATATATCATTTGTTCGTATGGTCAAATTTAAATTTCTTGCACTATTCCCAGTGGATCATCTTCACCACTCAGTCGTGTCTTGTCTTATACTCTTTGTGCGCTAATTTGTTGTATTTGCTTATAATTATTAGTATAGTTACTCCTTGAGAGTTTTTCCCACCAGCGTTAGCTGATGGTCTTTCGCTAAAGTTTGAGAGACAGCAAGTCTCCTCAAGTCTCCAGGACTCTTCTCAGTAGTCTTACCGATCTTAATAATGTTGTAGTTTCGATGGTCCACTTATTTCCAGTCCTCCAATGCTTGTATCAATTCTTTGGTGACTGTACCAAGAGCGCCAATAACAATTGGTAGAATCGTCACTTTCATGTTACATAGTTTTTTTTTCAGTTCTCTTGCGAGATCCATGTACGTATCCTTTTCTCTTTCGTTCAATTTTACTCCGTGGTCCACCGGGACAGCAAAGTCCACAATCCTGAATTTTTTATGTAGATTATTAAAAGGTCTGGTCGTCTGGCCGAGATCAGATGATCCATTTGTATCTCATAATCCCAGAGAATTTTGTGCGTCTCATTTTCCAAGAGAAATGCTGGGTTGTGCAAATACCATTTGTTCATCAAATTTAAACTTACTGCACAATTCCCAGTGGATCATCTTGCCCACACAATCATGTCGAGTTTTATACTCTTTCTGTGCTAATTTGCTGCGGTATTTGATGTCCACCCCACCCAACGGGCATGTGTGGCACAAGGCCTTTTTAGTGGGTCCGAGCGCAGGGCCGGAGCCCACACACACCCGGCATTTCCAAAAATGCTTATGGCCCCGTCGGCATTCCCCTTATTAGGGTCGTCTCAGGCGCCGGGCAATGAGCCCCCCCCCTCGAAGGAGGAAAAGGCCTGGGGGGAAGGCCACCTGAGGCCGAAGGAAATCTTCAGGTGCCGAGACACACTCGGCCAGATCCGTGCTGCAGTAAACACGGCCGGCCGAAGTGCTACCCAACAACTGGAGATGTGCAGTATTGGGATACTGTGCTAATTTGCTGCATTCGCTTATCATGTAATTGATGGTTTCGTCTCTATCACTACATAACCGATATCTGCTGTTTTGTTGCGTATTATCTATTCTTGCTTTGATATGATTGGTCCTTATGGCGTTGTTTTGTTATGCTAGAGATTCAGTTTCTCTCTTAAGGTTTCCTTTTCTTAGCCACGTCTACGTTTTCTCGAGTAAGATGTCACCTGTTAGTCGCTTAAAACACCCATACAGTTGTTTATCTTCTCGTTTTTGTTTTCTGGTTATTTCCGTTCTGTTGGTCCTCGTCAGTATTGTTTCTGTTGGTTGTAATCAGTCTTCCTTCGCGTTTTCGTGTATAGTCTTCGAGTCGTTATATCGATGCATCAACGCTGTCTTCAATGCTGGCAAATCCTCTTTCTTCTTCTTTTCTTGATACATTATCCGTCAACGTCATCTCATGCATGGTCATTAATTTTCTTGTTCTCTGGTCCATTTGTTTAAGTTCTTCTCTGGTCCCCTTCAAGAATGGTTCCGAATATCTTATGAGTGGGACACCCCAAGTATTTATCCCTTTGATAAAGTTCCTGCTATATAGTTTTGTCTCGAGTAGTTTTCTTGTTCTCCTGAGATACTCTTTCTTAATTTTTTCTTTCATCTCCACTTGTTTGATAGTTTCAGCTTCCAATTTTCCCGAGTAGGTTTCGTTTACTCCGAGCGTTCAAATTTTTGCTTTATTTTTATTTATTCTAATCCCTCTGCCACGAGCCGGATTCGAAACCTAGAATCCTAATTTCCCAGTCATTGGACAGTGGGAGATTCGGTACACTTGGTTGGGTTGTTGGTTTTATCGTTCGTCTTTTCTTATTTTTTCTTATATCTCCGCTTGTTTGATTATTATTATTATTATTATTATACACCTAGAGAGTTTTTTTTACACCAGCTTGAACTGAAGCTTTTTCTATTCGAGGCAAAGCGACAGCAAGTCTCTTCAGGTCTCCAGGAATTTTCTCTGTTCATTTTAGCCGATCTTAGTAGTGCTGTGGTTTGGATGATTTCAATTTTTTTCTGATTTCCGTTTATCGAGTCTCTTTTCCAGGTTCTTAAGGGTTCTTCCCAGTGTCCCAACTACAATTGGTATCACTCTCACTTCATCTTCCACAAAATTTTAACCTCTCTGTCCACATCTAAATATGTTTTCATCTTTTCGCTTTTTAAAAAAATTTTCACTGCATGGTTCGTAGAACGGCAACTCCACTTAAAGACAAACTCTTTTTTTTTCTTGGTGTTTAAAACTGGATCTGGTCTTCTGGATTAGGTGATCCGTTTTTATCTCAAAATCCAAGAGATTTTGATACGTATGACAGTTTTTCATACCAGTATTATCTGGTTGTTTTCCATAGGAGTTTGAGTGACAGCAAGTCTCCAGGATCCATCTAAATATTCTAACCGATCTTATTTAAGCTGGGATCTAGATGGTCTCATCAACCCTTTCGAGAATAAAGTGTGAGAGATATACGTTTCTGTAGTGTGTGGGAGATGGGTGGAGACACATATACTAAGAGAGAGGACTTGTTTTTCCCATATCTTCTTCCGCGAGCCAGGGGTGCCAACGCTTGCACTCGCTTGTAAGCTCGTCAGAGACGCCTCTGATCGGCTGCGTGTCCCACGCTCGACTGGGTTTCTCAGCACTCTGTCTAAATCTGACCACGTGGTTCTCATCACGTGATCCTCTTCCGGTTAGGCACCTGTTCGACCTGAGTGCCCTGACACGCCGTCATCTTCCTGTTTACTAATCAAAATGTGACAACTTACCAAAGCACACGGGGTCATTAGGAGAGAACTGAAAATCCATGTCAAATCCAAGTGCACCCACGACAATTAGTATCACCGTCATGATCCTTAGTCTTTTAATTTTCTATGTTTTCACGCTATTATAATTCTACCCGTTTGGGTGTTTTTCACATCAGCTATCGCTGAGGGTTTTCCACAGGAGTTTGAGTGACAGCAAGTCTCCTCAAGTCTTCAGATCTCCTTAGGCAAATACGATTGATGTGACTGAAAAATACAAAAATAAATAGAACACATATAATCATTACCTTCCCTCACGGTAGATGAAGGATTGTTGCTTAATTGGTTGTGTTTTACGGCATATCAACCCCTGTGGGTTATTTAATACAAAATCTTGTTGATACTTATATATTAATTATATATGATTTGTAAACGAATAGTTTTATAGGTTATTTTTAAACAAGTTGAAGCTCATTTACTGGCACACAGTTAAATGGTTCCAGAAATGATCAAATATTGATATTTGACCCATAGATTAACCAACCTTTACTGGGTCTTTTGTGATAGCCATTCTGGGTCAGAGTGGAACTAGGAATAATAGCAATAAGTGTTCTATTTATTTTTGTATTTTTCAGTCACATCAATCGTATTTGCTTAAGGAGATAAGCCGTTCCGCAAAGTGCAATTTTTTTGTATTTCATATAAGCTACGATTGCCAAACATTTTTCCATCTCTTTCTTAATCTTACCCAGTGCTCCCACTTTTACTGACATGGTAATAGTTTTAAGGTGCCAAATTTTCTCAATTTCTATTTCCAGGTCTTTTTATTTACTTATTTCATTATGACTGATTTGTTATTATCTGTTGACGCTGACATATCAATTAGAAGACAGGTTTTTCTTTTATCGTCCTTAACCACTAAATCTGGTCTATTTCTCTTTATTTTTCTATCAGTTTTGGATAGCAAAGTCCTACAGATTATTATCATCATTATTATTCATCTGAAAATCGGCGGGATTGAACCTCCATCCACCCCCACCTAAGTAAGTTAAATAGAAAAACGTTCCTCTTGGCTTACCATTCCTGTCTTAGTAGAAAGGAAGACATGATTTTTACGAATCGGGAAAGGGGCCCGGAAGTTACCCCAAGAAGGGTAGGGCAGATAATGGGGCCATTCTTTGGCAGCTCTCATTTAGAAATATATATATATATATATATGTATGTATTTATGTATGTACTTATATATATATATATATATATATATATTTAAGAATGTTTGATTAAATAATAAAGACACATTTTGTCATTATAATTTTATTAAGACCCTTTCAAGTCTCCTGTTAATTATCTTGTTTTCAGGTTGAAATTGGTAGATGAATTGTCCCGAGCACTTTCGGACCTTTCATAAGCCATCATAAGAGGTTGTTTGCATGTATAAAAAGTGTTTTTCTAAAAAAGAGTTTTTATTTTTTTTTATAACATTACAAAATGACGTAAACGCAAAATTGGATAAAACTGAGATGCCGATGACATCGAACGGATTTAAAACAGAACGCTATCAACAGAAACAGAATACTATCAAGAAAAATAGAATTTAAAAAAAAAAGGACTAAAAGAATTTCAAAACTGTCGCTATTTTCAAAGTTAATTCTATCAATTCTCGTTTTATATATATCTGGCGAAGGAATTGCCGGCCACCGCTAGCGTAATGCAAAGCTCTTCGAAAGAATTGAGCACTCTGGTAGCCGATAGGGTATAAAAAATGTAAACAAAGGCTGCTGCTGCTGTTTCTAAAAATAAAAATACCTTAAAATTCCCTTAGCCAACGTGGTCCGATGGTGGACGAGTGGTCTGAAACACAGTGGACGAGTTTCGATCCCGGCTCCGAGCGTCCTGCGTGTCTAGCCACACTGAAGAGTTCTGATAGAACGAAACAGTCTGTCTGTGGATGACTATATATATATATATATAGGGCTTCTAGCTCGATAGCTTTACATCTTAAACCTCGTTCTATTCCCAAATCCAAATTTCGAAAAATTCTAGTGGAAAACACTATTATAGAAAACGAAATTAATAAGCTACAACTACAAATCCTCGAAGCCCTACATGTATTAAAAGAAAACTAGAATATATATATAAGACACACATATAAGTTGTAAAAAAGTAAACATAGCGATCGTAGACGAGGGTGACCCGAGGCTTCCTTTTCAATAGCTACCACACTGAGGTGTAGGGAAGGGCGGTACTCTTTCCCTGGACTATCCCATTTTACCCTCGATACGTACCTTTTAATGCTGAGCGTTAAGCAAGGAGATATCAAGTACCATTTTTGAGTCTTTGGTATGATGATTTAGGATTGAACCCCGTTTTCCTTGGCCATTGGCGAACACTCTACCCACTACATGACGTCAGATGGATGGTTTTAAAGTTAATCACTTAATCTCGGTGTGTCTTCACCTCAAGCAATACCGGCTCTGTATGCTTGGCGCTTGAGGCGCCTTTTAAGGGGATTACCGATCGAACCAAGCATTTTTATGACATCTTCACATAAGACTCGATTCATGCTTGTCCCTTCACTTTCGTGTCAAATCTGATAGCGTCAGAGATAATCAAATTAAATTTTCATCACTCTTCTTCCATTTTAATCACCACAACAATATGATTGTTTGCAAAGATAAATTTACCATTTCTGTTTCTTTTTGACGACGATTAAAAAAAGGGAATGAAGGCAAGGTCTACTTTAGCAATGTGGGAATTAGAATCGAGTGGGTTTTGATACTAAAGACTTGAAGGTATCTCTTCGTATATTTTGACGTGTGTTAATGCCAAAATTCACCGCTACAATTGTTTGAGTATGAGGAACATAATTCTGCCACTTGTAGCAAAGGAAATGTATGTTTTAATATTTCTTTGCACTAAACGACATAATACAATTCACGAACAATTAACAGCAACATATTTTATTGCCTGAGCAAACTTAATAGATGGATACATAAATAAAAGAAAATACTTAAAAGGTTCATTACAGAGAAAAGATGTAATTATGACTAAAATTAATTTTATTTAATTGATTGATTGATTTGAAAGGTACATTAACCCAGCGAGGATTTTTTATACAGATATATGATAACAAATATTCTTATATATAAATATATACAAACAATTTGAATTCAGTTTTATGCTTTCAAGAATACTTATCTAATAAAATAATGATATAGTGTCATATGATGTCAATGCACACAAAACTGAATATACATGCTTTAATCAAACGGGTGACATTTCCACACAAGACGGAAGCTCTCTAAAACTGGTAGACAAGTCCACCTACCTAGTGTAGAATAACAATAACACATACCTCCGTAAAGCGTCCAGCTGGCAGACAAAAATAAAGCAGGTCGTAGCTCAGTGTCGTCCTCCTTACAATGCTAAACTGAAGCTGGTTTATATAATAAAATACTTTCAATTACTTACAAGCAGCCAATGACGATCTATGCAGTGGAATAGTACACTTGTGCACAATGGGATGCCCCAAGGCACCATAAATAGTTCCCGTTCCTCAATCGGGAATTGAGTTTCCTGTCTTCACGACTGATTGCTCTTTGCTAACGCGATTAATTTGTTGCGATAGTCGAGAGTAATTAATCGCGTTAGCAAAGAGCAATCAGCCGTGAAGACAGGAAACTCAATTCCCGATTGAGGAACGGGAACTATTTATGGTGCCTTGGGGCATCCCATTGTGCACAAGTGGACTATTCCATTGCATAGATCGTCATTGGCTGCTTGTAAGTATGTGAAAGTATTTTATTATATAAACCAGCTTCAGTTTAGCATTGTAAGGAGGACGGCACTGAGCTACGACCTGCTTTATTTTTGTCTGCCAGCTGGACGCTTTACGGAGGTATGTGTTATTGTTGTTCTACACCTAGGAAGCAGTATCTCATCAACCAAAAAAGACATCGACACACGGCTAACGAAGGCATGGACAGCTATCGATAAGCTATCAATCACATGGAAATCAGACCTGACCGATAAAATGAAACGCAGTTTCTTCCAAGCAGCGGTCGTATCGATACTGCTGTATGGATACACTACTTGGACGCTGACTAAACGGCTGGAGAAGAAGCTAGACGGCAATCACACAAGAATGTTGCGAGCAATATTGAACAAGTCCTGGCGGCAACACTTCACAAGGCACCAACTATACGGCCACCTGCCTCCCATCACGAAAACTATCCAAGTTAGACAAACCAGACATGCAGGACACTACTGGAGAAGCAGGGACGAGCTCATAAGTGATGTACTCCTATGGACCCTCACATATGGCCGAGCAAAAGCTGGACGACCAGTTCGAACATACATTCAGCAGCTATGTGAGGATATGGGATGTACCCTTGGAGACCTGCCAGAGGCGACGAACGATAGGGAGAAGTGGCGAGAGAGGGTCAGAGATATCTGTGCTAGCGGCACGACATGATGATGATGATGATGATTTAATAGACTTAATGGGTAAAATGAATGTTTTTTTTTTGATCAGCACCTTGAAATTCTTTGAAAATTTTTCAAATGACTCATGGAGTAAAAGTTGTTTTTTTCTGTAGGGCACTGTCATCAATTACTGATTTTTGCCCCCTTATTTCTAACCTTAACCCTAAACTAAATTTGTCAAGCCGATTTTAAAGTTGCGAACACTGAATTTCAATATTTAGTGAAACTGGGTTTTTAAAAAGTTGTTTAGTTCGTTACTCGATAATCTAGCTGCTCTGAATGGAGAAGTTGTTCACCCTCACATTGTACACCCACCCTCCAACCCACCCCAAGAAGTATGCATGGAATGTGACCCCTGTATTTGCTCAGGTCACAGAACAAGTCAAACAAATTTACTTCGCGGCGTTTTTCTGGTCTGTCTAACCTGAGAGATTTCCCCATTGAATAAACCATTTATTCTTCTTCTTATTAGATGTGAGGGAAATTGTCTCTGACAAGATGGCTTTGATTTAGTCTAAATACCCCTTAGCCTGTTTTTCAAGGGTTTTGTCGAAACAAGACGAATACCAACAAAATGATTCCTAATAAGTTACATTGAGAGAACGGCTTTTTAAAGGTTATTCTAATTGCGTTTTGACACTGATCAAATCGGGAATATTAATAGCATTTTTTATCTCCCTTGGTAGGGTTTTTATGGCATATCAACCCTTGCAGGTTATTCAATGCTAAATCCTGTTAATAAATATATTAAGTATTTGTGTTTTGTAAACAGTTTCTAGATAACATTTTTAAACGAACCGAGGCTCATTTCTGTGCATACAGTTAAATAGTTTCTAGTATTCCTATCTAACACTAATAATTCTATCAAATATTAATCATTTGTTTGCGCATAGTTAAATGGTTTCAAGTATTGCTATGCAACGCTAACAATTTCATTTACATTAGTCATTTGTTTGCACATAGTTTTAGTTGATATCAGTCACTTTTTTTAACTTTTTAAGCTAATATACGAGGTGCTTTCAATAAGTTTCCATACTTTTTAGTACAGGTATTTAAAATTGTCGTAGACACTTGGGAATTCAATGTGTTATTGCTATACATCTTATGAGATGACTGACCAATTTTAATTATTTCAGATTTAAATGAACAGCTACAGCAGCAATTGGAATGCACCCTACTAAACCCTGATTGTCAAAGCTGGTGAATTTCAAAAATGCAATCTGACACTTTAGAAGAACGATATGCAATAAAATTGTGTTTTAAACTTGGAAAAAAATGCCGTAGAAACGTATGGAATGCTTCAGACTGCTTTTGGAGGATCTTGTATGAATCGAGCATCAGTTTTTGAGTGGCATAAGAGATTCAAAGAAAGCAGGGAGTCTGTGATGGATGATGATTGGTGTAGGAGGAGTAAGGAAGTCAGAACACCAGAGTTGATTGGCTAAATAAAGAATTTCATGGATAAGGACCGTCGTGTGCCTATAGAGAGAATAAGTGCACAGTTTGATGTCAGTGGGGTAACTGTACACACAATTATGCGGAAGATTTGCGCTAAGTTTGTCCCAAGGGTGTTCAGAGAAGATGAGAAAGAAAGACGTTGTCATGACAGCAGGGAGATGGTCGAGCTGATCAATTCAGATCCCTCATTTCTTGATGCTTTGGTGACCTGCGATGAAAGCTGGATCTACAGCTATGACCCAGAGACCAAGAGACAGAGTTCCCAGTGGAAGCATGCTGGCTCTCCCAGACCCAAGAAGGCCAGACAGAGCAAATCCACCCACAAACTGTTGATGATCTCTTTTTTTGACAGCACTAGCATGATCTACATGCACTAGGTTCCCACAGGACAGACAGTCAACAAGGATGAGGTTTTAAGGGAGTTCAGGATGAGATTCCGTCGGAAGAGGCCAGCACTCTTTAAATCGGCTCAGTGGCATTTCCACCAGAACAATGCACCAGTCCTCAACTCAACCCTTGTCACAGACTATTTGACCAAGATGGGCATCAAGACCACTTCCTCAGCCTCCCTATAGTCCAGACCTTACTCCCTGTGACTTTTGCTTATTCCCTAAGCCCAGAGGTTATTGTTATGAGACAATTGAGGAGATGAAAGAGGCAGTGACGAAGGTCATTGACACACTCACACAAGAGGACTTCTATGGGGCCTTCCAGAAGTTGTTGGAACGGTAGAACTAGTGCATTTCAGCCGGAGGAGATAACTTCGAAGGGAACTAGAGTTTCTTGTGTGTACTATCAATAAAAGTGCCCATACGAAAAAAGTCTCGAAACTTATTGTGTGCTCCTCGTATATATAGGATTTGTAAGTGAATAGTTCGTAGGTGATTCCATTTCTTATATAACGTATTTCTATTGTTTGCCACACAGTTAAATCTTTTCACGTATTGGTGTTTAACACTAATTAATCTCTATAGTATTAATCATTTGGTTACGCACAGAGAACTGCTTTCAAGTATTGCTATTTAACGCTAATTATTCAATTCAACACTATTCATTCAATTGCACACAAATGGTTACAAGTTTTGCTATGTATCACTAACAATTCAATTTAACTGTCATTTGTTTGCACACAGTTAAATGATCAAATAGTTCTATTTGAACCATAGATGAGAACCTATCAGATACTATTATTCCGGGTTAGAGGGACCTGGGAGTAATGGCAATGAACGGGTACTCCACACTCCCTAAAGGACCAGAACTGGAGCGTAACCTGTGTCATATCCAGAGATGCAGTTGGTGTAGTCTATCACTCCAGGCAACTGGGCTGTTATCACATTGAACTTTTTAACTGTAAATTGTCAATTTTAGTAGTTTTAGTTGTCTCCCTTTAGTCGAGGGTGACCCGAAGGCTCTCTTTTCGATAGCTACTACACCAAGGTGTAGGGGAGGGCGCTACTCCTTACCCTGGATTGCTCCACTTTACCCTTGATCCTTAACCTTATAATGCTGAGTGTTAAGCAAGGTAGCATCAAATACCATTTTTTTAGTCTTTTGGGATTGAACCCAAGTCTCTCGAGCCATTGGTGAACACTCTAACCATTATACCAATGTCCGATTAAGTTCAACCTTAATGATTCAAAACCTCATCTGATCAGGTTAAGAATATTAATAGTTGATTGGTTGGTTGGTTGGTTGGTTGGATTTTATATCAACCTTTTTAGGCTATATAATGCCAAATCCTGTTTATACATATGTATATTAGATATATATGATTTGTAAAGGGTCTTACTCCTCTAGAGGAGATAAATTCAACGTACCCTATACCCCACCATCTGAGAAAAAATCAATGGAATTACTTTATATTCAGAAATGGAAAGTAAGTTTGAAGTTTTACAGTCAGTTTATTTGCCAAAAAAGAAATTGAAATAAGATTAAGGTACTTATTATGTTTGATAAAAGGTGTCATCTTCGTGAAAAGGTATTTGGCTTGACCAAAAGATCAATAATTTCCCCTAGAACCATGTAGATATCAGTGGGAGAGGGGTCAAGATTCCAACTGTGGGTGTCTATAAGGTGGCGTTAGGAGAGTTTTCTTCATTCATATAGAATATTTCTATTGTAACATTGACACATTAGGACGAAAATAAAAAATAATTATTTTTGATAAAATATGCAACTCTCTCTCTCTCTCTCTCTCTCTCTCTCTCTCTCTCTCTCTCTCTCTCTCTCTCTCTTACTTACACACTTGCATATTTTATGAAGAAAGAATTGTGAAGGATTATTAGAGTCAACCGGCTCATTGTCGCGTCATACCAAAGACTTTTAAAATGGTACTTGATACATCCTTACTTACAGCGATATAAGGTACGTATCAAGGGTAAAGTGGAGCAATCCAGGGAAAGGAGTAGCGCCCTCCCTTACACATCGGTTTAGTAGCTACTGAAAAGGGAGCCTTCTGGTCGCCCTCGACTACGGTCGCCAACTTTAATAAGAGTCAAAAATGGTTTGCAAAGTTTAGTGTTACCATAGAGATAAAATTTTCCAGACTCCACACAAAAATTCCGTAGTCAAACGGTGTTAAATCCTATGACCACCACAACTACACTGTTGTATCTACACTCTGGTAGGAGTTCTCTGTTTAATGGCATATCAACCTTTATAGGCAATTTAATGCCAAAGACATTCTTTTATAAGAACAATAGTGGTACTATTTAACCCATAGCTGGGAGGATAAGGTGGGGTCATATCTTTTCCAAGGGTTTTTGTACGAAACCGGCTCATTGGCCTTGTGAGTAGAATGTTCACCAATGGTCCGGGAGAGCTGGGTTCTATCCCAGGTCACGTCATACCAAAGACTTAAAAATGGTACTTGATACCCCCTTGCTTAACACTCAGCATTATAAGGTACGTATCAAGGGTAAGGTGGAGTAACTCAGGGAAAGGAGTAGCGCCCACCCCTACACCTCGGTGTAGTAGCTACGAAAAAGGGAGCTTTCGGGTCACCCTCGACTAAAGGGAGACAACTTTACTTTTGTACGAAAGTGAACGTAATAGCACGACTGGAGTTCGAACTCTTTGATTCTGCAGTCCATTGCTTTAACCATTACTATAAGAACACACTTCAATCATACGTCATCTGCCATTTTGTTTACTGTTTCAATACTGTAGATTTTGTTTATAAATATTACCTAATGATATCCGCTAGTGAATTTATAATGTTATGCTATGAATAATAAAAACCAGGACATTTTTGTTCCGAAGACTTTAATACTGTAGATTTTGTTTATAAATATTACCTAATGATATCCGCTTGTGAATTTCTAATGTTATGCTATGACTAATAAAAGCCAGGACATTTTTGTTCCGAAGACTTTAATACTGTAGATTTTGTTTATAAATATTACCTAATGATATCCGCTAGTGAATTTCTAATGTTATGCTATGACTAATAAAAGCCAGGACATTTTTGTTCCGAAGACTTTAATACTGTAGATTTTGTTTATAAATATTACCTAATGATATCCGCTAGTGAATTTCTAATGTTATGCTATGACTAATAAAAGCCGGGACATTTTTGTTGCGAAGACTTTAAAAATTTATTTTAATGTATATTAGAGTTGTACTTGTTTATGGGGGGGGGGGTTACTGTGGTTTTTTTTCCGGCTGTTAAATGAGTAAAAATTCCTTTAAGTTGTTTTGTGATTTGTAAATTATATCAGTATCGCTTAAAACAACACTTGCAGCATTATTTTTTTTTAATTGGCTGCCAAGGCTCCTGTGTATTGTATCCGATTTCTTGTTGTGTGTGGGTTCGGGTCGGGTTATATTCAGGTCTGTAAATATTAGCTATCAAAATTATCTTCCTCATTTTTCTTTTCTTCTTCTTTTTATTTCCTCTTCCTCCTCCTTTTGTTTTTCTTCTTTTGTTTCTCTTTTCTTTCTATGGCAGAGTTGGCAGGGTTTGCAGAATACACCAATTACGTCTCTGCAAAAGGGTAAGACCCCCCCCCCCACCAACGAGTGTGCTGGTTATGACACTAAACAATCTGATGATGTGACTCCAGTAATGCTACAGCTTTGCCGGTTGCAGAGTACCACTTCATCGCTCTTAAATCCACTCTGACCCGGAGTGGTAGCACTTGAAAGGGTTCTATCTATGGTTCAAATTGAACAGTTTGATATTTAAACTGTGTACTTACACAAAACTGATATGTTTGAAAAAGAACTGTTTGATCATTTGACTTGGTGTAAAACCATTTACCTGTGCGAAAAAAATGAGCTCAGGCAAGTTTTAAAATGTTAGCAATAAAATGTGTTTAGAAATCATATATTTAATATGTATGTTTAAAAAGAATTTGGCATTAAATAACCTCCAATGGTTGATATGCCATAAAACCCAACCAAACCAAATCATATATATTCAATATATATGTAGAAAGAGGATTTGGCATTAAATAACCTACAATGGTTGATATGCCATAAAAACCAACCAAACCAAATCATATATATTTAATATATATGTATAAAGAGGATTTGGCATTAAATAACCTACAATGGTTGATATGCCATAAAACCCAACCAAACCAAATCATATATATTTAATATATATGTATAAAGAGGATTTGGCATTAAATAACCTTCAATGGCTGATATACCATAAAACCCAACCAAACCAAATCATATATATTTAATATATATGTATAAAGATGATTTGGTATTAAATAACCAACAATGGTTGATATGCCATAAAACCCAACCAAACCAAATCATATATATTTAATATATATGTATAAAGAGGATTTGGCATTAAATAACCTACAATGGTTGATATGCCATAAAACTCAACCAAACTAAATCATATATATTTCATATATATGTATAAAGAGGATTTGGCATTTAATAACCTGCAATGGTTGATATGCCATAAAACCCAACCAAACAAATCCTATATATTCAATATATATGTATAAAGAGGATTTGGCATTAAATAACCTTCAATGGCTGATATACCATAAAACCCAACCAAACCAAATCATATATATTTAATATATATGTATAAAGAGGATTTGGCATTAAATAACCTACAATGGTTGATATGCCATAAACCTCAACCAAACTAAATCCTATATATTTAATATATATGTATAAAGAGGATTTGGCATTAAATAACCTTCAATGGCTGATATACCATAAAACCCAACCAAACCAAATCATATATATTTAATATATATGTATAAAGAGGATTTGGCATTAAATAACCAACAATGGTTGATATGCCATAAAACCCAACCAAACCAAATCATATATATTTAATATATATGTATAAAGAGGATTTGGCATTAAATAACCTACAATGGTTGATATGCCATAAAACTCAACCAAACTAAATCATATATATTTAATATATATGTATAAAGAGGATTTGGCATTAAATAACCTACAATGGTTGATATTCCATAAAACTCAACCAAACTAAATCCTATATATTTAATATATATGTATAAAGAGGATTTGGCATTAAATAACCTTCAATGGCTGATATACCATAAAACCCAACCAAACCAAATCATATATATTTAATATATATGTATAAAGAAGATTTGGCATTAAATAACCAACAATGGTTGATATGCCATAAAACCCAACCAAACCAAATCATATATATTTAATATATATGTATAAAGAGGATTTGGCATTAAATAACCTACAATGGTTGATATGCCATAAAACCCAACCAAACCAAATCATATATATTTAATATATATGTATAAAGAGGATTTGGCATTAAATAACCTACAATGGTTGATATGCCATAAAACCCAACCAAACCAAATCATATATATTTAATATATATGTATAAAGAGGATTTGGCATTAAATAACCTCCAATGGTTGCTATGCCATAAAACTCAACCAAACCAAATCATATATATTTAATATATATGTATAAAGAGGATTTGGCATTAAATAACCTACAATGGTTGATATGCCATAAAACCCAACCAAACCAAATCATATATATTTGATATATATGTATAAAGAGGATTTGGCATTAAATAACCAACAATGGTTGATATGCCATAAAACCCAACCAAACCAAATCATATATATTTAATATATATGTATAAAGAGGATTTGGCATTAAATAACCTACAATGGTTGATATGCCATAAAACTCAACCAAACTAAATCATATATATTTAATATATATGTATAAAGAGGATTTGGCATTAAATAACCTACAATGGTTGATATGCCATAAAACTCAACCAAACTAAATCCTATATATTTAATATATATGTATAAAGAGGATTTGGCATTAAATAACCTTCAATGGCTGATATACCATAAAACCCAACCAAACCAAATCATATATATTTAATATATATGTATAAAGAGGATTTGGCATTAAATAACCAACAATGGTTGATATGCCATAAAACCCAACCAAACCAAATCATATATATTTAATATATATGTATAAAGAGGATTTGGCATTAAATAACCTACAATGGTTGATATGCCATAAAACTCAACCAAACTAAATCATATATATTTAATATATATGTATAAAGAAGATTTGGCATTAAATAACCAACAATGGTTGATATGCCATAAAACCCAACCAAACCAAATCATATATATTTAATATATATGTATAAAGAGGATTTGGCATTAAAAAACCTACAATGGTTGATATGCCATAAAACCCAACCAAACCAAATCATATATATTTAATATATATGTATAAAGAGGATTTGGCATTAAATAACCTACAATGGTTGATATGCCATAAAACCCAACCAAACCAAATCATATATATTTAATATATATGTATAAAGAGGATTTGGCATTAAATAACCTCCAATGGTTGCTATGCCATAAAACTCAACCAAACCAAATCATATATATTTAATATATATGTATAAAGAGGATTTGGCATTAAATAACCTCCAATGGTTGATATGCCATAAAACCCAACCAAACCAAATCATATATATTTAATATATATGTATAAAGAGGATTTGGCATTAAATAACCTACAATGGTTGATATGCCATAAAACCCAACCAAATCAAATCATATATATTTAATATATATGTATAAAGAGGATTTGGCATTAAATAACCTACAATGGTTGATATGCCATAAAACTCAACCAAACCAAATCATATATATTTAATATATATGTATAAAGAGGATTTGGCATTAAATTACCTACAATGGTTGATATACCATAAAACTCAACCAAACCAAATCATATATATTTAATATATATGTATAAAGAGGATTTGGCATTAAATAACCTACAATGGTTGATATGCCATAAAACCCAACCAAACCAAATCATATATATTTAATATATATGTATAAAGAGGATTTGGCATTAAATAACCTACAATGGTTGATATGCCATAAGACTCGACTAAACCAAATCATATATATTTAATATATTTGTATAAAGAGGATTTGGCATTAAATAACCTCCAATGGTTGATATGCCATAAAACCAACCCAAAGCAAATCATATATATTTAATATATATGTATAAAGAGGATTTGGCATTAAATAACCAACAATGGTTGATATGCCATAAATTCCAACCAAACCAAATCATATATATTTAATATATATGTATAAAGAGGATTTGGCATTAAATAACCAACAATGGTTGATATGCCATAAAACCCAACCAAACCAAATCATATATATTTAATATATATGTATAAAGAGGATTTGGCATTAAATAACCTACAATGGTTGATATGCCATAAAACTCAACCAAACTAAATCATATATATTTAACATATATGTATAAAGAGGATTTGGCATTAAATAACCTACAATGGTTGATATTCCATAAAACTCAACCAAACTAAATCCTATATATTTAATATATATGTATAAAGAGGATTTGGCATTAAATAACCTTCAATGGCTGATATACCATAAAACCCAACCAAACCAAATCATATATATTTAATATATATGTATAAAGAAGATTTGGCATTAAATAACCAACAATGGTTGATATGCCATAAAACCCAACCAAACCAAATCATATATATTTAATATATATGTATAAAGAGGATTTGGCATTAAATAACCTACAATGGTTGATATGCCATAAAACCCAACCAAACCAAATCATATATATTTAATATATATGTATAAAGAGGATTTGGCATTAAATAACCTACAATGGTTGATATGCCATAAAACCCAACCAAACCAAATCATATATATTTAATATATATGTATAAAGAGGATTTGGCATTAAATAACCTCCAATGGTTGCTATGCCATAAAACTCAACCAAACCAAATCATATATATTTAATATATATGTATAAAGAGGATTTGGCATTAAATAACCTACAATGGTTGATATGCCATAAAACCCAACCAAACCAAATCATATATATTTAATATATATGTATAAAGAGGATTTGGCATTAAATAACCTACAATGGTTGATATGCCATAAAACCCAACCAAACCAAATCATATATATTTGATATATATGTATAAAGAGGATTTGGCATTAAATAACCAACAATGGTTGATATGCCATAAAACCCAACCAAACCAAATCATATATATTTAATATATATGTATAAAGAGGATTTGGCATTAAATAACCTACAATGGTTGATATGCCATAAACCTCAACCAAACTAAATCATATATATTTAATATATATGTATAAAGAGGATTTGGCATTAAATAACCTACAATGGTTGATATGCCATAAAACTCAACCAAACTAAATCCTATATATTTAATATATATGTATAAAGAGGATTTGGCATTAAATAACCTTCAATGGCTGATATACCATAAAACCCAACCAAACCAAATCATATATATTTAATATATATGTATAAAGAGGATTTGGCATTAAATAACCAACAATGGTTGATATGCCATAAAACCCAACCAAACCAAATCATATATATTTAATATATATGTATAAAGAGGATTTGGCATTAAATAACCTACAATGGTTGATATGCCATAAAACTCAACCAAACTAAATCATATATATTTAATATATATGTATAAAGAAGATTTGGCATTAAATAACCAACAATGGTTGATATGCCATAAAACCCAACCAAACCAAATCATATATATTTAATATATATGTATAAAGAGGATTTGGCATTAAATAACCTACAATGGTTGATATGCCATAAAACCCAACCAAACCAAATCATATATATTTAATATATATGTATAAAGAGGATTTGGCATTAAATAACCTACAATGGTTGATATGCCATAAAACCCAACCAAACCAAATCATATATATTTAATATATATGTATAAAGAGGATTTGGCATTAAATAACCTACAATGGTTGATATGCCATAAGACTCGACTAAACCAAATCATATATATTTAATATATTTGTATAAAGAGGATTTGGCATTAAATAACCTACAATGGTTGATATGCCATAAAACCAACCCAAAGCAAATCATATATATTTAATATATATGTATAAAGAGGATTTGGCATTAAATAACCAACAATGGTTGATATGCCATAAATTCCAACCAAACCAAATCATATATATTTAATATATATGTATAAAGAGAATTTGGCATTAAATAACCCACAATGGTTGATATGCCATAAAACCCAATCACACCTTTCTTTCCACCTTTGTTTTCTTCTTTCCTTCTATTTTACTTTTTTTTAGTTTGTTTTGGTTTCTTTGTTTAATGGCACATCAAGCTTCGTGGGTTATTTAATAAAAACGCCATTCTTGGAGAAGAACAGTAGTAACTATTTAACACATTGCAACTGGATTAAGAGGGTTCATGCCTTTCTCTAGAGTATTTGTCCGAGATCAAACACAATAGCGCGACTAGAGTTCGAACGCGCTTACTTTGTGGAGACAGTCCAGCACTTTACGCATTATGCCAAGGGGACTCTTCCCTTTTCGTTTCTTTCTTTCGGTTTTTACTTTCTTTTGTTTTCTATTCTTCTTTCTTTTTCTCTTTTCTTTTTCTTTACTGCTTTCTTTCTTTCTTCCCCCTTTAGTTTTTTCTTTCTTTCTTTCTTTTCTTCTTTTCTCCTCTCTTATTCTTTCTTTCCCATTTTTCCTTCTTTTCCCCCTTTTGTTTCCATGCAAATCTATATACGAAGTTCTACGTAAAAGTTCAACAAATTAAAACAATGTGCCTCTAACCTCAGGGGGCCAAGGGGGCGGGGAGTACGTGAAAACAACAGGAAAGAACTACTTCAAATGAAAAAGCTAGACTAAGTACTGTTTTTTAAATAGTCAAAGAAAATTTGAGAAACACCTCATATATATAGGTAACCTCTCATGTATATATTGTTACGAAGCGTACCCTACCCCTTAGCCGCCTTTCAAACCCACACTTTACTAACTTTGAAAGCCAGAAGTTGACTAAACCAGTGAACGGACGTCGTAACTAAAACCCTGCCAGGCAAAATTAAGAGCAACGATGAACAACAACACAGGAGATCAGATGAATAAACCTTAAGAACACGAAGGAAGGAAACCTCGCTGTCTTTTGTTGAGAAATAAGTGAACCCTGCCCGGTGGTCGAAAAGGTTGTTGGCAGCAGGAATTCGAAAATCGAGTAAACACAAGAACGACGTTGCCACACGAGTAAAGAATCTCAAAGAAATTGCAGTAAAAGAAAACAAAAAAGACTGAACAAACCGCCAAGTTCAATAATACAAACAAAAACGAGGGTACTTCCTCTGATCATAAACTCGCCCCGTTTGTAAATCCGTCTCTTCTATATCTCAACTCCTTTGTACTGTCCAAAAAACTCAATCATTTTGCCGATGTTTTGCGGCCAAACATCTACTTTCCTTTCGGTGTCTCAAAAAATGTTTTTCTTTTCTCCAGCGTTGCAGTCCTTGCCAATTTTAAAAAAAGATAAAGGAAATTTTCATACTTATATGGTATCAACTTTTTCTGGCTCAGAGTATACAAGGGAGTAATTACAGTAAAGGAGTGCTCCACACTTCCCAGATCTCAAGAACGGGAGCCTGACCATCAGATGCACTTAAGTGTCATACAAAGGACACTCCATTTTGAGTGTGTATGTGTGGGTAGTTATATACCTCTGCAGCAGCCCACTCGGGTGGAGTTTTAGAATACACTAACTGCATCTCTGCAAAGGGGTAACACCCCCGTTTAACGAGTGCCCAGGATATGACACTAAATAATCTGATGGCAAGACTCCAGTAGTCTTGAAGCTTTGGGGAATGTGGTGTACCCCATTATTGCCAATACTCCCTGGTTCACACTAACCAGGAGCGGTAGCATCTGATAGGGTCCTATCTTTGGGTAAAAAAGAACTGTTTGATATTTAAGGTGTGTGTGCAAACAAGTGGCTTATGTTAAATTGAATTGTTAGAAAGTGATTTCTTTAATCATTTTAACCACGTAAACAAATAAATGATCGTTTTGTTTGTGATACATTTTAGGACAGCTCGTCTACTACTGGACCTCCCCTGGCACTCAGCTCTCACCTGTGGCTCCCCATAGCTGTCGCATGCAACGGCAGCCATACCCTGGGTACTGGCTGTGGCGAGCTTGCTAAACCAGGTGAGGGTAACCGAAGGGTCTCAAACGCTCGGTGAGTTTGAATTGGGCAGTGTCAGTCCTACTGCATGCGAAGCCTGACTCCCGGCGGAACAAGCGGAAGAGTTCACCTGAAGAGCCAACGGTTGTGAAGGCGATGGCAGCAAGTGTCGTTGGAGCGCCTAGAGCAGGACGTGGTACCCAAATAAGTCCTGGTCATCCACTGCAGCCTGGCAGTCTCCCGTCGTAACAGTTCTTCGTGCCACTGGATCAAGACTTCCCAGGCTGAGAGAGTGGGATTGCCCCTGTGCACCGGTCTTCTCACTATAAAACTTTCACGCACAGGTCAGTTTTGCAACTCATCACGTCATCATCGGATCTGATGAACAACCAACCACATTGTAATAAACAGTGTGCAAAAGAATGAGTTATGTTGAATAGAATCGTTAGTGTTGATTAGCAATACTTGAAACTCATTAACTTTGTAATTAAATTGAATTGTTAGTGTTTCATTGCAATGCTTGAAACCATTTAACTGTGTGCAAATAAAACTATTCATGTTAGAAACCATTTAATTAATTAAAACTATTCATATTTGAAACCGTTTAATTAAGTGCAAACAAATTATTAATATTTAATAAAGAAATTCATGTTTGAATATTTGGAACCATTTAACTGTGTGCAAACAATAGTAATACTTGAATTATTCGTATTAGATAGAAATACTTGACCATTAACTGTAAGCAAAAAAGAGCCCATGCTCGTTTAAAAATGTTTTTAATAAAATGCGTTTACAAATCATATATACATTAATATATGTGACATTAAATAACCTACAAGGGTTGATATGCCATAAAACCCAACCAAACCAAATCATATATATTCAATATATATGTATAAAGAGGATTAGGCATTAAATAACCTACAATGGTTGATATGCCATAAAACCCAACCAAACCAAATCATATATATTTAATATATATGTATAACGAGAATATGGCATTAAATAACCTACAATGGTTGATAGGCCATAAAACAAAACCAACTAACCCCTTCAGGTTAAATGCTCGATTTCCGCTCAAAATTCGCAACTGTTTTTCTTCTATTTGTACGACTCACAGTACAAGGGTTATCTTTCTGGATGTCATTAAAGTTGTTGAAACTCATCAATATTCTCGTCCGCATTCCTGTAGTTTCCTTCCTTCTTAATGTAACAGGGCAGACCACAATTTGCCATGTTGCAAAATGTGTATTAAATATTATGCAGATTATTATTGTATATTTTTGTATTATTTATTGCCGAGACAAAAACAAGATTTATATCTCATAAAATAACAATTATCCCTTCTTGCTTAAATAGCTCCTCTTGGTTTTTTCGTTCAGTGGAATTTCTACTAACGTTCCCAGTTGAATATAAATGGGAAAATATTTATCTAATGTGAAGTTTGAATATTATTTTAAATGGAACTTTAAAATGCTTAGTATTCACTTATAACATTCTTCATATTCAGGTCATTTAGGCTCAAATGTAAAAGCGACTGCATTGGCCTAGTGGGTCGAGTGTTTGCCAATGGCCCGCGAGACCTGGGTTCAATCCCAGGTCACATCATATCAAAGACTTTAAAAATGGTACTTGATACCTCCTTGCTTAACACTCAGTATCATAAGGTATGTATCAAGCGTAAAGTGGAGCAATCCAGGGAAAGGAGTAGCGCCCTCCCATACACCTCGGTGTACTAGTTATTGAAAAGGGAGCCTTCTGGTCGCCCTCGACTACAGTCGCCAACTTTACTTACTTTTATATCAACCAAGTGCTGTATCGATCGACGTATACTCAAGAAAGTCCAGTTATACGTAAAATGCTTGTTCCAACTAAATTATCATAGTTAAGCAATGCAGAATCTGGAACTTAGATGGGTGACCACAAGAGAAATGCTGGTACTCTAAGCAATCTAAGTCTTGGGAATTATTTTTTATTTATTGCGGACTTTTCCCCCCTCATCTTGGTAGTTTTTGTGTTGCTTCTTCTTTCACTACGTTTCGGCCAAATTTCACCTCTGGCCTTCTTCAGGTGATTTACTGCAACTTCGGATAGGAATGCTGAGTCTTGTAACCGTATCCCCAGTAATTACTGCCTTCCATAGTTGTTGTCTATTGCACTACGCTTTTTGACCAAGTAAACCTCTGGTTGGCTTGGGTAGGACTTGAAACAGCTATTTTCTGACAATGCTCACCTGGAACCGAAGAGACTCAACGCCTCTATCTGCTGCGCCACGGGCCGAAGGGCGATCAAGGATGGATTGATTGGTCTTATAAATCCTTATCTGGTCTTCCAGAGTCGGGTCCGTACCGAATTTTTTGTACTTGTCTTTAATTTGAATCATTTTGAGATGAGGCTTTTAATCTGAGAATTAATTTTTATTTATTGCGGACTTTTCCCCCTCATCTTGGTAGTCCGCAATAAATAAAAATTAATTCTCTGATTAAAAGCCTCATCTCAAAATGATTCCAATTAAAGACAAGTACAATCTAAGTCTTGTGTAACTGACTAGGGAATTCTTTGAAAATTCTAACGATTTCAGATAGATAGTGAAAATGAAATGAAGACATATGTTGTATCGTAGACTGTGTCGTTATTAACAACGAGGAACACATATGTATATAAAAATATAAGATTATATATTTATTTTCGGCGATGATACTTGTGTGGAGCAGAAAGTAATCACAGAGAGTTCGCGCACACGGTGGAGCTGTCGGGAGACGGACGAGCCAGTGAACAACTGACTTTAGCCGAAATTCGGGAACTTATATAGTCTACAACTCTCACGTGACCTGCAGCATTTCCTCTTTTTCGTTAACCATGGTTATGCCCACATCTCACTTCTTTGCTTTTCATTGGTTATGTTGTCTGCTTCCCTTTGGCTACTTGCCCAAACCCGGTTCTGTGGGCGTACGCATCTGCCACTATCACCGAATTCAACGACGCCCACTGTTCAGGTGATTTTCCGATATCTTCGACCGGATGCCCCTGTTTTCAACATAACAACTGTGGGCATGGTGACATTTCGGCAATCACCTTGTTGATATTATCCTTGAGCGGATATAATCCTGTCAACATCCTCTGATACGTAGCACCTGTGGACATGATGACATTTCGGTGATCACACCGGTCTTATCAATCTATCAGTCCTCAACATCCGCCGTATTCACACCCGCAGGTCACGTTAATATATTACACATACACTCATATGTTGTATGGGACACGATAGGAATGGAGATTTAGCTTATATTGCGTGATTATTTATGTGACTGTACTGTGTCATCCAGTCGTGCTAGTGTGTTCACTTTCGGACGAAAACCCTTAGGAAACGTATGAACCCCCTTATCCTCCCAGATATGGGTTAAATAGTACCACTACTGTTCTTCTTGGAGAATAGCTTTGGCATTAAATAACCTACGAAGGTTGATATGCCATTAAACAAAGAAACTGAAACCTGTACTCTGTCAATTTTGTGACTGAATTTATTTAAGTGTTTTACTCATAGTTGATATATGTATATATTTTATAAAATAGCATTGCGTTTTTTCATCTCCGTACATTTTCACACACACGTCTTTAAAATCTTTATTGTTTTACCCCCCCCTTTTATTCACCTGAGGTTCCCTCTTCCTTATATATATATATATATACTGTATACTATATTTGCCGATTTTACAACCAGAAGAAGCGTGTATGTCATCTGAAGAGGCGAAGATAATATTCTTCGTTGAAATTAATTTAAAATGGCACTTTAATTGTCGTTGAGTTTTCTTCTATTTACATTTTATATATATATATATATATGCAACAGTTTTTCATTCATGTTTGGTTAAAAAGAACACACAAGGAAGAATGTATGATTCTTTTTTATAGTTTACAAACAGGAAAATTTAAATTCAGATCGATTATACATAGAAATTGTCCCGATGACCTTGTGTCAAATCTGACTTGTTGGGGACTCAAATAAATCCAACGTAGATATTATTCGGAAAATGCTGTGTTTTGAGCACTTTCAGCGGTTAGAAAAGAAAAATACATCTTTTTAAAATTTCTATTAAAAAAAATTACACCATTCTTGAAAATGGCTGGAAACATAACCAAACATGTTTGAAAACCGGAAATTTTCAAAGGATTTCTATATTTGTCCAATCAGGATTTCTGTTCGTAAACAAGAAATATTTTTGAAAAAACATCATGCATCCCCTGTCTGTTTTTTTTAACCACACACACACACGCACAAACTATATATATATATATATATATATATATATACATGAACAATATACTATTTAGTAGCGGTGGTATATGAGTCTGGTTAAACATTTAAAAATTCCAAGTAGGTTTACGATTACTTGAATGGCCAAGTAACAGTGGTTTATACTTGTTGACGACACATGTGTTGGAAACATTTACTTTAAATAGAAATCACATTTTGACTCGCTTAGGGGCCAATATCAGATCTCTTTAACTTTTTTTTCGCTCCTCTCAGACCGAGAATCCAAAACGGCAATGAAATTAGAATCGGCTAAATGGAACACTTGGGTTGAACAGGGATTTGAATATACATATATATATATATATAATCATCAAGGCATACTGATAGCATGAATTCCTATGAATTCCCATCCGTCCCTATCAAACATCATGCTTGGCAGGTCCTTTAGATGGTATTAAGTATCTGCCCAGACGTCATGAAAGCCTATGCTGGTTGGCAAACACTGGTGGGTTCATGCCTGGGAGCTCATGGCAGAATCATTGGAGTGTTCGTCTCTGCTTCTCCAGCATGTGCCAAGCGTATCTTGTTTGTCTTAATTGTATGGTTTGTTGATTGGAGGCAAGTAGTCGTCCAGCTAGCTTTGATATCTATCATGGTTGCCATCAAAAAGTGGGTTGCTTTAATATTACGAGCCCGGCATCAACGTTTTTTTTTTTAATCTCTGGTAAATATGCATCTTCATCATCAAATGTCGCGCCATCAGCCCGAATATCCCTGACCCTTTCTAACCACCCTTCTCTATCGTCTATTGCTTCCGGTAGGTCTTCAGAGCTGCTGTATGTAGGTTCTACCAAGTCATCCTACCTTTGTTCGTCCATGTGAAGGAGTATATCACAGGTGTTCAAGGCTACATCCTGTATCGGCACAGAACTGTTGTATATAGGTTCTAGCTGGTCGTCCTACCTTTGTTCGTCCATGTGAAGGGGTCACTAGGAGTATATCACAGGTGTTCAAGGCTGCATCCTGTATCGGCACAGAGCTGTTGTATATAGGTTCTAGCTGGTCATCCTAACTTTGCTTGTCCATGTGAAGAGGTTAACAAGAGTATATCACTTATGAGCCTTACAGCTGCTGCTTTATGGGGTGCTAACTCTAGGACTTGTTCAATACAGCTCGCAGCATTCTTGTGTAGTTGCCGTTAAGCTTTTTCTCCATACGAAATGTTAGCGTCCATGTAGTACATCCATATTGCAGTATCGACACGACTGCTGTTTTATTTTATCGGTCAGGTCTTACTTCCATAAACCGATAGCCTATCAATAGCTGTCCATGCCTTTGCTGGTCGCAGTTGATGAGACACTGCTTTCTTGGTAGGTGAACTTGTGTAAATATGCAAAGATACGGAACTACACTTGGTGGGGGGTGCTGTGACGTACTGATTAACGTACTGAACTGCAACATCGTAATCAGCGAGTTCGAACTCCAGTCGCGTTGTTGCATTCATTTTGGACTAATACCCTTGGAAATATTACGAACACCCTTATCCCCATACCAGCTATGGATACGAGGATCATTAAATAAGTTTCCAGACTTTTTTCGTATGGGCACTTTTATTGATAGTACACACATGAAACTCTAGTACCCTTCCAAGTAATCTCCTCCAGCTGCAATGCACTTGTTCTACCGCTCCAACAACTTCTGCAAGGCCCCATGGAAGTCCTCTTGTGTGAGCGTGTCAATGACCTTCGTCACAGCCTCTTTCATCTCTTTAATTGTCTCATAACGACAGCCTGTGAGCTTAGGGAATAAGTAAGTCACAGGGGGCGAGGTGTGGGGAGGTGTGGGGAGGCTGACGAACTGTCTTGATGCCCTTCTTGCTCAAATAGTCTGTGACAAGGATAGAGTTGTGGACTGGTGTATTTTCCTGCTGGAAATGCCACTGACCTGATTTGAAGAGTGCTGGCTTCTTTTGACGGAATCTCTTCCTGAACTCCCTTAAAACCTCAACATAGTAACCCTAACCCTGAGCCTTTGGCCTACCAACTTTGGTGTATTGACTTCCTTACTCCTCCCACACCTCTCATCATCCCTCACAGAATCCCTGCCTTCCTTGAATCTCTTATGCAACTCAAAAACTGATGCTCGACTCATGCAAGATGCTCCTAAAGCAGTCCGAATCATTCCCTACGTTTCTGTGGCATTTTTCCAAGTTTAAAACAGAATATTATTGCATATCGTTCTTCTAAAGTGTTCTCACGACCAGATTGCATTTTTGAAACTCACCAGCTGTGACAATCAGACTTTAGTAGGGTGTATTCCAATTGCTGCTGTAGCTGTTCATATGAAGCTGGAATCATAAAAATTGGTCAATCATCTCATAAGATGTATAGCAATAGCATTGTGAATTTTCAAGAGTCTACGACGATTTTAAATGCCTGTACAAAAAAATCTGGCAACTTATTGAAAGCACCACGTACCACAACGCTCCATCCCCTCTGCTACAGTCAGGATGAGACATACGGTCAATTTTAAAGCGGACTCACAGAAGGTTAACGTGCCAAAATAAGAGATCCTTATTATTTAGCAATAACGAAGAAGAAAGATATACATGACGTCCTCAAGGGCATTAGCGTAAAGTGAAACGCACACAGACTGGTTAAGGATTTGGACTCGTGTTGTCCCGACTATAACTTGATCTGTGTGTACGTGTGTATGGGAGAGAGAGAGAGAGAGAGAGAGAGAGAGAGAGAGGGAGTATGTTTATGTTAGAGTCTATACGTATGAGTGTGTGAGAGAGTGTATGTGTATGTGACAGAGACAGAGAGAAAGAGAGTGTGTGTAAGTATAAAAGAGAGAGTGTGTAAGCGTGAAAGAGAGAAAGAGAGAGAGAGTGTGTGTGTGTGTGTATGAGAGAGTGGGAGAGAGGGAGAGTTTGTGTGTGTGTGTGTGTGTGTGTGTGTGTGTGTATTTGGGAGAGAGAAAGTGTGCATGGGTATGTGAGACAGACAGACAGACAGAAATTGAGAGAGTGTGTGTGCGAGAGTATGAGAGAGAGAGAGAGAGAGAGAGAGAGTGTAAGTGTTAAAGAGAGAGTGTGTGTGTTTGAGAGAGAGAAAGTTTGTGTATAGGTATGTGTGTGTGAGAAAGAAAGAGACAGTGAGTGAGAGCGTGAGTGGGAGAGAGAGAGAGAGAGTTTTTGTGTGTGTATGAGAGAGTGGGAGAGAGAGAGAGAGAGAGTGTGTGTGTGTGTGTGTGCTTTCGCGCGTATGTATAACACAAGATCTACAACCAATTTGACCTTTACCCTGGTTGAGACCAGGTTGAATGATGTGTCACTGAATGAATGGGAATTCTATCAATTCATGGCAAAGAGAAAAGCTGAAAGTCTTCCCGACTCTTTTACCAGACAATGGCCCACGAAATCTAAACTAGAATCATTTCTGGTATTCATCATTCAATGGAAATTCTATTAATATCCCAAAGGAAATTTGAGAAGAAACATTTTGGCCAGTGATATGGCAGCTCTGTACGACTGGTTTTGATGGCGCACCCGTTACTACCAATAAGAAATAAAACAAATAAATGGATGAATTCCAGCTCGAGGATTTTGTCTTCTTCGAAACATTTTGGTAATGATACATAAAGGAGTCGAGCTATCATTTTCATATTCCCCAATTTTATCTCATTTCACTCATATATATATATATATATACTCTTTAAGAAAAACAACAAACCGGTCACATTAGGATTATAAATTTATTTCAATCCTGTTATGCGTTTTTGAAAAATTCAAAAACACGAAAAAATTTAACAGGATTCTTCAGATCCTATGGATAAAATACATCAGAAAAGACACAGAAAAAGGTGGGAGGGGATAGAAGAGGGGTGAAGAGTTATCTCCTCATTTAGCCCACTTCCGTTTTTTATCTTAATTTCGGTTAGAATTGTATTTTTAAAAAAAATTTATTTTTATTTTAATTTTAAAATTCTAATTACATTTTGACTTAAACTACAGATTTAATATTAAAATAGATTTTTAACTTTATTCAATGACTTTACGTAATAATACAGTAATAATTATATTAAATTAAACTCAAGATTTAATTAAAATTTATTAAAAAATCAAAATTATTTAGAACCTATTAATCAGTTACACTTTTAATGATTAGTACGTATATATGATATGTTTTTTTCACATTTTCCATCTAACATTTTATTTTATTTATTCATTTACATTAATTCTCGGTTTAATTCTATGTTGTTTTTTTTTTAATTTTTTAAGTTAATTATCTATAGTTTCCTATTTATTGCTCTGTAATGTTTGTTACATTGAGCTCTTTACCAGGAAAATTTAAATGTTCACTCTTGAATAGTTTTCTTGTTCGGATGGAATTACTCCCAACTCAGGTTTAACTGGACCAAATAATACTATATATATATATATATATATATATATATATATATATAGAGAGAGAGAGAGAGAGAGAGAGAGACTATCGGTCATATGGAAGTCAGACCTGACCGATAAAATAAAACGCAGTTTTTTTCCAAGCAGTGGTCGTGTCAGTACTGTTATATGAATGCACTACATGGACGCTAACTAAACGTATGAAGAAAAAGCTTGACAGCAATTACACAAGAATGCTGCGAACTGTCCTAGAGGCAACACTCCACAAAACAGCATCTGTACGGTTCCCTACCACCCATCTCGAAAACTATCAAAGTTAGATGAACCAGACATGTGGGACACTGCTAGAGAAGTTAGGACGAACTCATAAGCGATATATTCCTGTGAAACTCTTCACATGAACGAGCAAAGGCAGGACGACCAGCTGGAACATATATACAACAGCTCTGTGCCAATACAGGAGGTAGCCATGAAGACCTCCAGGGAACGATGGACAAAAGAGATTGGTTGTGAGAGAAGGTTAGGGAGATCCGTGCTGGCAGCGTGACATGATGAAGATATAAAGTTCGGATAGGTCAATTGTCGTCCAAATTACGCAAAAATAACCCTGACATGTCACTTTATCTGATATATTTACCAAAATTACATAAAAATACGAGGGGCATACAATAAGTTTCCAGACTTTTTTCGTATGGGCACTTTTATCGATAGTATACACATGAAACTCTAGTCCCCTTTGAAGTAATCTCCTCCGACTGCAATGCACTTGTTCTACCGTTCCAACAACTTCTGCAAGGCCCCATGGAAGTCCCCTTGTGTGAGCGTGTCAATGACCTTCGTCACAGCCTATTTTATCTCCTCAATTGTCTCATAACGACAGCCTCTGAGCTTAGGGAATAAGCAAAAGTCACTGGGAGCAAGGTCTGGACTATAGGGACGGATGTGAACTGTCTTGATGCCCATCTTGGTCAAATAGTCTGTGACAAGGATGGAGTTGTGGACTGGTGCATTGTCCTGCTGGAAATGCTTCTGACCTGATTTGAAGAGTGCTGGCCTCTTCCGACGGAATCTCTTCCTGAATTCCCTTAAAACCTCAACATTGTAACCCTAACCTTGAGCCTTTGGCCAATCAACTCTGGTGTATTGACTTCCTTACTCCTCCCACACCTCTCATCATCTCTCACAGAATCTCTGCCTTCCTTGAATCTCTTATGCAACTCAAAAACTGATGCTCGACTCATGCAACATGCTACAAAAGCAGTCTAAAGTATTCTAGACGTTTCTTTGGCATTTTTCCAAGTTTAAAACTCAATTTTATTACATATCGTTCTTCTAAAGTATCAGATTGCATTTTTTCAATTCACCGGCTGTGACAATCAGACTTTAGTAGGGTGCATTCCAATTGCTGCTGTAGCTGTTCATTTGAATCTGAAATCATGAAAATTGGTCAGTCATCTTATAAGATGTATAGCAATAACATACTGAACTTTCAAGAATCTACGACAATTTTAAATCCTAGTAGAAAATAATTCTGGAAACTTATCGTATGCACCTCGTATCTTGAAATGCTGAAGATTAAATTTATTAAAAAAAAAATCGCTATTGGCTTCAATAATCGCGTCCAAACGACTTCCGGCTCTTTTTCAAGCCTTTCCCAATGTCTCTCGGTCTAAATTAGTAAATATTTCCGTTATCCTTGTCTTCAGTTCATCCCTGGTGCTGCACAGAATTTTGTTGATCTCTTTTTCAACTGTGCCCCCCATACATGATAATTCAGGGTGGGTGCAATCTAGGAGTTTGGAGGCAAGATGTTAGGGGTAATGTGGTCGCAGAAATTTTCTCACGGCCAACACTGAGTTCTCCTACTTGTGCGTCAGCAGCCACCCTCTCGATCGAGGACAGCACTACCTCCACCGGGCACTTGGTGGGAGTGTCCTCGTGGTGTAATGGTTACGGCACAGGACTGCGGAATTGTAGCAAGCGAGTTCGAACTCCAGTCGCGTTATTACGTTCACTTTCGAGCAAATACCCTTGGGAAAGGTATTAACCCCCTTATCCTTCCAGCTATGGGTTAAATAGCATCACTACTGTTCTGGGGATGTCCTTGTGGTGTAATGGTTAAAGCGATGGACTGCGGAATCGTAGGAAGCGAGTTCGTACTCCAGTCGTGCTATTACGTTCACTTTCAGGCAAATACCCTTGGGAAAGGTATGAACCCCCTTATCCTCCCAGCTATGGGTTAAATAGCATCACTACTGTTCCTTTTGAAGGATTGCATTGGTATTAAATAACCCACAAAAGTTGATAAGCCATTAAGCAAAGAAACCAAACCAAACCAGGCATTTGGTGAAATCCTTCATGTTGAGTTTGAGAACATGTTCAAAGAACAACAGAGACATTACGTCACCTTCGCTGATGACCACCCCAAGTACCCTGATGTATTAAAAGTGATAAGTTATAGTAATTATTCCTTGTTGTTTTTTACCTTTTGTTAGGATTGAACCTGAAAAAAAAATCACAATATGAGCTCAGGTAAAAATCGTACATAATACTAATTAGTAATATTTCATAGATTGATAAAAGCATTAGGTTTTATCATATTTACCCAACCCCTCCGCTCGAGCAGGATATGACACAAGGTCAATTTTTAAGCGGAGTTTAACAGGTTTGAATTCAGAGTTTTCTTCTCCTAGACTAGTTGCCATACCAAGGCTGAAGAACCTAGTCTGCCCTACTATTTACCCATAGCTGGAGGGAGAATAATCGGATTCATACCTTTCCCAAGGGTATTAGTGCTATGTGAAATGCAATCAGTCTCGTCCAGGATTTGAACTCGTGTCGCTGTGTCCATTTTCTACGACGATAACCATTACACCATGGGCACCTCCTTCTCACCAACCACTCCGCTCGGGCAGGATATGACACAAGGTCAATTTTTAAGCGGAGTTTAACAGGTTTGAATTCAGAGTTTTCCTTCTAGACTAGTTGCTTTACCAAGGCTGAAGAACCTCGTCTGTCCTATTATTTACCCATAGCTGGAGGGAGAATAGGTATTAGGTTTATAAGTCCCTAAAATTTACACATGGCGCAACGGATATAGGCTTTAGTTTATAAGTGCTTCCATTGTGAAATCATCTGGAGGTTGCTGGTTCAATCCAGACCGCCGGTTAAAAAAAGGCAACTAGCAATATTTACTTTAGTTTAACACTTATACCCGAAATGATAACAATCCACCCCCGTGTTATAAATAAAGAGTTCGGTTCGACGTTCCATTTAGGCACCTGAAGAAGGATATATCGACCGAAATTATGAAGATGAAGTCAATGCTTTAAGCGATAAAAATTGTCAAGCTTCATCTCAGAAATTTAGATAATCAATAACTGTTATTCTCTGTGTCTTTGCTATCCAAACTGATAGAAAAATAAAGACAAATAGACCAGATTTAGTGGTTAAAGACTATACAAGAAAAACATACCTTCTAATTGATATGTCAGTGCCAACAGATAATAACAAATCAGTCAAAGAATATGATGAAGAAATAGAAAGACCTGGAAATAAGACTTTGCTATCCAAAACTGATAGAAAAATAAAGACCAATAGACCAGATTTAGTGGTTAAGGACTATAAAAGAAAACCATCTAACTTAGCCAACAGATAATATCAATCAAAAGTATAAAAGAATTAGTAAATGCAAAAATCTATAAGTTTGTTTTTTTTTCTTCAAAATTTGGTACCGTAAAACAGTATAATTGCTGGGTAAAACCAAGAAATAGACAAACACATCAACAAGTCCCAGATGACATTAAATACTTTGCAGAACTGCTTATCTCCTTAAGACATTACTATCAATATGAGCGGAAAAATATTTTTTTAAAAAAGCATCCAAAAACATAACTATATATTACCCTAACTAACTCTCACGCTAGGTCTTGGGTAAAGACTCGATAAAGGATTGTAAGAAACCACTGAAAGTAAAACTGAAAATCAAATAATGATAAAGGTTATGACGGAAGCCATGAAAAAATGGAATTAACCGCATGAGGAAAAATTTTAGCCATGTAAAAATCCTGAGAGGTGTCTTCCCGGGAGATGTGCTTTCATCATTACTATTTGTAATAGTGATAATACCACTCAATTATATACATAGAAAATGCTCAAGGGGCTACAAATTTATTAAATTGCAAGATAAGATTAATCAACTAATGTACATGGGCGACATCAACCTATCTGCAAAAAATGAAAAAGCACTGGAGACTCTGATACAAACAATAATATACAGCTAGGACAGAGGAATGGAATTTGGCTGTGAAAAATGTGCCATGATCATTAGGAAAAGTGGAAAAAGAAAAATAACAGAAGGAATAAGACTTAGCATTGTTGAAGATAGCATGGATGAATCAATACAAGACTCGAAAATTACATTGAAAAGGGCAAAGAAAGACTAATTATAGTGACCAGAAATCACATCGACAACATGAAGATCAACAGTATAACAGCAACTAGGAAACAGAAAGAAGAAGAAAAACAACTGTACGGATATTTCAAGCAAGAAATTGACGAAATCCCACACGAAAAGACCTGGACATGGCTAAGAAAGGGAAAGTTTAAAATAGAAACTGAATCTCTTCTAATAGTTGCACAAAACAACGCCATAAGGACCAACTGTGTTAAAACGAAAATAGATAAGACGTAACAGAATAGCAAGTGTAGATTATGTGATGATAGAGACGAAACGATTAATTACGTCATAAACGAATGCATAAAACTATCACAGAAAAAGTATAAGAGTAGACATAACTGGGTGGGAAAGGTGATCCACTGGGAATTGTGCAATAAATTCAGATTTGACCATAATACGGAAAATTTTTTTTAAAATCTGAGAACCTACCGAATAGTGGACTTCGCTGTCCCGACGGACCTTAGAGTGAAAACTAAAGAAAGTGAAAAGAGATACAAGTACTTTGACTTTGCTATAGAACTAAAAAAAAGCCGCAGAATATGAAAATGACGGTGATACCAATTATGATCAGTGTACTCGGAACGGTCATTAAAAGCTTGGAAAGGGGACTGGAAGAATTGGAAATCAGAGAACGAACCGAGACTATCCAAACTACAGCTTTGTTTTGATCGGCAAGAATACTAAGAAGAGTTCTGGAGACTTGAGGAAACTTGCTGTCACTTGGACTCTAGTGACAGACCATCAACTAACGCTGATGTGAAAAACTCTCAAGGAATAATATCATCATCATGTCGTGCCGCCAGCACGGATATCCCTGACCCTCTCTCACCACTTCTCCCTATTATTCATCGCCTCTGGCAGGTCTTCGGGGTTACATCCTGTGTCCTCACATAGCTGCTGAATGTAAGTTCGAGCTGGTCGTCCTGCTTTTGCACGGCCATATGTGGGGGTTTCATTTTATCGGTCAGGTCTGATTTCCATATGATCGAGAGCCTATCGATAGCTGTCCAAGCTTTCGTTAGTCGTGTGTCGATGTCTTTTTCGGTTGATGAGACGCTGCTTCCTAGGTTGGTGAATTTGTCTACTAGTTTCAGAGAGGCTTCGTCTAGTGTGGTAATGTTGAATAAAACTGAATATATGTGTTACAACCAAACGTAACACATATATTCAGTTTTGTGTGCATTGACATGGAGGTCAATGCCTGCTGCGGCTCGTTCCAAACTATGCAGTAGTGTCTCTGCTTGATTAGGCGTATTCGCCAGTAGCGCTAAGTCATCAGCGTAGTCAGCGTCGGCGATTGTTTTTGCGGGGTACTTTTTGCTTCTTTTCTTTGTCAGCTCGAAAATGCAAAAACTTTACATGTCTGACTCAAATGTATACTAATCTAAAAACCCTGAAGCAAAACAGAAATTAAAACGATATAATTTTTTTATTTTATTTATTTATTGCATCGGCGAACAGAGTGAATAGAGTGCATTAATTCTGTTTACCGGCTAATGCAATTATTTCTTTATGAGAAACAAGTTAATCTGGGTAATCTAAGTGCAAACCAACCGTCCCAGCATAAATCTTCCAATTATTGTTAAAAAAAAAAAGAAAAGAAAAAGAATAAATAAAAAAGACAAATTTGAAAACGAAAATATGATTTTGAAAGAATGAAACTTTAAGAGTGAAATCATCTATAAATCGGGAGACCGGAGTTCAAATCTCAGGTTGGGTCATACCAAAGACTCGAAAAATGGTACTTGATGCTGCCTTGCATTATAAAGTATGGATCAAGGGTAAAGTAAAGCAATCCAGGGAAAGAAGTAGCGCCCTCCCTTACACTTCGGTGTAGAAGCTATTGAAAAATGAGGCTTCGGGTTACACCCACCCCGGTCGCCTACAATCAGTCACATTAGGATAATAATAATAATAATAATAATAATAATAATAATAATAATAATAATAATCATAATAATAATTGGAACAAAATTATTATCCTAATGAGACCGATTGTAGGTTTGTTTTTTGTGTTTTTTTTTTTTTTTTGCGGGGGGATTTATTTGCTCAGTGGATTTTATTCACATTTAGTTCTTTACCAGATATATTCAAATTCAATACTTGAATATTTTTTATTTGTCCTGATCGGAATTATTCCCGATTGAATAACATTATATATATATATATATATATTGTCATCCACAGACAGACAGTTTCGTTCTATCAGAACTCTACAGTGTGGCTAGACACTCAGGACGCTCGAAGCTGGGATCGAAACCCGTCCAACTTTACATTAGACTAAATCTCAGACCTCTCGGCTAAGGGAATTTTTAAGGTATTTATATATATTCCATGGAAAGGAGTAGCACCCTCCTCTACACCCTGGTGTTGTAGCTATTAAAAAGGAAGCCTTCGGGTCACCCTCGACTAAGCTCACCAACAACAACTTATATATATATATATATATATGGTACCACCAATAAATAAGTACATCCTGAATAAGTTTTTTTATAGGCTGTTACTTTACTTAACCAAAAAGATCAACATTTTATTATTTTTAATGGAATCAGAATTGATGTTATTACTTATTGAATTGAAACTCTGAAAAAAGAGACACTTTTATCCTCAATGCTTTTCAAACAATTTTTATTCACAGAAGTCTCGGCTTGCAAACAGTATCTGCAGTTACTAAGTGATGACCCATCCAAGTAATAAGTACACTGATTGTTTTTTTATCATTAAGGGTTTTCGGACTATTGTCTTCATTTTTATCGATAGTCCCTCAACGTTTCGGCCGATATGTCCTCCGGTCTTCTTCAGGTGTGTATCGAACTCAGGAACCTTCACGGAACTTCAGACTTCGTCCTTTATTGAATCCACAGGGGTCACCTGTTCTGATTCCGTTAGCCATAACCTGGTACAAGTGTTTAATATTCCTGTAGTGTTACTCGCCTGTAGTCAGGATTGAACCAGCAACCCCCAGATGATTATCTCCTTAGAAGCAGGGGGGGGAACCAACCTATAACCGTTACGCTATGTGTCCTGCTGGACAATTCAGAGTGAATTTTGGGGGCTTATAAACTTAATATTCTTCCATAACTAGAATTACTACTCTTATGAATGATTTTTTACCTGCGCTCATATTCAGATTTTTCTTTTTTTTTTTTAAAGTCGTGTATGGCAGACCATTAATGGAAGGAAAAGGGAAAGCATCTGCCTTTATGGGATAAAGTTGAAATAATTGATAGGGCTGAACATAGGAGGATTAGACGCCTTAAGGAATCAGCACATATGTTCGGCTACAATGACCTGCTGAGTAGACCAAGTATAGAGTTGAATACAATATGGGAACAGATAATTAAGAAGGCTAGATGAAAAAAAAAAATCTGAATATGAGCACAGGTAAAAAATCATACATAATAGTAGTAATTCTAGTCAAGTAAGAACATTAAGTTTATAATTCCCAAAAATTCATTCTGAATTGTCCAGCAGGACACATAGCGTAACGGTTGTAGGCGTTAATTCCCTAAGTTTCTAAGGAGACAATCATCTGGAGGTTGCAGGTTTGATCCCGACTGTAGCACGAGTAACAATACAGGAATACTTAACACTTGTACCCGGTTATGGCTAACGGAATCAGAACAGGCAAACCCCGTGGATTCAATAAAGTTCGAAGTTCCGTGAAGGTTCCCGAGTTCCACAAACCCCTGAAGAAGGCCGGAGGACATATCGGCCGCAACGTTGTGGAAATAAAAATAAAGATGAAGTCCGAAAAGCTTCAACGATAAAAATCATCAAGATTCGTCTCAGAAATTTCGACAACTTACACTGTTTGTTACTTAACTTTAGTGACTAGACTGTATTATATTATTCACCATTTATTTTCTCAGTTTGGTCTCTCATCTGAGTACTGTACAAGCTCATTACTCCTTAACTTCAGATGTGGGATATCAGTGATTTTAGGTTTCGTTGGGTTTGACTTTTTTGTTTAATGGTATATCAACCTCTGTGGGTTATTTAATACCAAAGCCATTCTTGTAGAAAAATAGCAGTGGTTTGTTTTGTTTTGGTTTGATAGCATATCAACCATTGGTGGTTATTTAATGCTAAATCCTGTTTTTACATATATATTAGATATATGATTTGTAAAAACATTTTGTAGATATGTACGGTTAAATGCTCAGACAGTTCTATTTCGAACAATTGAATTTAGTATAAGTCAAAGTTAAATGATTCCAAGTATTCCTACGTATCACTAACAATTTAATTAAACATCAGTCATTTGTTTACACACAGTAAAATGATCAAACAGTTCTATTTCAAACAATTCAGTTTAGCATAAGTAATTTGTTTGCACTCAGTTTAAATGTCAAAAGGTTCTATTTGACCGATTGATAGGACCCTACCCGGTGCTACCACTCCCGGCCTGAGCTGACTTGGGAGCGATGTCAATGAAGGAGTACTCTGCATTCTTGAAAGCTCCAGCATTACTCGTGCCTTGCCATCAGATTGTTTAGTCTCATATCCAGGACACTCGTTGTAGGAGGGTTCTTACCATTCTGCAAAGATACAGTCGGTGTATTCTACAGCCCCAGTCGATTGTTCTGAAAAACAATACTAATACTATCTAAACCATTTGTGAGTGGGTATAAGGTGGTTCATACCTTTCCCGGGGGTATTTGTCCGAAAGTGAAGGTAATAGCGCGACTGGAGTTCGAACTCGCTTACTTCGAGGCCGCGGTCCAGAACGTTAGCCACTATGCCACGGAGACACCCCTTGTGTTTTTAGTCCGACTTGATCAAACCTAATGTTTATTGACAAGAAAAACTCACCATCTTGTGGATTTTGCTGTTCTAGCAGACAATAGAAAGAAAAATAAAAGAAATATCTGGATCTTGCTTGAGAACTGAAAAAAGTGTAGAACATGAAAGTGACAGTCACACCAAATTGTAGTTGATGCTCTTACAACAGTTGCAAAAGGTTTTGAAAAGGGGACTGGAGGAATTGGAGATCTGAGGAAGAATTAAAATAATCCACAGAACTGTTACTTATACGTGTCCTTCTTGAAACCTGAGGAGATTTGCTATCACTGAGACTTCAGCGAAAAACCAGTAGCATAAAAAAGTGGCCATTATTCCCTTGAAACTTTGCTTTTCTGCCCTGGATAACAACACTATGGAAGATAAATTTTCTTCTTGGATAGTATGTGTTATTTTTGAATTTCTTCTCTTGTAAAAGTATAGAAAATGGCCATTATTCCCTTGAAATTTTGCTTTTTTCCTGGATAATAAAATCTAAAAAAATTGAACTTTTTCACTGTAAAAATAGGAACATTTGCACATTTTTATTTACTTAAATTCTAAAAAAATATATGAATCAAAATGTATTTATTTTAATGATATACGAAGGGAACAAAAATGTTTAATAAATTCTAGAAAATTCTCAATCCACAACTCAATTCTGAAATTACCTGGAATGTTCTGGAAAATGGGAAAATTTGAAAATTTTATTCCTATTATGAAGTAAAGTAGTCTTTGGAAATAGACATCGTCTTGTCGAGATGTGGTAAGCGACTTTAAACGACAGTATTCGTCAAGCGCCCTACCAAACGCGTGAGTTTGGCTCAAGGGCTTTTTTGACTCACTTTATTTGTGGCGATACATAAGATACTACTATTAACCACGTCACAAAATTAAAATCTAAAGGAAGAAAACTGCTTTTTCAATTTAAATATTTCAGTATTAGCAATTGGGAAATAAAAAAAAGTTGGCGATGTTCGTCGAGGGTGACCTGAAGGCTCCCTTTTCGATAGCTACTACACCAAGGTGTCGTGGAGGGCGCTACTCCTTTCTCTGGATTGCTCCACTTTACCCTTGATCCGTACCTTATAATGCTGAGTGTTAAGCAAGGAGGCATCAAGTACCATTTTTTTGAGTCTTTGGTATGACTGGACTGGGATTGAACCCAGGTCTCCCGGGCCATTGGCGAACACTCTAACCATCATGCCAATGTCCAGTAAAAATTGGGAAATAAGATTTTTTATTTACGAAAAAGAAGACTTAAAACTTTCGTGACATATAGTAATTTAAATTATTTCTTTCTTTTCATCTTTCTTTTCTTCTTTTAGTTTTTTCTTCTTCATCCATATCGACCAACACAAGATCCTCCCTCTGTCTGTCTGTCTCTGTCTCAGTCTCTGTCTCTCTTTCTCGCACGCCCGCGCACCATGACACTGTCAGTGAACATACTTGTTGTTTTAAATACCAGCTTGGGTAAATCAGAGATTTATTGGTTTGGCCCACGTCAAAATGTCACCCTGGAGGTCATCAGTAAAAACTATCCGTCTGTTCTATATAATCCGGTCAGCCCTAGATAAACTGACCCTTAGAGATTCCACCAAAACCCTTACCAAAATAAAAAAGAGGGTTTATCACCATCATTTAGTTTTATGCCATTGATAAAAATCCATGTTTGTATTTTATTCACCGTTCTGTGGAAATGCGATTCCTGTTAATCTCAGAATGGCTTGGATATCTGAGTACTCGATTTAGGTTCCTGGTCATCTAGCATGTAATGGTTAACGAGCGGACCATTACTAGCGTCTCACTCTCACTGGGCACATCGTATTTCAGGCTTTGTGTCAAACTAAGTTATTCTTCGTAAATATCTATTTGGGTGCCTCCGTAGTGTAATGATGAGCGAGCAGGTCTAAAAGAATTCTTTCTTTCTTTCTTTCTTTCTTTTTGTTACTTCATTCTTTTTTCTTTTTTTTTTTCTTCTTCTCGTCATTCTTTCATTCTTTTATGTGATTTTTTTTATTTTCTTTCTTTCTTTCTTTCTTTCTTAGCGAAAGTCTTGTGTTCTTTCTTAGAATGACATTGTGTATTTTATCTGTCATCGGACTGACAAGAATCCCAATAACTGACTTCTGTTGGAATGTGTTTGGTGCTTTTAATTAGTTGCGTGGGTGCCCCGAGCAGCGACAACATATATATATATATATATATATATATGTATATATATATATATATGGTAGATGTTGAGGCTGGCAAAAATGCCGTAAAACATGTTAATTACTGACTGGAAACCTCAAAATGAGGGAAATAAGATCGACAAGAGACCAATGTGCGTGGGGGGTGAATACTTATTGCTCTCTCTCTCTCTCTCTCTCTCTCTTTCTCTCTCCATCTCTCTTGGGCATTGTTAAAAATGTTTGATTTATCATAAACATTCTCACAATCACAGTGTGTGTGTGAGAGAGACAGAGAGAAAGAAAGAACGAAAGAGAGAGAGAGAGAGAGAGAGAGAGAGAGAGAGAGAGTCACTTATAAATAAGTATATCCTTACTATGAATAAATAAATAAATAATATAAAGAATAAAAAAAAGTTTTTTTCAACAAGGATTTCATTATTTTTTGTGGGATATTATACAAACAAAACGGATATCATTAGGTAGTATTCATTACCAATTGCTTCAGCATAAAAACTCTGTTACTAAAAATAAAACTGCCCACACGCATGACACCCCCACATATATATATGTTGGCCGAGCGGTCTGATACTAAGTCTAACGTAAAGTTGGACGGGTTTCGATCCCGGCTTCAAGCGTCCTACGTGTCTAGCCACACTGAAGAGTTCTGATAGAACGAAACAGTCTGTCAGTGGATGACAATATATACGCTCCCCCATGGGGGTTGAGCACTCTGGTGAAGGAATTTTCGGTCGCCGCTCGCTTAATGCAAAGCTCTTCGAAGGAACTGAGCACTCTGGTAGCTGATAGGGGATAAAAATGTAAACAAACGGACACTGCTGCTGCTGCTGATGCTACATAATACCTTATAATTCCCAACGTGGTACGCTTGTTGGCCGAGCGGTCTGATACTAAGTCTAACGTAAAGTGGGACGGGTTTCGATCACGGCTTCAAGCGTCCTACGTGTCTAGCCACACTGAAGAGTTCTGATAGAACGAAACAATCTGTCTGTGGATGACTATATATTCATATATAAATATTAGCAAAGGCATGGACAGCTAAGGAAGGAAGTCAGACCTATCCGACCAAATAAAACGCAGTTTTTTTCCAAGCATCGGTCGTATCAATACTGCTATATGGATGCACCCCATGGACACTGACTAAGCGTATGAAGAAAAAGCTTGACAGCAATTGCACAAGAATGCTACGAGCTATATTGAACAAATCCTTGAGGCAGCATATCACAAAATAGCAGCTGTACGGTCCCCTACAACCCATCTCGAAAACCATCCAAGTTAAACGAACAAGAGATGCGAGACACTGCCGGAGAAGTAAGGACGAACTCATGAGCGGTATACTTCTGTGGACCTCTTCCTACAGATGAGCAAGGGTAGGGTGACCAGCTAGAACCTATATACAACAGCTCTGTACTGAAACAGGATGTAGCATGGAAGACCAGCAGGGGGCGATGGACGGTAGGAACGATTGGCGAGAGGGTCAGGGAAATCCATTCTAGTAGCACGACATGATGATGATATATATATCATCGTGTCATGATATATATATATATATATATACATCATCATCATTTAGTCGCACTGACAGCACGGATTTCCCTGACTTTCTCTCATCCGTCCCTATCATCAATCCCCCTTGGCAGGTCCTCCAGACGACATGCTGTGTCTGCACAGAGCTGTTGTCAGTAAACTCTTTGAACGACTACATACGAGTGCATCTTTGCTTCTTCAGTTGCCCAGTAGGCTGGGGCTGTAGAATACACCGACTGCACCTCTGCACCGCCCCACCCAATGAGTGTACTGACTCTAAACAATCTGATGGTGAGGTTCCAGTGATGCTGGGGCGTTGAGAAATGCGGAGCAACCCTTCATTGCCATTGCTCCCAGGTCCACTTTGGCACAGAATGGTAGCACCTGAGAGGACCCTATCTATGGTTGAAATAGAACTAAACTGCATACTTATGCTAAACTGAATTGTTTGAATTAGAACTGTTTGACTAAACTGAATAGCTTGAAATTAAAATGTTTTTGACAATTAAACTGCGTACTTATGCTAAACTGAATAAACAAATTTTTACATTTAACTGTGTGTAAACAAAATCTATGCTTGTAGTAAACTTAATTGGCTGGTTTAGAACTGTTTGAATAAACTGAATCGCTTGAAATAAAAATGTTTTTATCAATTAAACTGTATACTCATGCTAAACTGAATTGTTTGAAATAGAACTGACTATTTGCATAAAATAGATTTGACGTTAAATAACCTACAAAGGTTGATATGCCATAAAACTCAACCAACCAATTTGCTCCTTTAGCAGTGTCCTGCATGTCTTGTTCGTCTTACTTGGATGGTTTTAATGATGGGAGGTAAGTGGCCGTACAGCTGTTGCTTTGTGGGGCGTTGGTTCTTGGATTTGTTCAAAATGTACCATGGAATAGTTTGTCTAAAGTTGTTCTTACGTTTTTGGAGATGCAAATTTATATTTTCTTTTATTCATTATTATTATTATTATTATGATTATTATCTACTTATTATTCGTGGATGGTACACGAATGTATTCACACACTCACTCACACAAATACAATGAGAATTTTAGTTATTGATAATGTTTTATTTCTAAACCCCAAAATACCTGGATTTTGCTATTTCTAGACGAATATTATACTCCCAGGTCAGATATTATAAGGTATTATTAATTACCAAACTGGTCGAGTCACCCGGGACCGCAGAATACACTGACTGCTTCTCTACAGAGGAGTAAAACTTCCCCAACGATTGTCCTGGATATGACTCTAAGCAATCTGATGGTGAGGCTTCACTAATGCTTGAGCTTTGGGGAATGCGGAGGACCTCTTCATTGCCTTCGTTCCCAGGTTCACTCTGACCCGGAGAGTCCTATCTAATAGAACTAAACAGCGTAATTACGCCAAACTGAATTGTTTGAAATAGAACTGTTTTGAGATTTATTGTGAGTAAACAAAAACTGTACTTATACTAAACTGAATTGTTTGAAACTTTTCTCAAAATGACTTAATTCAACGTTTAATGTCCCGAAAAGGTTTGATACGCTGTAAAACAAAATAATTACCAAACACTTAATATTGAAAAACCAAATATAAAATTGCATACACATATATATAAGGGGCCATTTTTTTTTTTTGTTTACAATGTGTCAATGCTGTAGAGTTTGATGATAAATAATTCCTAACAATATCCGTTTTGACTGAATAAAAATGATGAAAACCTGGTATCATTGGATTAAAAGAAAATTGATTTTTTTATAGAATATTATTAGGGTGTGCTTATTTATGGGTTATACTATATATGTCTATGTTTTTTTTTCTTTTTTTTTGTGTGTATGTTAGTGTGAAGACCTGCATTTGGGGGGGGGGTAATGTTTAAACCAAAAGCTTCGAAAACTATGTGTTGTGAACCATTAATGTGTCGCTAATGATATCGGTATATCGGTTCATAGTTGCCTGGGGTTCACACCGGATGGGTAAGGAATAAAAACAGCTTGGTTTCAAAGGGCTTCCTCCATCTGTGGGTAACACCTGCTTCTCGTCTAAAAGAGTTAAGGGCTGCATTTATTGGCCGACGCTAGAGGTACCACTGAGCGCGATTAGTGATGGAATCCAAGCAGCTTTTTTAAAGCTGTCGCGTGGGAGATTGGCATCTAATGTAGTAAAGTAAGTAAAGTTAGCGACCATAGTCGAGGGTGACCAGAAGGCTCCCTTTTCGATAGCTACTACACCAAGGTGTAGGGGAGGGCGCTACTCCATTCCCAGGATTGCTCCACTTTACCCTTGAACCGTACCTTATAATGCTGAGTGTTAAGCAAGGTGGTATCAAGTACCATTTTTAAAGTCTTTGGTATGACTCGACCTGGGATTGAACCCAGGTCTCCCGGGCCATTGGCGAACACTCTAACCGCTGGGCCATAAAGCGGCCTTGTGTCATATTCTAACCTTGATGAGAGGGAAGACAAATCAATAACAATTGGTTCTTTCTTTATTTGTTTTGGTGGGTTGGTGGGTGTTTAATGTCGTATCAACCGTTGTGGGTTATTCAAGTCCAAAGCTATCCTTGTAGAAGAACAGTAGTGGTACTATTTAATCCAGAACTGGAAGGATGAAGGGGTTTCGTACCTTACCCAAGGGGCATTAATCTGAAAGTGAACGGAAGAGAGCAACTGGAGTTCAAAGTCGCTTACCTCGATCACCTTAGGGGCTCCCTCCGATTGATTATTTACAAAAAGGATAGAATATATATATATATATATATATATATATATATATATATATATATATGTGTGTGTGTGTGTGTGTGTGTGTGTGTGTGTGCATTGTCAGAAACTGCTGTGAATGAATATTTGAAAGAGCAACCTTTGATGTTGGAGAGAGAGAGAGACAGAGAGAAAGGAAGAGAGAAAAAGCAAAAGATAAACAATCAGAGGGAAGAGAAGAGAAGAGAAGAGAAGAGAAGAGAAGAAAGAAAGAAAGAAAGAAAGAAAGAAAGATAATTAGAAAAAAAACAGAATAGAACAGACAGACAGAAAGAAAGAAAGAAAGAAAGAAAGAAAGAGAGAAAGAAAGAAAGAAAAATCATCAAAAAAAAACAGAATAAAATAGAAAGAAAGAAAGAAAGAAAGAAAGAAAGAAAGAAAAATAATCAGAAAGAACAGAATAGAATGGAATAGAAGAGAGAGAGAATTACAGGGAATAGAAGAGAGAGAGAATTACAGAGAATAAAAGAGAGAGACAGGCAGAGACAGAAAAAGAACGAGAGAAAAAGAGAAAGAGAAAGTGAGAAAAAGTGAAAGAGAAATAATAAAAGAGAATTGAAAAAAAAGAGAAAAAGAAAAAAGTTTTTCCCCACTCAAGACTGAATGACATCAAGTCTCTTCAGGTCTCCGAGACTCTTCAAAGTATTCAAACTTTTTAACACTGCTGTGGTCTAGTTTGTCTTGATTTTTCCTCTGATCTTCAGTTCCCCCAGTCTTTTTTCCAGCCCTTTGGGGACAGAATCAAGGCTACCATGATATACTGCATACTTCAAGCCAAGTTAAAATCCCGATTCAATCCTGGATAACCCACGAAATTTGACATGCCATCTAACAAACAAACAAAAATTCAAATCTGAGGTTGTTTTTCTTTTTCCTTTAATGTGGTTCTTTTATTTTGAATTAATCTATCTATCTATCTCAGACTACTCATCTATCTATCTATCTATCTATCTATCTATCTATCTATCTATCTATCTATCTATCTATCTTAGCCCAGTCGGCTGGAGCTGTAAAATACACCAACTTAAGAACCTCCCCTCATGCGATGTGTGTCCTGGATATGACACGAAACATCATCTGATGGTGAGGCTCAAATCCTGGAGATTTGAGGAATGTAGAGTTACCTTCATTACCATTACTCCCAGGTCCACTCTGACCGAAAGAAATAGCACCCGTTAGGGTCCCTTGAATGGATCAAATAGAAATATTTAATAATTTTTTACACTTGAAACCATTCAATTGCACGTAAAGGAATGAATAATGTTGAACAGAATTATTAGATTTCTGTTGGATATGAGAAAAGATCTTCGAAATCAACTACACCGTCTCCATTTTATCTTTTGGCCACACTGTTTCCTGTTTTATTCATTTATTTTCATATCTTATTTTGTTTTATTTCCAAAAGAATTGAATGAATGAAGGACGTATTGAATAAGTAAAAGCTATCTCGAATATCTTTATGGTTCTGGCGAAGTGGCTTGGAATATGCAGTCTATATCCTTTGCAGATGAGTTGGACTCGTCTCAAAAAAAGTGTGGGAGGGTGACCAGTATATGATACTAAACGATATCTGATGCTGAGACTCAAGTTCTAGGAGTTTGGGGAGTATGGAGTACCCTTTGATTGCCATTACTCTCAGTTCCACTCTTACTCGGAGTGGTAGTACCTGTTAAGGTCCGATCTATAGGTCAAATAGATCTGTTTAAAAATTATTCGTACTAGATTGGAACACTTGATGCAATTTGTAATAAGAATAGTTACTTGAAGATATAATCGTTTAATAATTATTATTATTATTATTATTATTATTATTATTATTATTATTATTATTATTATTATTATTATTCAGATAGAGTTTTTCACATCAGTCTTAGCTGATAGTGTTTCACTGGAGTTTAAGTGACAGCAAGTCTCTTCAAGTCTCCAGGACTCTTCTCGGTATTCTGGCCGATCTCAATAATGCAGTAGTTTGGATGGTCTCCACTCGTTGTCTTATTTCCAAGTCCTCCAGTCCCTTTATTAATCCTTTAGTGACTGTACCAAAAGCACCAATTAAAATAGGTATAAACGTCACTTTCATGTTCCACAATTTTTCAATTCCCTAGCAAAGTCGAGTATTACTTTTTATTTGAAAACATAAAACTATGTGCCAACAAATGATAATTATCAAATTGAAATAGTTACTTGAAACCATATAATTATTATGTTTGTTTGTTTGTTTGTTTGTTTGGGTTTTATGGCATATCAACCTTTGTAGGTTATTTAATCCAAATCCATTTTCAAACAAATAATCAGTTCTATTTCAAATAATTCAGTTTAGAATGAGTACACACTTAACTGTCAAAAACATTTCTATTTGAAGCTATTCAGTTTAGTCAAACAGTTGTAATTAAAACAATTTAGTTTAGTATAAGTATATATTTTGTTTACACTCAGTCAAATGTCAAAACAGTTTTATTTCAAACAATTCAGTTTAGCATAATTACACAATTTAGTTCTATTTGACCCATAGATAGGACCCTATCAGGTGCTACCACTCCGGGCCAGAGTGGACCTGGGAGTGATAGAAATAAAAGGGTACTCCCGATTCCCCAAAGCTCCAGCGATACTGGAACCTCACCTTCAGATTGTTTAGTGTCATATCCAGGACAATTGTTGAGGGGGGGAGGTCTCACCTCTCCGCAGGGATGCAATCGGTGTATTCTACAACCCCAACGGACTAGGCATGTATAATTATTAGTATTAAATAGGAATACATAAAACCAAGTGAGGCAAAAATTTTTGTATTAGATAGGAATACTTGAAACCATACAACTGTGTACAAATTATTTGTATTTGGAGTACAAGATATTATATAGCTCTGAGCAACAAAAAAATCAGCAACTACACCAAAAGGTAAATTTAAATGTACAATGAATGCAATTCTCTAACTTCAAGGCATAAAATAACCTTAGACATGTTGATATGCCATAAAAACCAATTAATCAACCAATCATTTATTTAATGATGGCTTTTCTAAGCACAAGAGTAGGGATATTAGCGATTCAGAATTGCCAAAGAAAAATGGTAGAGTGTTTCCTTAAAATGAAAAAAAAAAACAACTCTTTTTTTTTAAACTTCCAACTAGAATCTTCGGCAGACACTTAGCGCGTGTGTGAATCATCCAGGCGACCACCCACAGTTCATGAGGCGTGGGGTCGGGCAAAGGAGAAGGGATTGCGGTGATATTCTGGTCGATAGATCTTCCAGAGGCCGGTCAGAAGAAATCTGTCAGTTAATTTAACCATTCCATTGTGTAAATAAACAGCTCGGAACTTTTTCCTCTTGAAGAAATCTCGCCATTTTGGTAACTTTCATTGCTTTACTCTCCACGGTCGTTCCTTCTTTTAGACTTTTATCCTCCTTTCATTATTTCTCTCGTTTATTTTATCCATGATTCAGTTTTTAACTCTTTTGAGACGGAAAGCAACTGGATTCGCCTAGATATACTTATTGTTAACGCAAAAACTTTCGATCTTATTCGATATAGTCATCCATCAACCACGAAACTGCCTTTTCGATATACCAAGCCGTAAAATTATATATATATATATATATATATATATATATATATATATATATATATATATATATATATATATACGTGGGGCATTCAATAGGTTTCCAGACTTTTTTGTACAGGCATTTAAAATTGTCGTAGACTCTTGAAAATTCACTATGTTATTGTTATACATCTTATGAGATAACTGACCAATTTTTATGATTTCAGGTTCAAATGAACTGCTACAGCAGGAATTCGAATACACCCTACTAAAGCCTGATCGTCACAGCTGGTGAATTCCAAAAATCCAATCTGGACGCGAGGACACTTTAGAAGAACGATATGCAATAAAATTGTGTTTTAAACTTGGAAAAAATGATGCCACAGAAACGTGTGGAATGCTTCAGACTGCTTTTCGACCATCTTACATGAATCGAGCATCGGTTTTTGAGTGGCATAAGAGATTCGAGGAAGGCAGGGAGTCTGCGAGGGATGATGAGAGGTGTGTCAGGAGTAAGGAAGTCAATACACCAGAGTTGATTAGCCAAAAGGTTAGGGTTAGAGTTAGGGTTACTATGTTGAGGTTTTAAGGGAGTTCAGGAAGAGATTCCGTCAAAAGAGGCCAGCACTCTTCAAATCGGCTCAGTGGCATTTCCACCAGGACAATACACCAGTCCACAACTCCATCCTTGTCACAGACTATTTGACCAAGATGGGCATCCAGACAGTTCGTCAGCCTCCCTATAGTCCAGACCTTGCTTCCTGTGACTTTTGGTTATTCCCTAAGCTGAGAGGCTGTCGTTATGAGACAATTGAGGAGATGAAAGAGGCAGTGACGAAGGTCATTGACACGCTCACACAAAAGGACTTCCATTGGGCCTTCCAGAAGTTGTTGAACGGTAGAACAAGTGCATTGCAGCCGGGGGAGATTACTTCGAAGGGGACTAGAGTTTCATGAGTGTACTATCAATAAAAGTGCCCATACGAAAAAAAGTCTGGAAACTAATTAATGATCCTCGTATATATATATATATATATATATATATATATATATATATATATATATATATAAAAGTATAAGTAAATAAAAAAAATCTTTTATGGACTCAATTGTGTTGATATACGCCCAAAGTTTATTGTATCTATTTAATTAGGAAACTGAAATATTTTTTTCCCAATTGTAAACGTTTTTATTTTATGGTCAAAATTGAATTTCAGCTGTTAGATTTATGGCCGCACTAAAAGGGTTAAGTGTTTTAATGCTATTTCTTTCTTTCTTCCTTTCTTCTTCTTCTTCTTCTTCTTCTTCTTCTTCTTCTTCTTCTTCTTCTTCTTCTTCTTCTTCTTCACTGAAGAATTGATTCCACTTTCAATTATTTA